>JAJMDZ010000027.1:75727-156785 GCA_030573835.1 Tetrapisispora taiwanensis (nom. inval.)
GGGGGGGGGGAGATAAAACACAGAATAAAAAGATAATTATAATATACCCATATACTTTGTATATGGGTATAAAGAACAAAATATACATAAAATATGAGTGGTAATCCTGGTAATACATCATTTAGATTAACACCAACTCCACCAGAGAGAGGATCATTCCCATTAGATCATGATGGCGATTGTACAAAACAAATGATTGAATATATCAATTGTATTAAATTAGTTAAAGGTGAAAATGGTGCAATTAATTGTAGAATTAAAGCTAAAAATTATTTAAAATGTAGAATGGAAAATGGATTAATGGAATATGATAATTTTAAAAATTTAGGTTTACCACAAGACGATAGCGATAAAGAAAAGAAACAATTTGGAGATAAATAAAGGGAAATCATTCCGATACTTGTAAATATATCGACATAAATAAAACTTAATTCGGTTAAAAGGATTTTTATAATAGTATAGTAATATAGTAATATCATAATATCATAATATCATAAATACTTTAATTCTAGACTTTCAGATTTACTCGCGTGGATATCCCAATCGGGTATCCACTCACGTTTGTCAATTTAACATTTTCTGTTGAGACACCCCCTCACGCACACGCACACGCACACGCAGATAAAAAAAAACACAAAAACACAAAACACAAAAACACAATATTTCACCCCCTTAAAATTAAAAATAATTAGAACAACAAACTCTAAAAACCTTAAATATCATAAGCAAATCCCACGTATCAACATTAAAACATTATGTAATTCATCATACAATAACTCTCACACACTCACACTAACTCACACTACTAATTGTCCCCCCCCCCCATGTGTTAAATTGCTATTAAATTAATTTACACATTTTACTTTCTTAATACAGACACTCCCACTCTTGCGCCCAAAAAAAAGAAAATACTTTATGTACCGTAATGTTTTGATTATCATCTTTGATTGGGTGGGTGAAAATAATTGTCTCATAATGAATCATAGTCTCTCTCTCTCTCTCTTTCTGATTTAAGTATGGTGGGTTTTTTTTACATAATTAACATAATTTATCATAATTTATAATAATTTGATAATATTTAGAAAATCATCAAAATTATTTAAGTATTTAATGATACAATTATTTAATTATTATCTTCTTTTTTTTACTATATAAACAAACATTTATTTATTTAGATACGTCTGCTTACGTCTTGGGATAACACCAAACTATAACTATAACATGACCGACTCAAATGATGCGTATGGTAACTATCCCATGATGTTAAATGACCCTTTTAATAACAAGTTTGTGGATTTGACTGTGAATTCGCAAGCTAATACAAACTCGACTACAACTTCAACCATAAACACAAGTTTACCAAGAAAACAAAGAACTATCTCGTTGCCTCAGTTGCCTTATTCAAAGCTTATTTACCAGTATTCCGCTAATGAGGATTCGATCCCAAGAGCAAGTATTTATCAAAATTCAAAGTTTAATACTGTGGAAACAGAAGACGAGCTTCTAAATTTGACAGGCGATTCGACCATCACTATAGAGTCAAACAGATTGGTGGATATCACCGTTGTCAGGTCGCTGTCCCCAAGCACAAGGTACGCCTATAACGATGATAATATGATCAACAATGACTCTAGTGTTGGTAACATTAGTGCATTGTCAAATGAGAGTTTTAGTGGCTCTGAAGGCTCGAATAATGGGAATAAAAATGTAAATCAATTCAAAAGAAGGCTATCTTCGATCACAGGCAGGACCACCCATTCTAAATTTTTTAAATCAAGTAATAACAATACTATTGACGCAAGTTTTAATAAATTGAATAATGGTCTCGAGAAGAATCGACAGTTAGTGGAAAATACAAATTTTTATGAGAAACAAAAACAAATAGATGTAATGAAAAATAATTTCAAGACTGAAAAAGATGGACACTATTCTTATAAAGAAAATGATATCTTCTGCGATAAAAGGTTCGTGGTAAAACAATTACTAGGACAAGGAACTTTCGGTAAAGTATTGAAATGTACAGACACTTTGAATAATAACCATTTATTGGCTATTAAAGTAATAAAAGCCGTCGATAGATATAGAGAAGCTGCAAAAACAGAATTACGTATTTTAAAGACAATTCAAGTGAATGATCCAACTGGGGATTTCCAATGTTTAATTCTTAATGACGTTTTTGACTACAAAAATCATATTTGCATAGTGACAGAATTATACGGTAAATCAGTTTATGATTTCATGTGTTCGAATGCTGTTGCAAGGTTCCCTGGTTCTCAAGTTCAAGCAATCGCAAGGCAATTGATAAGATCGGTTTGTTTCTTACATGATTTAGGTATCATTCATACAGATTTAAAACCTGAAAATATCTTATTGGTAGATGATAAAAACTATTTAACAAGACAGTTGGCAAAAGAAAAAATTAATCAATTGAGTGTCAGAAGGAAGAATGCAAGTGACGGAGGTGTTCAGAAAATTTTAAAAAATCCAGAAATAAAAATTATAGATTTTGGTTCAGCAATTTTTTATAATGAATATCATCCACCAGTAATCTCAACAAGGCACTACAGAGCTCCTGAAATCATATTGGGGCTAGGATGGTCTTTCCCTTGTGACATTTGGTCTATTGGTTGCGTCCTTGTTGAATTGGTCACTGGTGAATCTCTATATCCAATCCATGAAAATTTAGAACATTTAGCAATGATGGAAAAAATTAATGGTGCTGAAATCCCTTCAAAATTAGTTGAAAAAATGCTATTCAAAATCTCTTCAAAATTAGGTAATTTACCAGCAGATATCTCAACCACTGTAGCAAGACATTTCGATAAAAACACTCATAAATTACGATGGCCTGAAACAAATAAAAGAGGTGAAATTATATCAACTTCAAAATCAATTAGAAGAGTAAGGGACAATTGTGATAGAATCGATAAATATCTATCCAAAAAAATAAATCAAGATCTACATGGTAATAATCCATTGATGGTCAATTTAAACCTATCTCCTGATCAAAATTGGAAACTTATCAAATCAAAACTTTCTAGAATGGAAGGTTATAAGAACTCCCATTTCAATTATAATAATTACTATCATTTTGATAATTTCAACGTTAATGACAATATAAATTTAAACTACTATTATGGAAATCCAACTGGTATGGATAATACAATACATAATGATAATATTCCACAATCTGGCTATGTAAATCAAGGAAATTTGCAATCAGCTCTTCCAAATGAAAACAATTTATTGACCAAGGAAACTTTCCTCTTTTGGTACTGGTTTATGGATCTAATTAATAAAATGTTCGAATTCGATCCTACTAAAAGAATAACAGCAAAGGAAGCCTTGGAACATGAATGGTTTAATCTAGGTATACTAGATGATGGTATAACTAGTTTTAATGATTACATTTCTTAATATTTTTAAAATGAGAAATGTAAGTTAAACTGCATTATAAATTTTTAATTTTAATTTTATTTTTATTTTTTAATTAATTATATATAATTATATAAATACTAATATATTCAACTAAAGGTTTTTTTAAGTAAAAATAAAATGAATGATAATATCTTAATTAAGTAATTGTCATCGAAAATAGTAATGACATTTTAAAGTAACAAGTACTAAATTTTGTTACCTATATAACTCAACCTTTTTTTGGTTATAAAAATTTAATAATAAATAAAAAATTTTGATGAGTGTGCTGATATTAGAATAAGAGGTGGTTTAATCTATTGGAACTGTAAATACTTCATTAATTATCAAACAACTTTAAATGAATTAGATTTAACGTTGTCACTAACTTAAATGTCACCTTAAATACGCTACCCTACCAATAAACTGAGACCAAAACTAGTCGCGTTGTACGAATGTTAGTTTTCCATATATTTTCCAAAAAATCTTTGTATCAACATAGTAATTGAAATAATTATTCACCAATTTTAAACGTTTTAGATTTTAATATCATATGAAGGATTTATAAAAATTATCATGATTGGATTGATAATTTAAAATTGCTATATTTAATATCTTGTATTATTGGTAGTTATTGTTTTTTGAGAGTTTTGTTTGAGTGGGAAATTGAGCAATATTAATATTCCAATCGTTTTGTTGAAAAAAATCTCAATTTAGCAAATTTAATTCATTTTGTCGGCTCGATGATAATTTATAAACCAATAATTAATATACCAAAAGGGACATCAGTACGTCTAATAACATATTTACATTCAGGGTCTCGTGTGAATGGTCTAAAAAGAGATCCTCTATCTTATTTAAAAAACCCAAGGGGATTACAATATAAGGATATTAAATCAAAGGAATATCAAGATGTCATTAGGGAAAGATTAAATTTTAAACAATATGATATTGATATGAAAGATGACTTATTGTTACAATGTTTTACTCATAAATCTTTTGCACATGGTTCAAAACCTTACAATGAAAAACTTGCTCTATTAGGTGCTCAATTTTTAAAATATCATGCTTCAATATATTCTATAAAACAAAAAGATGTATCAATTATTGATTTAGATACAAAAATTAACAGTTCAGTAAATGGTTTGAATTTTACTAATTTAGGTACTACATTTTCAAAAGATATTATATCGACAAATGCTTTGTCGAATTTTCTAAAAGCTAAAAAATTAAATTCGTTAATATTTTGGAAAATGAGAGATCCATTAAACATAGATAGAAAAGGAAGTGGTGAACCTTCCATTTGTAAATCTGTACTAAATGCACTAATAGGTGGTATGTTATTTTCTAATGGTTCAAAGAAAACTGCTGACTATATTAAAAATGAATTGTTAAGTTCAGAAAATAATGAATCACTAATAAAAAATAACGATGAAATTTCTAATCTGGAGCATTTATAAATATTCAAAGACAATGATATATTCGCATCTGATGTTATATTAAAGTCATTAAAAAAAGAAAATAATTTCACCTGAATAAATTGCATTGATTGGAAATCTGTTATATGAAGCCCATTCAAAATAAAAAACGTATGAAAAAATAACATACTGTAAATAATGTAACGTTTTTTTTTTCTGATTGGAATTTTAAATATAAATTAAACAAGTCTGTAAATAATATAATGACATCTATATAGATTAAAATATAATGTACATTTCATTTTATCTAAATTTTTATTTAATAAATGACTAAATTATTCTGAGGTATCAAAAATGTCCAATGGTCCGTATCAGGAAAAATAATATATAATAATAATAATAATACAACATATCTTTCAAGTATATTGATAGATATAGTAGTAACAAATGCATTTATCTAAGCTTCATCTAAATTGGCTTGTTCAATGCTTTTTACTAATTCTTTAGTACATTTAGCAATATCAAAAGCAATACCTGCTAAACGTTGTTTGAATTGTTTATCAGCTAAATCGTCTTCCTTGAAAGAAAAATCATTATTGAGTTCTGGGTCTAATTCGCAAAGAGTTGTGATTCTTCTTATACAATCTTCAAGACTTTGAACAATCCAACTACAATGTTCGATTAACTTAAAATGCTTTTTCTGTTCCATGGCAGCTGATGTTGCATTCACAATCAAACTAATAACAGTATAAATTGATGAAGCGTCATTTTTCAAATTACCTTTTGTAATATCTGGTTCTTTGATTGATTGCAGAAGCGACTGGATTGATGATATAACACTAACTGTTTGGTGTTCTACATAAAATAATAGGTCAGACAATGTATTGTCTGGATTTTTGATATCATAATTCTCAGCTTTAAAAAAAGATTCTGAGTTATCAGCTTCTTCATGTTCATCTTCTTTGTTTTCTAGTACATTTCCTTCAACAACAATTTCATCTTTATCATCTAAATCATTTCCTAATTCTGACTCTTCCTTAGTTTGAGTTTCATCTCTAGAACTACTTGATATAATTGATATTTCAGGGATTGTATGAGTAATGTCTTTATCATTTTCTTCAGAACCATCCTTAAGATGTAAGTTCTCTTTAGAAATTTGATCCTGGCCATCAATTGGTTCTTCTAATTTATGATCTTCGGTTGCCTTCTCTACTGAATCAGTGGGATCAATGTTATTATTTGAAATACCCAAACCTACATTTTTTGAATCAGGTTTTTCTATAATTTCATTAGCACTGGTAACAGCTTGAAATTCAGTATTGGCTGGTTTTGGAGATTTAGTGTCCATCATAGATGAGAATAAACTTGTTGAATTAGGCTTTCTTACAGAAGGTGGTGTATTTTCTACATTACGAATAACTTTTTGAGTAATTTTTAATGGTTTAACTGGAGATATTTCTTCAGTTTCTTCATTTAAATGCAATACAGAAGCAGTGCTTACAGATTTGTTAGAAAGTTCCGTATTTGTATCATATGGAGATGGAGAGACACTTTTATTTTCAATATTAAATGTAGCATCAATTGGTGTTTTTAGATCATCTAATTTTCTTATTTTAGCAGTAGAAATTAATTTACATGATGCAAAAACTAACTCAGATAACGAAGCTTGTACAGTGATCTTTGGAACTAAAGAACCATAGATCAAATAATATCTGACGTTGCTAATTAGGTGAGAGATTGAAGCTCTCAATAAAGTTATTTCATCTCTACAATTCGTAATAACAACTAAATCCATTATTTCTTTTGAACAATTTGATATTTTTAACAATAACTCGAATAATTTATCGTCATTTTCGTTACCAATTTGATTTAATGCAACATAAAATTCTGATAAAAGTGCATGTAACTGAATGACTAGATAGTAAGGAATGTCACCATTCACATCAGTATACTTAGAAATCGAATTTTCATCTAAGGTTTTTATGTTATTAAATGAAGTTTCGGTTGAACTTGATTTATCTTGAACATTAACGAATTCATCAGCATGTTTGTTCGATAATTCTAACTCAGAAATACGCTGTTTCAATAATTCATTTTCAATTGTTAACTTGCTAATTTCTGTATTGAATTCAGCAAATTGATGAATCTTATCATCATTAATTGATTGATTTGGGTCTTGTGATTCTTTATCGTCAACAACGATTGACTCTTCTACTTCTATTTCTTCCAATACATGTTGTTTTTCGTCAACTTCTTCTGTCTTTTCAATTTTGTTTAGATCGACATTTTTGGCAGCTACAATAACTTTGTCATCTAAATTTTCATCAAGATCTTTTCCTAACTCAGGAGATTCAATTGCATCTTCAGTGTTATCGAATGCATAATACTTGTCAACTGGACTAAATAAACTATAAGCTGGTGAATTTGTGACTCCATCGGCTGCTTCCATATTTGGTGGTTTGACCATATCATCATCTCCAAATGTTGTCTTTGTAACAGTTGGAGTTTCTAATACCAAATTATCAGAATGAAGAACTGGCTCAGTGGATTTTTGTTGCAAAGTATCTTCTCCTATTAGTAATGCTTGAGGCTTAATTTGTTCTTCTTCATCTAATTCTTCATTTTCCATTTCAATTTCTTTTGATACGCCTTCTTCATCATGTTTTATTTCATCTTCTTCATCTGAAGACCAAGTCAATGATGCTTTTCTAGCAATCACATGAGAAGTTTGAATTGTAGAAGCAGGTTGTGGAGATGATTTTGGAATCATTTCAGCTTCGGTTTCTTTGTTCTCAACTTCTAATTGATCTTTATTTTCAGTATCATATCCTCTTCTTTTAACTTCAAACAAAATATCAGTAACAAGATCACAAAATCTCTGTTGAGTTAAATTTGATAATTTTTCTCTAGCCTGGTTTCTCTTCAAATGAAATGAAGCCTTTGGTAATAAATGTTCAGGTTGACCATGAACTTCATCTAATCTTCTTTGTAACTCATCGTAAACATCAGTACTCAATTCATAAAATTGAGAATCAGATAATTTAAATAATTTACCTCTTGCTTTATGAGCTCTTGATGAATTTGAACGGTCAGTATTAACACCAGTGACCGCAACAAAAGTGTCAAATTCATCATGATACTTAAACATATCATTCTTTAATTTCGTAGAATCAATCGGTTCCCTCATATTTTAATTAATGTGATATATTGGTTATTATTATTAATAATTTAAATTAAAAACATTAACAATTAAATAATTGTATTAATATTATTATCAATTATAGCGTACTTCTAATTTAATTTATACAGCAGACCAGTAATAAGTATTACTCTCTTCTCGGATTGATAATGGGTTCAATTCTGAACTGTATTTATATAGTGACACGATCAATTAGAATAGTTTCTGAACTATTTATATATTTATATAAATAATGCAATTATTGTTGTACTTTATTGTATTATTCGTTGTATTATTTGTTGTATTTTTGTTTATGTCTTTGCTAAATTATTGAAAAAAAAAATAACGAAAACGAACGCTAAAAATAAAAATACAAATTAAAATAAAAATAAAAATAAAGTTTCGCGACTGGACTGTATAGGACATGAACCTAACAATTGAAGAAAATTAAGACCTTTTTGGGATGTATATATTAAATAGATGACAAAATATCTGAAACTTGATCTGTTGATATTTTTTTATTAAAATGAAGTTATTAATGAAATAATTTATATATTTAATGATTAATTCAATTACAAATTTTATTAAAAACCAGTTTTTTTCTTAACATAATTAGTAATACAGATAAAATATATATAGATAATAAAACATTAAACATTAATGTATTGTTTTTATTTTATTAAATGTAAAAAATATTTCTTAATGTTGAATTGTAGTATATCTGATTATATATTAGTAAATATATAATTAATATTATAATTGTAATATGTTTTTTTTATTTTTGAAAATTTTTGGAAATGTATATTTTGATATTTTAGTTATAGTTTTTTTTTTTGAAAATGATTTTATGATTGATTTAATCTATTAACGTAAAAAGCCTTTCTTCTTTTGAGCTGGTGATTGGGATGCTTGTGAAATTGACATTTCAAGACTATGTTTCTTTTCTTCTAATGCTTTTAATTGTTTCGTTAATTTTTCTTTCATTTCTTTATGTCTTGCAAATAATTCATTTTCAGATTTTTGTAATTTCTTTTCCTTTTCTGAAACTTTACTTTGGAAAACTGATTTCATTTCAGCCTCTAATTTAGCTAATTTTGCTTCATGTAATTGTTTATCTTCTTTTTGTCTCATTTCAGGATCAAATTCTTTAAATACAGAATTATCTTGTTTAATACCTAATTTAATTAATTTTTCTGATCTATAGTTTTCATAAAGTATTTTATCAGTCTTTTCACGTAACTCTTCTAAATATTGTCTGATTAATAAATCACGTAAATAAACAAAATCATTATGATCAGCGTTATCAACTTCGACAACACCCCATGGGTATGAACGACCTCTAACTTGTTTACCTTCAGAATTAGCAACTAAATTTGTTGAACCAACAACAGCATAAGGTAATTTATTATAAAGTTCGTTAGTCATATTTATAGTTTCTGAATCATCGAATTGATAAGTTGGTGGTCTAAATAATTGAACACCAGCTTCAGTTAATTGATCTAAAATTCTTGCTTTAAACGAAATAATTTCTTCATCAGATAAAATATCAGATTTAGCAATAATTGGGATTAAATTACATTTTTCATGTATATTTAAACAAAATTCTAAATCTAATGGTTTTAAGAAATGAGCAGTTGGTTCAACTAAATATAAACAAGCATGAATTCTGTTGTCTTCGACATTAGATCTATTGATTCTATTTTCTTGATCTAAATATTGATCAAATCTTGAATTAATTTCTTTAACGATTGGTTCCCAACAATTTGTGTTATCAATTGCATCACCATAACCTGGAGCATCAACAACAGTTAATTTTAAAGAAACACCATTTTCTTCAATAACTGTTGAAATTGATTCAATTGTAATTTCATTTTTATTTGACTCATGATTTTCTTCATTTAATTCATTATTTTCATTTTCAATATTATCTTCTAATTTAATTTCAACATTTTCACTCTTATTATTATTATTATTTGTTGTTGATATAGTAGATCTTACTGCATTTTCATCTTTATAAATATTTTTATTGAATAGAGTATTAACTAGAGTAGATTTACCTAACCCTTTTTCAGAGACAACTAATAGATTTAAATTAAAACCATTTTTAATTGATTTTCTATGCCATTGTTTTGGTAAATTTGCAAAACCAACATAATTATTAACTTTTCTACGAATAATTTTCAAATCTGGTTGTTCAGGTAATTTTTGACCACTCTTTGCAGTACCACTATTTTCATTAATATCACTTAAACTAATATTATTTCTACTACCAAAGGCTTCATCATGTTCATTAACCATACTAATATCATCAAGATCATTATGGTCAGCACCAGAAATAATATTAACACTGTTTGTACTAGTTGCAGCAGTCATTGGAGCAACATCATTACCACCATAGCCGTTCATAGATGAACCGTCCTTATGATAAGATTCACTAAAATCTTCTTGTTTCACAGACATGATTTAATTTTGCTTTTAGCTTCTTTTTCTTTTTTGATCTGAGATACAAAATATAAATCTAGTGTAATTCTAAACCTAAATAAAAAGAAAAGGAGAACAAAATTTAAACAGAATTTAATATAGTAAATATATATATAATCTCCAATCTCTAAACAAGATATCAATTTACAAATCAATTAAAAACAAATATATTTTATTCTAATTGAGTTCTATTCTCGATCAGATTTATTGTTTTATTGTTTTATTTTTTTTTTCTTTATTTTGTTTCAATTTCTAAAAAATTATTATTTTTATTTTTCACAAAAAAAATTCGAACTATAACCGTAGTAGGAAATAAAATAATAAATAATTTTTTAAAAAATTCGAAATTATTAAATTGTTACAGAAAATAGATCAAATGACAGGAAGATAAAGTTGAAGATGGGTTGGTAATTCGAGTTATTTGAATGTTTATAGGATTTATAAGATTTATATTTTGATTTGTATTTAAATTTAAAATCAAGTTACAATGGTTAGTTATTGATTGTAATAGATTAAGTGTCAGTTATGGGGCAAAATAATGATCCGGTAGGGTAAATTGATCGTCATATGTGATATTGGCTGTGATGTAAATATTAACATAGCCTCTCTAGTCTTGAAGGTATATAAAATAATATATATGTATATATATAAGTGTAAGTGTATTATTAGATAGTAATGAAATTGTGTTGTGTTTAGGTGTTTTTATATTATTATTATTATTATTATTATTATGGTGGTTAATTCAATGGCGATACTAGAAATTTCATAATTATCACTATAAGGGTGTAATAGGTCCCTTTTTTCTTGTGTAGTACGCTCTAGAATGTTTTTTTTTTTTGAATCAAATAAATATATCATTTGTGGTAAGTTATTTTTACTAATTGACAACCGCATAGTAGCAATGTACTAATCTTGATTATCTCTTTATTATCTTAAATATTCAATGTATGACAGTAGAATTCAATGTCAGACGCCAAAATTTAATTGAATTTTTTTATTTCTACTGCTCGTTTTTTCACGCGTAAGGTTTTTTCATTGAAAAAAGAGTAACTTTATATCAAAATATATATATATATATATATGTTTATAAGTATTAATACAATCATTTGAAGAATAAAACTACATCAGAACAATATAAGATAATAATGGAAAAACAAATTAAGACTTTAGTTGTTGATGGTGCTAAATACACTGCCAATAATGATTTAAATAATGCTTCAAAATGTTATGCTGAATTGTTAGATTTAGAGAGTTCAGAAAATGAAAATTCAATTAATCCTGATCATATTTTACTGTTAGCTAGTTGTCTATATCAATTAGGTGTAGAGAAGAACGATATGTTTGGTGGTGGAATTGATGGTGGTGACGATGGTGATGATGATCAAAATGATGATTGGGAAAGTGATGAAAATGGTGATGACGATGAAGATGATGATGATAATAAAAATCAAAATACAAATAATCCAGCACTAAATTCAAAATTATATCAATTCGATCAAGAAGAAGAAGATGAGGATCCAAGTGATGGTGAACCAATAGATAATTACGATGAAAGTGAAGATGATCAAGAAAATAGTGAAATTGATAATGAAGATAGCGAAAATGAACTTAAAATCAATAGTGAAGATGTTCTAGAAGATGAAGGTTCGACAAGTTATATGAGTTACTTGGACGGTGATCATTTCCAAAATACATTAGAATTATTACAAATTGCACGTATAATATATATGGAAAATTCAGAAACTTCAGAAATAAATTCTGTAACAAAATTAAAATTATCAACAATATATGATTTATTAGGTGATGCTGATCAAGAATTAGAAGATTTTGGTATGGCAGCAAATGATTATAAACAAGCTATTCAATATACTAAAGAAACGAATGAATTTGAAAATGAAAAAGAACGTGATGAAAAAATTTTAATTACAAATTTAAAATTAGTTGAATCATTAAGATGGTCATCTGATTTTTCAGAGATTACAAAAGATGAACGTAAAGATATTTTAAGTTCTGTTAAAATATTATTAGAGAAAAAAATAAAAGAAGTCGAAGGTGAAGATAAAGATGAAGCAGAACAACAATTAAAACAAATAGAGAATGATATTGAAGATTTAGATGAAAGTAATGAAGGTAGTAAGAAAAGAAAATTAGATCAAATTGTTGATTCTGATACATTAAAGAATATAGTTTTACAAAAATTGATGGGTTTCGATTCAGCTTCTTCCGAGGAATCTGCTAAAAATGTAAATAATTTATCTTCGATGGTTGTCAAGAAAAAGAAAGCCAAGAAATGATATAATTATTGGATAACAATAGATAAATTATCATACCATTTGATATAACCTATATATTGATATAGATATAGAATAACTATATATAATATTATTATTTTTGAATTTGAAGCAAACGCGAAGGCGCTAACATTTTCTTATGTGATATAAACTGTCAAGGGGAATCCATTTTGTTTGTTTTTTTTGGCCCCGTTCAAAATTAAAGAAATAAATTTTTGAAATAAATTTAACACATCTATATAAAAGTTAATAAATTAATAATTTTAATGTGAGTTGATCAATTAATTAATTTTGTACATATATAAAAATAAATAAAATATAATAGACAAGAGTTATTTATTTTAATTGAAAGATGCCACCAAAAGGTCCTGTTCCTCCAGCAAACGCAAGTGTGCCAAATAACAATGTTACTCAAAAATTAATTGAAATTGCTCAAACATTACAATTTGCATGGTTCTTTGGACATGTTGCTACAATTGTTTCATCAATTTTATTTACATTGAGTGGTAATTCAACATTTTATAGAATTGCATACCTTGGTGTAATCGAATCATTTGGTATCATTAATTATCAACATTTTTATTTGAAACCAAAATCTAAAGAAACTGAATTAAATTTACAAAATTTATTAATTAATGAGAATGTATATTATATGATATTATCAATAATTTGGTTTTTAACACCACCTATTAGATTTACATTATTGCCATTTTTAACATTTTCATTATTTCATTCATTAAATTATTTAAAGAGTAATTTACTACCAAAAGTATTTAATATGACAATTGAAAAAAATAATCAATTTGTTTTAATGATTGATCAATTTGTTAAACAATATAATGAAAGATGTATTAATTTAATTGGTACAATTGAATTAAGTTTATTAATTTTATTAATATTAAGATTTTTATTTTTTTATGAAAAATCATTTATTGTATTAACTATGTATCTAATTTTCATTAAATTAAGATATGAAAATAGTAAATATATGAAAACAAGTTTTTCACATTGGAAAGTTAGATTTGATGGAATTTTTAGTCATCCACAAATTCCACCAAATATTAAATTATATTATAGTAAATTTAAAAATTTATTATTTAAATTATCTGAATACAATTTATCAAAGCCAATTAATTCACCAAAACAAGAATGAATATTGTATAGCTTTCTAAATAATCATAATAACATACAACTATATCGATATATTAAATTACCATTTTGAACATACTCTTATATAAATTCATTATCATATAAGTACACGTGACCACATATGGTTTTTACCCTGATCTCTAGAAAACTTCTAAAAATCACTTTCGGAAAAAAAAAAAAAACTTTCCTATAAATTTCGAAAAAACCTTCTAGAAGGTTCTAAAATGCCGTCGTTTGTTAAAATTAAATACATAATTAACTATTGACCATAACTGATTTTATTGCTGGTTTTATTATAGTGTGTTACAGCGTGTGACAGCGTGTGACAATGTGTGACAGTGTGTTAATTGTATTATTTAACTCAATTGAAGCTATTTTAAATACGTATGATTGTAATTATTGTAATTATTGTAATTATTGTAATTGTTGTAATTGAATCTCCCTAGTAAACTCAATGGTTAGTAAAAATTTTCAGTTTCTAGAAGATTCGATACATTTAAGTTGCAACTTATTTAACTATTATTAATTAATTTCTAATTTCTAAACAGTTATGAGGAATTCTCTTGAAAAATAAATTTCTTATGAGACAAGTAATGTCGAAACTTGTTTCATTTCTTTTTTCATTCGTATATAAATGGTCAAGATTTCAATTACATTTTCAAAATTTAACTTATTCAATATTTCTTATTGTAACCATTTTGTATTCTTTTCTTACATTAGTATTTTTTAATTCTATCTCTATTCTCTAATAAACCAGAAAATAAATATTCTTTTAATTTTTATAATATATTATTAGAAAATTAAAAAATATTTAATTTATAAAAAAAAAAAAATAAATACAAAAAAATGTCCAAAGCTGTTGGTATTGATTTAGGTACTACCTACTCCTGTGTCGCTCATTTCTCTAACGATAGAGTTGAAATCTTGGCTAATGATCAAGGTAACAGAACTACTCCTTCTTTCGTCGCTTTCTCAGATACTGAAAGATTAATCGGTGATGCTGCTAAGAATCAAGCCGCTATGAACCCAACTAACACCGTCTTCGATGCCAAACGTTTAATCGGTAGAAACTTCTCCGATCCAGAAGTTCAAACTGATATGAAACATTTCCCATTCAAGATCGTCGATGTTGATGGTAAACCATTAATTCAAGTTGAATACAAAGGTGAAACTAAGACTTTCACTCCAGAACAAATATCTTCTATGGTTTTAGGTAAGATGAAGGAAACCGCTGAATCTTATTTAGGTTGTGATGTTAACGACGCTGTCGTCACTGTCCCAGCTTATTTCAACGATTCTCAAAGACAAGCCACTAAGGATGCTGGTACCATTGCTGGTTTAAACGTTTTAAGAATCATTAACGAACCAACTGCCGCTGCTATTGCTTACGGTTTAGACAAGAAAGGTCACGAAGAAAATGTTTTAATTTTCGATTTAGGTGGTGGTACTTTCGATGTCTCTTTATTATCTATTGAAGATGGTATTTTCGAAGTTAAAGCTACTGCTGGTGACACTCATTTAGGTGGTGAAGATTTCGATAACAGATTAGTTAACCATTTCGTTCAAGAATTCAAGAGAAAGAACAAGAAGGATTTAACCACTAACCAAAGAGCTTTAAGAAGATTAAGAACCGCTTGTGAAAGAGCTAAGAGAACTTTATCTTCTTCCGCTCAAACTTCTATTGAAATCGATTCCTTATACGAAGGTATTGACTTCTACACTTCCATTACCAGAGCTAGATTCGAAGAATTATGTGCTGATTTATTCAGATCCACTTTAGACCCAGTCGAAAAGGTCTTAATCGATTCTAAAATAGACAAATCTCAAGTTCACGAAATTGTTTTAGTCGGTGGTTCCACTAGAATTCCAAAGGTCCAAAAGTTAGTCACTGACTACTTCAACGGTAAAGAACCAAACAGATCTATTAACCCAGATGAAGCCGTCGCTTACGGTGCTGCCGTCCAAGCCGCCATCTTAACCGGTGACCAATCTTCTAAGACTCAAGATTTATTATTATTAGATGTTGCTCCATTATCATTAGGTATTGAAACTGCTGGTGGTGTCATGACTAAGTTAATTCCAAGAAACTCTACTATCCCAACCAAGAAATCTGAAACTTTCTCCACTTACGCTGACAACCAACCAGGTGTCTTAATTCAAGTCTTCGAAGGTGAAAGAGCTAAGACAAAGGACAACAACTTATTAGGTAAGTTCGACTTAACTGGTATTCCACCAGCTCCAAGAGGTGTCCCACAAATCGAAGTTACTTTCGATGTCGATTCTAACGGTATCTTAAACGTTTCTGCTGTTGAAAAGGGTACTGGTAAATCTAACAAGATTACCATCACCAACGACAAGGGTAGATTATCTAAGGAAGATATTGAAAGAATGGTCTCTGAAGCGGAAAAATTCAAGGAAGAAGATGAAAAGGAAACTGAAAGAATCGCTTCTAAGAATCAATTAGAATCTATTGCTTACTCCTTAAAGAACTCCATCTCCGAAGCCGGTGACAAATTAGAAGAAGCTGATAAGGAAGCCGTTTCCAAGAAGACCGATGAAGTTATTGCTTGGTTAGACAGCAACACTACTGCTACCAAGGAAGAATTCGATGACCAATTAAAGGACTTACAAGAAATTGCTAACCCAATCATGACTAAGTTGTACCAACAAGGTGGTATGCCAGGTGCTGAAGGTGCTGCTCCAGGTGGTTTCCCAGGTGGTGCTCCACCAGCTCCAGAAGCTGAAGGTCCAACTGTTGAAGAAGTCGATTAAACAGTTTGAACTGAATTCTATAATTATCAGTACATAACAAAAAATTAGATAACTCATATTTAATGAATAAAGCATAGTAATAATAATACGTTAAAAAAAAAAAATTTGCTCTTTTTAATTTTATAGTAGTAATCATATAGATATACAAAGATATATTTCATTAACAGTAATATCTTACTATAGGAAATTAAATAATTTATTGTTTATCTGAACAACTGATGTTTAATGATTATTCTGAAAAGTTACTCTTCGATCACTAACTGTAAACAAAATGTTAAAAATTACAAATAAGAAATATTCTAAAAAAATTAAAAAGATAGGGGGCGAGCTGGGAATTGAACCCAGGGCCTCTCGCATATTTGAATTGAACTTCAAATGAAGAACTTCCCAAAGCGAGAATCATACCACTAGACCACACGCCCTCAAATTTTTGAATTTTTCAGAAAAAATCAAAATAAATGAAGTAGACAAAAATTAAATTTTTAAGGAGTTAAAACTGTAAAATAATAATAATAATTACTGTTTTTTGTTGTTCAAAGACAGTTCTTCGATCCGCATATATGTCAGACTTGACTGTCTCAATTAGACTGACAACGGAGTTGATTTTTGTTGGAAAGTTCTAGAAATATGAAGTCATTATTCCATTAAAATACAAATCCAATTAATTATTACTATATTTAGAACGTTACTCAAAAACATTATAGAGGCTTAGTTCATTCAAAAAGATGGCTTTGAATATGACAGACATTTTTTGAAAAGGTATAAATAGCAAGCATTTTTATCAATCAATCAGAACAGTAAGTTCTAGATTTTGTACATTAATATATTTTTTATAATCTTACGTAAAGAGGACAAGGAATTATACTGTAATACTATAACCTCTAATATGAATAATAAATTAAACATTAAATCAAACACTACTGCTACTAACGCAGAATCTACTTCTACCATCGTCTCCAACTTCCAATAATTTTTTCTTCTGAATGGATGAACTCATTTCTTAAATATTCTTTTTTATTATAATTAATTAATTTATATATATATTTTATATTTATATATCTTCTTACTTCTTTTCCATATGGGAAATAAGTAATGTTCATCAATTCATTATTGGGGTCTTTATATACCTTTTACTTTTGGATGGATAATTCAACTCGACAACGATGTTGAACAAACCTATTCCTACAGTTGTATATATGAATATTACTAGTTACACTTGGAGATGATCGTATAATAGCAATTTATGTTTTGAGTGGCCAATATTATGATGATATTTGCACCCTCATCGATTCCCATTAAGGAAATATGTAAACATTGCTATCGTTTAAGTCACATTCTCTGTTTCAACAGTTTCAAATGTTGAGTTCATTTTAGAATGAATTAAGTTTAAGGATGTTTGCGTGATGTTATAAGTTGTATAAAACCCCTGGGTTCTTTAAATTATATATTACATATTAATTTTACATAAATTATGGAAATACAAGATTTTCATATTTTCAAATATCTTTAGTTTTAATACATTTGAGAATGAAGTGGTATCTTTATTATGAAACTCAAATTACTCTTCTTGTATTTTTGAATTGAAGCTATTGTTCTTCTTCAATTCTCTTGAATCTCTAAAATATAAATTTCTTATTCTCACATTATTGGAATTTCTTATAATTTTTTATGAGCTGATCAAAAGAAATAATACTGTAACATGGATCTGAATTTAACAATAGAAGGTTTTCCGATTATCTAAATAATAAATGAATTAAAAATTATGAACAAACTCCAAATTAGAATACAAATTAATAACTCAAAACGCAATGTATGTACCCTTAAATTTTTTATTTCTATCAATATTGATGATTACAATAATATTTCAAATATTCCATTCACTAACATTTATATTTGGATTTATCTTGATTTTTTAAAATTAGAAAATTGGTTTACTATCTATCAATTTATAATAACAGCTAATAAAAAAAACTGGTATTGGTAACTTATTAAAATATTCATCTTTTTTGTGGAGTATATAATCTTTGTCATTAAATGTTTATATTATCGAAACCAATAACATTTTGTTACAGATAACAAACTGGCTTTAAATTCATCTAGTTATCAATTCAATAAAGAATTAAAAAAAAAAAAATAAATGCCATCTCCTAGAATCGAACCAGGGTTTCATCGGCCACAACGATGTGTACTAACCACTATACTAAGATGGCAATTTTTTCTTGAAAATGTAACAATAGAGAAACACTATAAATTACTTGAAAGTAGATTTAAATGAAATGCCCTAACTCGATGTAAAAGCATTAAGTTAAGAACACATGTCATTTAGATTGAAACATTGATTAAAACTTAAATTATTAACATGTTGGCGTAAGGTGTCAATCCTGAATATTGGATTCGAGGATTGATTAGGATCTTCAATGATAACATCTGATGAGTGAATTGATCGATTCATAACGATCGATGTTTAATACAATTATTGGAATAATATTTTAGGTGTGACGTATTGCTTTATAGCTTCAAATATATCTCCTTAGTTATTTATTATAATGTAATTTACTAAATATAATTAAAACATAAATATATATAATATAATAATAAATATGGAAATATTGAATTCATAAAATAAAATTATTAATTCCATATTTATATGTTTCATGAATTCATAAAATATAACGTGAAACAAGTTTCATCATGAAACATAATATGGAACATGTTTTCTTCCTTAATACGTATCTTCTATAAGCAGATACATATTCTAACATAACACTTGCCCACAGTTAATGTTGTTGTCCAAAGTCAATACTTTGATCCGGGGATGTGTCAGACTTGACTGTCTCAATTGGACTGACAGCGGAGTTGTTTGTTTCAAATGTTGAGTTCATTTTAGAATGAATTAAGTTTAAGGATGTTTGCGTGATGTTATAAGTTGTATAAAACCCCTGGGTTCTTTTAAATTATATATTATATATTAATTTACATAAATTATGGAAATATAAGATTTTCATATTTTCAAATATCTTTAGTTTTTATAAAATTGATTATGAATTGGTCATTTAATTATAAGGTTCAAATTCCCCTTCTTGTATTTATGAACTAAGGATATCAAGCTTCTCGAATCCTCTGGAATATGTGATACGTGAATATCTTATTCCAGTCCATGAATGTGAAAATATAATATTAATTGATTATCGTTGTAAACACATCTATCTTATAAAGCTCTATAAGCTGACAATTTAATATAAAGAAGATCAAGTTTTTATTTACCAACTTAGAACCGATAACAACAACTCAGATAGTACGAACTATTACAGACAAGAATTTTTAACTTTATTATTTACGGACATATTTTGATCATGTGACCATTATTTTTTTTCAGTATTTAAATAATTTTTCTATTGATTTTTTAAAATTAAAAGAGATGCATAGTGGATTAAAAGAGATAAAAATTTATATTAAAGTAATTAATTGAATGATTCATTCAAAGTTAATATTACCAACTGCTGTGTTTAATAATGAAACAGAAACATTACCTTCCTAATTCTAGATTGGTAGGTATTCAATTAACAGTTTCTACACATTCTGGTCCTCAAGTTGTTTTTCATTACCCACCATGTTCTCCAAGTTATTTATCAAATAAACCAAAAAAACATCAAGCTGAGTACCCAAAAAAAGTTGTGAATAGTCTAATAACACCAATTGATTCGGTGAATAAATCTTTCGATCTTCGGTTAAGTAAACAAAGATCAACTGATGAGAATAGCACACATTTAAGTATTCCAAGTTTAAAGACCAATGTTACACATAATGAATTTTCATCTGAGTATGAGAGATACCTAGATAATATGGAAATTAGTTCTGATTCAGATATTTCATCAGGTCTGAGTGATAGTGAAATATCAACCGATAACTCTGATATTAGCAGTTCATCATCGGATGAATTTGAAAATGGAGAATTTAGTATCGATAATAGATCAAGTAAATATGCATTTAATAATTCAGGAACTAATCAAGAATTATCTACAGGTATTTTACAGTCGAATGTAGATATGGATCAAAAATCCTACAACGGCGAACCTGATTCAAATAATAGCCAAAAAAATAAAACAAATCAAATTAGCGCAAATAAGTTACTAGAAATGTTTAATAATGACGTTATGTCTTCAAATTTAGGTAGAAGATCTTCATTAGCATCAAAATTATCATCGGTTACCTCAATTGATGAACACAATAATTCCATCAAAGTTGATGTTGATGATGATGATTATAATGACACTGAAATCTTGATAGATATGGCCAAAAAACCCGTTAATTACAATGATGAATATTTCAATCCAGATATATTTCAAGACCTAAATAAGGTATTTGGTTTTGACTCAGAGTTCATTGCTGAAGTTTGTAGTCCTGATAGAGAGTTATGTAATACTAGTTTTGAATTTACAGTTGATAATTTATGTTTTTTAGGTTTGCCTATTCATTCAGATAAAGATGGATCTTGGAAAAAACCTAAAAGTTCTCACAATAAGAGATCTTTAAAATCTACAAGTATACATTCAAAAGGAAGCAGACGCCGTTCAGTAAATTTAAAAGATTCAACAAAGGCTGAAGAAGATGATAACATTGAATTGTCTGATAATGATAATGGAACTGAAAAATTCACTAATCCAATTGCCATCCATGATTCAAACTCACCAGATTATGAGAAAAATATGAATATGTTCCATGTTTGCTTTGTGATGAATCCTCCAATATCTGAATACAACCAAAGAGTAGATGATATGTATCATTATATTGTAATGAGATTAACACATGTTTTGAGAAATCTCCAAGCTAAATCTTATTATGTATCAAAAGAAGTGGATATATTACAAAAGGAAAAAGAATATGTAACAAAGTCGTCTAAAATATACAAGAAATTAAAAGGAAATGCTAATAAGGGCCATTACTTATATCAGAGATTGCTGGTACAATCATCTTTAGCAAGAGCTCTAGTTTCATGTTTTGATAGCATTCATAAAAATGAAATAGTTAATTTAACTTTAGACAAAAAAGCAGTAACATTACATATACCAATTTATGACGAATTTTGGAGATTGCCTTTATACAAGATTGAACCTGTATTAAGAGGATCACATCTAACAAGCATATTAAACAGTAGTTTCTTAAAATCAACATCAGCAAAAGAAAAAAAGAATAATATAGAGTGGAACAATTTTATAGATGAAGATAATATAAACCATGATATTTTAAACTATGCATTGTTATTACAAGAAGAACAAAGTGTTATAATAGAGAAATTAAAAACTTTTGCACAAAATGATAATATTGGTGGTGTTATATTACGCCAGTTAGTTAAGCACATTCAACCAAATGTGCCAATTCGTTCTTATCAGCCATTAATAAACGAATTAATGGGTTTACAAAAAGCTGATTCAAGAGAAAATCTATTTCAAATTAATATATTAAAATATTGTGCTCTTCATTTATTGTATTGGAGACATGCTAGAGCAATAATTCCTATAAGTTCTAAAAATACATATATTGTGAGTCCTTTGGCACCATTAAGAAGTTCCAATAAAGAAAATTCTACAAATAATTCATTCTACACTTCACAAAATAAAGGTGATGAAAATAATTCTGATCCATTTATTTTTCAAAGTCGGAAAGAATTTTCGAAGACTTTTCCATCTTTGCCACCATTAGTTTCCTTTTTAAGTTTACTTTCAAATGGTAAACCCAAACCATTTGGATCTATTATACCGTCAAAAGAACACAAACCTATTTATCTTGGAGCATTAGCATGGTTGATAAGAAACGGTTATCTTACACAATTGTTAACTTATGTATGTATACGTGTCGACGGTCAAATAAAGATGGCAGTAGATGAAGATTTAGAGAGGGATGGTTTTAAAACAAATATAAGGAAGCCTAAAGAAGTTGATCGTAAGAATGAAATGCAAGTTGATAATGTAATTGCTAATAAAAAGACTAATTCAGATAATAATAAATTTGAAATAACAAATCAAGCGTCTGATAATGGTGAATCTGCTGTTTACGATGACCAATCACCTTTTTCTTATGATGATTTGGAATTAGAAAAAGATTATACAATTATATTGGAACCTGAAAAAGCAGGTGCTATAGAAAGAAGATGGATAGTTAAATGTGTCCATGACCAACCTGCTGATATTCAAATATTATTTAATAAATTATTGAAATATTTTAATGGTAAAGTTCCAATGGAAGTTGTTGCATTAAAAGAAAATATGACAAAACATGATATTAAGAAAATTATGCATGCAATGGATAAATATTTAATTGAGATAAAACATTGGTGATTAACTAATTAAATTAATAAAATTAATTTTATCATAAATTTCATAAAATTTTGTATTAAAATATAAAATTGTATATAATGCATTCGAAGTATTCAAGTTTCTTTTTTTGTTTTTCTTAATGTATGTTTATTATTTATTGAATAAGAAAAAAAAAAAAATTTAATTTCTTAAATGATATTGATTTTTTAAACCATGAAACTTTCACCACAACCACAAGTACCTTTTGAATTTGGATTTTTAAATACAAATCTTGAAGATAAAGTATCATCAATCCAATCCATCTCACTACCTACAACACTGAATAATGCTTTTGAATCTATAATCACTTTTACACCATCTTGTTCAACAATTTCATCGAATTTTTCAGGTTGAGTAATATATTGTAAATCATAAGTTAGTCCCGAGCAACCTCTATTTCTTGTTCCAATTCTTATTAATTTTGGCTCGGGTTGATCTAATAACTGTTTTAAATGAATTATTGCTTTTGGACTTAAAGTAATTAAAGCTTTACGTGGTCTTAACGTTCTTGATCTTTTCTTTTTAGGGGTTTCCACTGATTTCAATTCATTATTATTTAAAATAAATTTTTTCTGTGCTTCATCCATTCTCTTTTCATAACTTAAATTTTGTTCTTTAATTGTTCCTCTAAACGGTAATTTATAATTTGACCATTTAATATTATTATCTTTAATATCTCTATTATCATTATTTTTTAAATAATTAAAATTCCAATTTTTTGTTAATAATGTATCATTATTTGAATTATTATTTAAAAATGCAGTTGTTGTTGAAGCTGTTCTACTTTTTGTACTATTTAATAAAGTATTAATGTTTGAATTTGAATTTGAATTTGAATTTGAATTTGAGTTTGTAATAAACCTTTTATTTTTAAATTGATTAATAACTTTACTTTTCCTCAACAGTAATATCAAATCATCACATAAAATACTTTGTGAAGATGCTAACATTATAAAAATTTCGAGTCTGTGCGTGTCTCTTTGTAATAAATAAAATTAATAAATAAAAAAAATATGAATATGAATAAAATAATTTCCTTAATAAATAAATAGCGTAATAAATAAAAAAAATTCAAGTATGCATATAGGCAATACTTTTTCAATGATGCTTAAATTCTTGGTAATATAATAATAATTAACCCTATTTGATAACAATTTCCTTGTAATACCAACTTACCAACGAAGATGCTATTTTAACACTAGTGTTTTTGAATCTATATATCTCTTTCAAATGAAAAATGATGTTTACCTTACTCTTATATATATCAAAGATAGATACTAATTAGCTATAATAATTTTAAATCTCTTTAAGTAAATCCTTTTTTCCTTATATATTAATCTTTTTTTAAAATCCTTCCTTGTATTAATTTGACCTGCCACAAAAAACTAAAAAAAATAAATTACCACGATTAAAAAAATTGCCCATAATAAACATGATTATCATTACTAACATTAATATTTTCACATAGTTAAAAACAAATTATCAATTCTCATTTATTTGTATATGAACTTACTCAGTCATTCATTTTAAAAATTGAAATTATACAGTGTGGCAGTACTCTCTTTTCTAACCAAACATATTCGTTTATTTTTTTTTGATTTTTTTGATTTTTAGTCATTTTTGATTTTGGTATATTTGAGTAAGTTCAAGTAAAAGTGCTGGACAAATGAGTAATACAATAGATATTTTGCTGCTACCATAATAAAGAATAATGCATTTTATTTTCCGATCGTTCGGAATTTACTAATAGATATATCATCATTGTATACGAAATATGTTACTCCTCTTTCTCTCTCTCTCTATATTCTTTTTTTTTTTTTTTGACTCTGATATTTGGCATTTTAAAATAAAAAAAAAAAGGGAATAGAGTAAAGTGACAAGGTGACTGGGTGACAGGGAGGTGACAGGGAGGTGACAGTAAATATATAATTGTATTTAGTTACTATTATCTGTCTTCATCCCCTTTTTTTTATCCTGCATATGCAAATTTAGATTTGATTCTAATTTGTTTACCATATTTTAATAAATATATAGGGACCGGTATTAATATGATTGCAATTATACCTAATAGTAAACCTGCAAAATTTATACCCATTCCATTAAACATATATTTGGCAAATAGTGGGAATGTTGCTCCAAATGACGATCTTAAAAAAGTATTCGCCGCCACTGCACTAGCTGTTAAGTATAAATAACTTTCTATTATGTAGTTTAAACATGGTAAAAATATTCCAATTAATCCAAATCCAATAAATGACCCAGCAATCGTAGGGACAATCCAATGTATCTTATTAAAATAATTGCCTGTCCATGTAAACCATAATAATCCAATGGGAAAAATTATACTAGATAGTATCATGGGATATAATCTAATTTCAGGCAAGACTTTACCTTGATTTTTTTTAACTTTTTGTAAATAGCCTATCTCACAATACCATATGAATCCAGTACAAATTATCATACCTACAATTATTGAAATATATGGTAATTCTCCATTCTTAATAAATCCGTAACCTTCGACAAATACTATTGGGTAAGCTTCTAATAATAAATACAATATACCGTAGACAAAAGAATTATAAATTGATACAATTAACAAAACAGGTTCTTTGAATAACATTACAATTGGTCGGGTTATCATGTTAGTTATAATTTCATCGATTGTTAATTCAACGTTCTCATGTGATGCATGTATACCCCAATTATTTGTTTGTTTTCTTAATCTCTTGGCTTTATTCACTAAAATTATTGGATGATGTGTTTCATCAAGAAAAATTAATATTAATAATGTAACAAATGTCGCAAAAAATGCAATTATATATTCAGTCCATCTCCAACTGGTATTTTGAACAATATATGATCCTATTATTGGTCCTGTTATAGGACCAACAAATACACCAAGTGAAAATAATGCTATTGCTTTACCACGAATATTAGTGTCAAATATATCGGCAAATACTGCCGGTACAATTGCAATCGGTGCAGCTCCAACTAATCCAGCGAAAAATCTGCATATTAGTATTGTCTGTAAATTTGCTGCTGTGGCTACTGCATATTGAAATAATGCATTTCCAAATGATGATACCAAAATAATTTTTTGCCTACCAAAGAGTTCGGAAAGTGGTGCAAATATAACTGGAGAAAATGCAAAACCTAATACAAATAAAGTGACCCCGAGTATCGCAACTACATCTATCACTCCATATGCTTCATCTATTTGGGCGACTGATGATGCAAATATAGAAGATCCCATAGACACACACAAACTATCTGAACAGAGAATTAAACAGATACATACTTTTCGTGACATTTTCCAATTAAATGGATGCAAAGGATCGTCAGGTCCATCAAATGTCACTTCAAACTCATCAATATTAGGTAAAACTGGTGGATATGGTCTTCCACCACCCATTGGCAAAACATTTTCATATTGAACTTTGCTATAATCCTCTACCATATCTTGTGTCCCGGTTTGAATCCGTGACATTCGTCTATTATTCCTTATATCTGTACCTGCATTTGAAGTCAATGTATTTATTTTTTCTAATGAAGTTAAGTTATTATAATAATCATAATTGAGAGTCGATGATCCATTTCTTTCAATGTCCTCATCAAACCCTAAGAATTGATGAGGTGAAGTTACAGGTGTTAGACCTTCATTGTTATTTATATCACTGCTATTATTTGATATACTTTCATCAGCACTGCTGTTTCCAAAATTAAAATTTCTAAAAGTTGGTCTTTGCTTCTTCTTCTGCTCATTCTGGTCTTTATTGTTAACTTGCATTATTGAAATTTATCTGTTTTATTTTAATATGGAATGAATGGCATTAGTACCTAATTATAATTATCGTCGGCTAGCTTTAATTAATGATATAGGATAACCTGTTATTGCCCCTATAATTATATATTAGATTATAAATTCAAGGAACTATAAAACAATTTTATTGTTTTTAATATAAATACGCTACTCTTAAATACACAATTTTTTTCATGTACTGATATCTTCAAATTATATAATTTATTGACATCATATTAGTCAATTAAAGAAATGTAGTACCTTAATCCCTTCTATTCATAAGAAATGTTTTAATATAACTAACGCATATTGTTCATAAAACAATAATTTCTTTTTTCATCTTTGAAGTAGTAAAATTAAGGTGCCTCAAAATAGGCAAAAGTCAATTGTACATAATTTAAAGTTAAAGTTTAAAACCAAATAGAATATAATTTGAATGCGGTAAAGGAACTCAATTGGTAATACTTAAGTACAATACATTATTTAATGCTGTTTTAAAGTTACTTGCAAATTGATAATATTTTTTTTCCGTAACTGAACAATTTTATCGCTGGATTCATAGAAATATCTTATCTGAATGAAACTTCTACTTTCTTTAAAATGATTTTAAAAGATTAAAATAAATTAAAATAATAAACAAATAAACTTTCATTACAATGTCCTCTATTTCTAACCTTTTTAATTTATTGCCTTTCTAACCTTTTTAATTTATTGCCTTTCTAGGTTAAATAAGATTTATTAGGCGTTTCGCAATTGTTTTCATTTTTAAGAATTTTTCAAAGTTATTGAAATTTTCAAAGATCATAAATATATAAGAATTAGATAGGTCGTATATTTAATTAAATAAATTATTCTTGAGATTATAATTTATAATCTCACCACATTAATAAAGATTAGAAGAAAAATTTATAATATAAATTATTTTGAAATTTCTAAATTAATTTAGAACTAATTGAATCGTTTTTTAAGAAGAAGTCCACTCCCCCAATTTAAGAGAAATTTAAACTGCATAATTATAAAACCTTTATTACTTTGATGATTTTTGAAAAACCCTGCATTATATAATAAATAACATTAAGAGAAGCGATTTTAAACATAATAATATAGAATGTCATCCACTAACCGTATCTCACGAATAGAAGAGCAAAATATCAAGAGATCAATTCTAAATTATTCAATCGAGGAGAAACGATTTTATCAAGCTAGTATAAAAAAGTTTAAAAAAGCACATGTATTGTATGTAATACTTTTAAGTTCAATAGCTTTATTACAAATTATATCCATTGCATTTTTTACTAAGGGATTTTCTTTTGGAAAACCACAAATTCATTTAACTTCACAAAATTCACATGCATACGAAGAGTTTGGGAAATTTAACAAATCTGTTGTATTGTTAGTAGATGCATTAAGATTTGATTTTGTCATTCCAATCGATGAATCAAGTCCAAATTATAATGGAAATTATCATAATAACATAAATTACATTTATGAATCGTTGAATGACAATGACAATGACAATGACAATGACAATGACAATGACAATGACAATGACAATAAGGTGAGTAGTCATGATTTGAATAATGAAAAAGTTCCCGAATCATCTGCATTGTTGTTTAAATTTTTAGCTGAACCACCAACTACCACTTTCCATAGATTAAAAGGAATAACTACAGGTTTACTACCTTATTTCTTGGATGGGATTATGAAATTTAATGACAAAGTCGAAGAAGATGATAGTATCATTAAGCAACTATATTTAAAAAATAAGAAAATATATTTTGCTGGGGATGATACTTGGAGTAGAATGTTCCAACCTTATTTATCTCCTAACAGTAAACCAATTGATTCTTATAACATTTGGGATTTAGACACAGTAGATTTTGGAGTTTATGATTTTTTTGACCAATATTTATTAAATAAGAATATAAATAATACAGAATGGGATGTTCTAATAGGACATCTTGCAGGAATTGACCATGCAGCAAATAAATATGGTCCAAACAACGTAGAGGTCAGAAAAAAACAAACTCAAATTAATGATTTTATAAAAAAAGTAATAAATTCAATTGATGATGAAACTTTGTTAATTATAATGGGTGATCACGGAATGGATACAACTGGAAATCATGGTGGGAAATCACCTGAAGAACTGGAAAGTTCACTTTTTTTATATTCTAAAAAACCAAATATGTGGAAACAAGATGAGAGCATAATAAAAAAAAATATTGATGAGTATAAGACGATAAATCAAATTGATATTGTTCCAACTTTTTCCCTTCTTCTTGGCATTCCGATTCCATTTAATAATTTAGGTTGGCCAATTAAGGAGATATCTTTAACCAAAGAAGAAAGGGATATCTATACTGAATTGTCATTAGATCAAATACGAAAATTCCAAATAAATTCAGAAATTATTAGCGATGAAAAATTAAATAAAAAGTTAAATATTCTATATGAACAAGCTAGATTGGATAATACTAAAGCAAATATCTATTATAATTCAGTGCTTTCTAATTTTAAGTGCAACTGGATTACCTTCGATTATATTAGTATGGGGATTGGTATTATTCTACTATTAGTATCTGTCTCGTTGTTAATAACCATAACTGTATTGATACCATCAATTGTGGTAAATCAAATGGTATCTGAATTTGTTAAGTGTATTTTCAAATCAACTTTAATCAGTAACATCTGCATTTGTTTAATTTTTCTTCATTTCGGAGAAATTTCATGTATAAAAAATATTGTTTGGTGTGTATCATTATCTACAGCAGTTGGTATTATTATAGGTTGCACTAAACCAATTTTAAGCCGTTATAATATTATGTGGGTCCTAGTCAAATTCTTTAGTGACTTTTCAGATTATTGGTCCACAATAGGTGTCATGTTTTTAATCACACATTCTTGCCTGTTTATGTCGAATTCTTTAACAATATGGGAAGACAAAATAGTGAATTATTTAATATCGACATTTGGATATTTAGCGTTATATGAATTCATCTTTATACCTAATAGACAATCAACAACATCTTTGGCAACAGCCTCAATTAGCGAAAAACAAGGTACATTATCAGGAGTAAGCACTTCATTTGCAAATTCTTTATCATTACCAATGACAAGATTCGCAAGATTATTAGGATCTTACCATTCAATTGTACTTTTAGTATGTTCAAGAATAGTAAGTACCATAACTACATGCAGAGAGGGACAATTAGATTACTGTGTTTCAAATTTTACTACAGAAACCAATTATTCTTGGTGGTGCATATCATTGTTTGTAATTATATTGATGTTGATTCCTACGTCGATTAAAGGTTATTACAATTTATTATCTTCCTATCAAGCTGCTGCACCAATTTGGATTGATTATCTGCTTAAATTGTTTTTGGTATTTGACGTGGTATATTGGTTAGTAATATTTTTACAAATTAAATTTAGCATTGATGTAATAAATTTTACATTAATAACAGTGACAATTGCAAGAATCATTACTTGTTTTACGTTTATTGTTTGTAACATAGCATGGATGATTGGCCCGCTATGTATAAAGTTAAATGTCGAAAATGCAGACACGAGATCTCAACAAACTACAATTATAGGTTATTCAAATATTTATGGTGCACCATATTTCCTTTTAGTTATTAACACATTTATGGGTGTAATGTTTTTCAACAAGCCATTTGCACAAATATCATTATCACTTATGTGTAATCAAATTTTATCTTTTATAGAAATCATTGATCTACTTAACATAAAGGAGAATATAGTTGGACCTATTGTTTTAGGTTTATTATCATACCAACAATTTTTCAGCACTGGTCATCAATTCACATTTTCGTCAATTCAATGGGATACCGGTTTTATATTATCTGATACTGTTAATTTTCCACTTACAGAAATTTCTATTTTCATCAATACATTTGGGCCTTTCATTATCGTAGCATTATCTATTGTATTATTAACACTATGGAGTCAACCTCCTGATATTTTGAAACCCCAAACTTTATTAGGAAGATTAGTTGCAAATTGTGGTATTTTAGTTACTTATAACGCAGTATTATGTTTAAGTTCATTTATTTGGCTTACATATTTCCGCAGACATGTACTGGTTTGGAATATTTTTTTCCCTAGATTTTTGTATGCCAGTGTAATTTTGATAGTTACTCAAATAATTGTGACTTTTGCAACTATAGGCTTTGCAAGTGGAAAATTAATTGGACATATCAATAATATATTTTGGAAATAAACTATAATATTAATACCATTTATAGTAGTACTTAGATACCAAACATCTAGGTAACTGATTTATCTAAATAAAATTTATAGATTTTTTTCATAAAATAAAAATAAAATATACTTTATTCTAAATAATTTATAACTCTTAATATGAATCGAATTATATCTTTCGTTGTATATGCTTTTATATAATTATTAAAAATTTATCATTATATATCTATCAAAAAAAGGCTTGGTCCAAATCAGCAAAGTCATCGTCAAAACCATTATTAAATGGTTCATTACCAAATTCATTAAAAACGTCATCAATACCATTGGTTTCTGCAGATGGCTGTTGTTGACTTGTCAGATCCAAACTGCCAACTCGATCCATGTTCGACAATTCATTTTTCTTTACAGCATCTAAAATATCCGTAGATACATTTTCACTAGATTTTTCATTATTTGTTTGCATTGCTGTTGAATCATTCAAAACAGACTGACCAGCTATGTCATTCTGTTGCTGTGGTGCTGGTACTGGTAATTGTATTGGATTTCCAGGATTAGCGTTTTCCTGTGATGGTGGAACCATTAGCACAGTTGCTGTAGCAACTTCAGGTAAGCTTATTTTACCAGGGGTAAATTTATTTATTGATGGAGTGACAAGAGCATCTCCTTGAGAATCAAATTGTCGAGTCCTAACTATGTCTTGCTCTCGTTGTTCTCTTTTTTGTCTTTCTTCTTCTTCAATCCTCAATTGTATTTCCATTTTCTTTTGTTTTTCAATCTCTAGTTCCTTTTGAGTTTGTTCATCCTTTTTTCTTTTATATAGATTCTCCCAGTAGTCAGGTGGTGCTTCTCCAGTGTTCATTGAAGCAAGCGAACTACATTCAGATTTTGTATAGTGTTTGATCTTCCCGACTTGATATTGTTTCCCCTTAAACCGGGCATACGAATTTAATATGTTATCAATTAATTTATTATTGGCAATATATTGATCTCCAGTATTATTTATTTTAATATTATTTATCTTTGCCATGCTCTTAGTAACAAAAGTTTCAAATGTATCTTTCACAATTTCTGGTACTGCTGGTACCGTAGATTCATTAACCATATCTTTTTCTTTTTCTGCATTATTGGTAGATACATCTGGATTCGCTGTTGTATTTTCAGATTTTTCAGAATCAACATCCATTTGGTCGGTTGTATTAGAACTTGTTCGGCGAGTGTCATCGTTATCAATGACATGAGAATTATCATTATTTGGTGATTTTTGCTTATTCTCATCATCATTATCACTCTCTATTTTATCACTTTCCAATTTTTCTTTCTCATAACTTTGTTCTTCAAATAATTTATCTATATCTTTATCATCAATACTGTTTCCTTTAGATTTTTGGTTTTCTTCCTTAATATCTTCTTTAGAAGCATTATTATTTTCATCATCTTGTTTGTTATCGTCTGTGTTCATCACATCATTACTTTCTACAACAGAATCATTTGTGGTTTTTGTAGTATCTATATTTACATCATTGAATAATGGATCGTCTAAATCTTCTTTGTCTTCTGTATCGTTATTCGTTTCTTCAGTTTTATTTGTTTCTTCATAATTATCGGCTTCATCTTTTGCATCTTTATCTTTTTCCGTTTCAGAGTTTGATGCTGACTTGTCTTCCTCACCAAAAAGATCATCTGAAGCCCCATCAAAACTATCGTTGTCTAACTCACCTACTTTTATTTCTGTTTCTTTTTCATCAGTCATTTCCGGTTCCTTTACTTCATTCGCTTCTTCTGGGTTTTCCACACCATCTTGTTCTTTTTCTTCACTTACTTGTGATTCGACTGCACTCTCCTGTTCTTCTTTTTTATCTTCATTTTGCTGTACTTCGTCATTTTCAACCTCCATATTATTATCATTATTTTCATTACTTGTAGAATGTAGATTTGTCGTTTCGTTATAGTTCTCTCCTTGAGCATCATTTGAGTGATCTACTTCCATATTATCTGAATGATCATTTTCTACAACATCTTCAGTTTTAATATTTTCATTTAATCCCTGTTCAGCATCTTTCGATACATCTGCTTCATCATTAACTTGCATTTTATCATCATCATCATTTTGGTTAGTTTCACCTAATCTTTCCTTTTCGATTAAGTCTAGTTTATTTTGAATATTTTCTATTTCTCTCTTAATGAAAGCTAAATTATTTTCATTAATTATTTTTTTATTAAATTTCAAATCAACAGGCACGATCTTTGTATTCTTTGTAGATAGCAATATATTTAATAAAGTCGATGAATTTTTTAAGTTATTCAATAAATAATCTCTATAAGAGATCGTATCACTAAAATCATGTTTAACATTGAAAGAAGGTTCTGAATTCAATCTTTCATTCATAAACTTTTGTTTAGCCTCCAACAACTGTTGTTGCTGTTGTTTCTTTGATTGTTGATTACGTCTTTTTTTAATAATAGCCATATCTTAAATATCAACAAAAAAAAAAGCTCGATTTACTTTACCTTTTGGGGATTATAATCTTAGAGACTCTCTATAATATAGTATGAATGCAAAGCAAAATTCAAAGGTCTATAAAAAACGCAATATACAGTTTTCAATAACTAATACAATAATTCAATTAAATTGAATTTCAAATTATTGTTAGATGCAGTAGTTAATAAAATTAAACAATTATCGCTTTTTTTAAATATAAGTGATGAGATAATGTTTTGTTAATTATTTTCCAACTATTTTCTTGAAACTTACAGTTTCTTTTTTTCAATCTTTATTTTCCAAATTTCCAAAATTTAAGAGTCGCACAGTCACGTGACAATACCATAGCAATCATAATGTACGAACATATCGTTCCCACCAAAGATATAAAAAAAGAAAGAAAAGCCTAAGAATGTACGATTCAGACGGGGTATCACTGTCGTATATATATATAAAATTAAATGTATCGAAAGAGACTTTAATTGATGTTGAAATATACATTATATAGTATTATATATTGCACTAGTATATAGTTGTAATACATAGTTAAAAGATATAAAACTCCAGGTTATATGACCAAATACCAAACTAAACGATACCATAAATTAATTAATATTTTTTACTTAATACAGTAATACAAATTTGGAAATAAGCTCATCATATAAAGTAAACTTTAATAATGTCTAATCGGTCATATTAAACCATACACAATACAAGATACATACAAGATACATAACTATTAATTTCCGTTCTTTCTAGTAATTGATAGATATAAATTTAACCGTTATTGCTACTTAAAAAGATACAAAAGACACAAAAGACACAAAAGACACAAAAAAGACACAAAATAACATAAGAAATGTTTTCGAAAATTGAAATTATTACAAAAATGTGAGAGTGTTGTACACCGAATTGTCTGTGAATTGAAGTTTTATAAATTTTATTCCTACCTTTTGTTCTTTGCCTCGTTAACGAATAGGGTAATTTTTTTAATGTTTTATTGTTAAACTGTCGTAGAGACAACAAGAAATATTTCGAAGAAATAATGGAAGAAGAGAAAGAACTCGGTGTTTTTTCAAGATTGAATTTTATTTTAGTTGCGACTGTTTCTAAGGGGTTTAACTATGGGAAAATATTATTGCTAGTTCCTAACTAATGAAAAATTTTATGATAAATTTATATATAAGTAATGGATGGTTGAAAGTTTACAAAATAATATAGCATTATAAATGTACACAATATTAAAAAGATCAAAATCAAGGCTAAGTTTTTGTATATTGTTGATTATAGTTGGTAAAAAATAAAATTTGCAAGATACTAAAACAAAAAGAGTCGTCCTTCATTGAAATAATTTAAAAACTGAATAATAAAAAAAAAAATAAATCGATGAGTTTAAAAAATCATTTATTTACATTTTATTATATAATACTTCTTCAAGGTGTCATTGCTGGGATCGTAGCTGGTGGTGTTGAATTCGCAATTGCTTATGGTATGTACCAAGATTCAAAAAATTTGGTTACTTTATGGGCTTTTCCAAATACTTTTTCTGGTGATTGTGCTTTATCACTTTTCATTCAAGTCGGTGTCACTTGGGTCTCACAAGAACTTATTATCGGTTGGGATACTTATAGAACAAATAATGAAGTTGTTACATTACCAAATTTCATATTGAGAGAAAAACCAAGAAATTGGTTCGCTTTCTTATATTTCGAAGTCAACAGAGGCTTAATTTATAGAGATTATGAAGAAAAACCAACTTTTAAAATGTATTTAAGAAAAAATTTTGCTCCTTATTTGAAAAATAGAGGTAAATTCGTTAATTTCTGGGCTTGGTTAGTTAACAGAGTCATTAGAGGTTTAATATTCTCTGTTGCATTGTTTGTAATCGTTTGGCCTGTTACAATGGGTATCATGGCAGGTATTGGTCACAAAATTTATAGTCATGATTACTATTTCAACAATTACCCAACCCCACAAGTGGCTAAATTAATTTATGGTTTTGTCATTGGTTTAGTCACTTCTCCTGTTGCCACTATGGTAGTTATCCTAAGAAATTATTTCTATATTGACAATAAAGAAAATGCTGATAATTTCAAAAATTATATCGCTACCGTTAATCTAGATGGCAATGGCAAAGTTGAAGATAGAGATTTAGAAAAATTCTCTTCAAGATCAGAATCCTATGCTGGTGATTTGACTGATGATTCACAAGAACCAGACAGCACTCCAGGACAAGAAGCTATTTCCTTACATATTGAAGAACCTACTGTTCCAACAGTTGCTTAAAAAAAAATACAACTAAAAGAGAAAAAAAACAACTTAATACCCGTAACTAATAATTAATAGCCTTTTCCAATTTTACGGTAGATTGGAAAAATTTATCTGCACACTAAAAATATAATATCAAAAAACGTCACTCAATCTGGTTTGATATCAGATTTCAAAATCTATCATAGTTTTATATTTAAATATATTATCATGTATAAAGTCACTAGATATATAATATCAATAATAATATCTCTTACAATGTAATAATAGTATACACATATTGTATTTAGTAGTTATTGGACTGTATCTTTATTTTCCATTACGACGTTTTAATTTTACCCGGATTTAAAGCTTTTTAGAAAATTTCAAGTGTTAAAAAAATTTCAAAACTCATCTCATCTCATCTCATCTTAAGGTGATTAAAAGTTATTCTTGTCTTTAAAAAAGTTGTACTCTATCATTATTTTTCATTACACTCTAATTATATTCCTCAATATATAAAAGTAAACAATAGATAGTTTATTTTAAGACAGCTTCTTGTGTACAGAAATGGTTAAGATGAGAGGAAGAAAAGGACCTCTAACAAATTCGTTAGATAGCAAAGTTTCTGATTTGATTTACAGATTACTAGAAGAAAAGAGTTTAGAACAAAAGAGAGAAAATCAAGACAACGAAGGTGAAGATACTATGTTTTTTGCTAAAGATCTAGGCATTAACGAAGTCTTTATCTTCTGCCAGTCAAAAGATTTATCAATGTTAAGAGTTAAAAAAATTATTTTACAAAAAACTATTGAAAAAGTTTTAAAACAAATTATTATCGAAGAAGAAGAAGAATTTTCTTCAAACCCACAATATAATAAAACTGAAGATGAAGATGTCAACGAATCTGAGCAATCATTAGTTGAAAAAAATATGATGATTGCTCAAGACACAAATGAAATGAATAATAGTATAGTTAGTCAATGGTCTACATCTTCAACATCCGTATCTAAATCAGGAAATGATGGCGCAGATGGTCAATCATCTAACGCTGATTCAAATTCTAAAAAGAGAACAAAGGATTCATCAATCAAAGCTAAAAGACAAAAGACAAAAGAAGATCGTAAACCACCAACTTCTTCATTGAGTGCTTTAGGTGGTATGGATGATGTTGTTGCTCAACTAATGGAACTAATCGGTTTACCAATATTACACCCTGAAATATATCTTTCTACCGGTGTTGAACCGCCAAGAGGTGTTCTTTTACATGGTCCACCAGGTTGTGGTAAAACTTCTATCGCTAATGCATTAGCTGGGGAATTACAGGTTCCATTCATTTCAGTTTCAGCCCCTTCCGTTGTTAGTGGTATGTCTGGTGAAAGTGAAAAGAAAATCAGAGAATTATTTGATGAAGCAAAATCTTTAGCTCCATGTTTGATGTTTTTTGATGAAATTGATGCTATTACACCAAAACGTGATGGTGGTGCTCAAAGGGAAATGGAAAGAAGAATAGTTGCACAATTACTAACAGCTATGGATGAATTATCTATGGAAAAAACTGGTGGCAAACCTGTTATTGTCATCGGTGCTACAAATAGACCTGATTCATTAGATGCTGCCTTGAGAAGAGCAGGTAGATTTGATAGAGAAATTTGTTTGAACGTTCCAAATGAAGTATCTAGATTACATATTCTAAGGAAAATGTCAGAAAATTTAAGAATAAATGGTGAAGTTGATTATTTAAAATTAGCTAAATTAACACCAGGTTTCGTAGGTGCTGATTTGAAAGCATTGGTTACTGCAGCAGGTACCTGTGCGATCAAACGTATTTTCCAAACATATGCCCACGTGCAAGCACATGATAACTCTTTAAATTCTGATAGCATGGAAATAGATGATAAAAATAATGAGAATACTGAAGAAAATAATGAACTAGAATTAAAGAATACTGCTAATATAATAGACCCTCTTCCTTTATCCACTATCCAAAAATTTATTAAGAGTTATCCAGAACCATTACAAGAAGAAGAACTAAGTGGTCTAACAATTATATATGATGATTTCTTAAAAGCCTTACCAACAATCCAACCTACTGCTAAGAGAGAAGGTTTTGCTACAGTGCCAGATGTCACTTGGTCTAATGTTGGTGCTTTAGGTAACATTCGTATTGAATTAAATATGGCTATTGTTCAACCAATTAAAAGACCAGAGTTATACGAAAAGGTTGGTATCAGTGCACCAGCAGGTGTTTTATTATGGGGTCCACCTGGTTGTGGTAAAACGCTATTGGCCAAAGCTGTAGCAAATGAATCTCGTGCTAATTTCATTTCCATAAAAGGTCCTGAATTACTGAACAAATATGTTGGTGAATCCGAAAGAGCTATTAGACAAGTATTCACAAGAGCACGAGCTTCTGTACCATGTGTAATTTTCTTCGATGAATTAGATGCATTAGTCCCAAGAAGAGATACATCATTATCTGAATCATCTTCTAGAGTTGTTAACACATTATTAACTGAATTAGATGGTTTAAATGATAGAAATGGTATTTTTGTGATAGGTGCTACTAATAGACCAGATATGATAGATCCTGCTATGTTAAGACCAGGTAGATTAGATAAAACTCTATTCATTGAATTACCAAATTTACAAGAAAAACTAGATATTATAAAAACAATTACCAAAATGAATGGTACTCCATTAGATAAGAATGTTGACTTGAGTGAAGTTATTAGTGATGATCGTTGTAAGAATTTTTCAGGTGCTGATTTAGCTGCTTTAGTAAGAGAAAGTTCAGTTCTTGCATTAAAGAGAAGTTTTTTCAAAACTGACGAAATTGATTCTGTTGCAAGCAATAATCTTGATAAAGAATTTGAGGACTTAAGTGTTGGGGTTCCATCAGATGAAATCATTGTTACAAAGAATGATTTCGATAATGCTTTAAGGAAAATCAAGCCATCTGTTAGTGACAAAGATAGATTAAAATACGACAGACTAAATAAAAAAATGGGTTGGAACGATGAACAAGAGTTAAAAGAAGACTCTAAATAATAAAAATTTAATTAATACATATTTACATACATATATATATATATAATTCATTCAATGCATATCTATAAAATGGTAATTATTTTTTATAACTTACTAATTCTATGGTTAATAAAAGATAGGTTTAAATTTTTAAAATATTTCCCAAACTTCATTTTAAGTGATGTCCACGTCTTTTTATATTTTTACGTACCTTCCAAACATGTTCATGTTTCTTTCTAGGGCCTGATGCTAGAAAAGGTCTCTCAATATCTTTATAATTATTGAGATTAACAGTCATTTCTTGTAATGGTGTTTCAGTTTTTCTACGAACCATAATCAACTTCTTTTTCGAGTTTTCAAACAACAGTTTCTTTTTGGCTTCTGGAATGTATATGTTTATTAAATTATTTTCAACATCTATTGAATGAATTAGTGCTAGAGCCAAATATTCAATATTGCCAACATCCTTACCTACAATTGGGAATTTATCTTTATACTCAATACATCTATCCTCTAAATCCTCTGAAATATGAATTGCAACTGCAGTTCCAATTAATGAATTTTTAATATCTTTTGAATTTAAATTCGAAAACTCTTCTAAAAACTGGAACCCTCTAATTCCTGCTTTACCAAATGAAATTTGAATTGGTGGTTTTAATACTAAATGTTTAAAATCAAAAATTCTTTCCTGGTTAATAACCGACCCCATATGTAAATAAGAAATTAATTTAAACATTCTTAACTGAGCTGCTGAAAATGGTATATTTGAGAAGCTGGAATTTTCTTTTTTATGGGCTTGAATTCTATAAACAATTGGTATGTTTTCATTCATACCAGAAGTAATAGTTTGATTAGTAGGTAAATTTAACTCATCCATGCTTTCCTTCGAAGATTTTGTGTCTAAAACAACTATATGTGTTGGTTTATAGACTTTCAAAATTTTGTTAATTACAATGGTTCCAAAACCCTTTATCCAACCAGGTATGTTCAGAACAGAGTTACCATATTCAATCTTCGTATCATAATATTCAAATAACTTTTGAACGATATTCAGATAATCTTCTGGAAAATCTTGAGGTGAGTTTGATCCAAGGTAAAATTGTTTGACAATTTCTGTATCAGTTCTAATAATGTTACTTCCAAATATTCGTGATTTTGTTGATAATCTATTTAGAGATATACATTCTGGATCTGATAGCTCTGGTTGGCCAGGATCCGTATCGAAGTAATAGATATGTTCATTTCTATTACCTGCAGAACTTCCATTTCTGAGACTATCGATTAGTATTCTAATAAAACTTGATTTACCAGTGTTTTTTCCACCTAACACTAATAATTTTAGTTTTTCATTACTCTCTTTAAAATCCTTACAAATCATTTCTAACACTGATGCCCATTCTGGCAATATTGTTAATTTATTGAATGCATTATAAGCTTCATCTAAAACTGCATAGGTTGCATTTTCAGAAAATTTCTTACTTGATAGTTTATTACACCATATATTTGAGGATTCTGGATACAGTTTAGAACTTTCTAATGCGATATCTTTATTAGAGTTAGAAACTTTAATGATACAGGAATAATCTTTCAAATATGCTTCTATTATATCACTATATCTATCTTCTTTATTTATAAACTCTTGCCAACCAGAAAAAAATGAACTTTGGATAGCTGGAATTGCTGTTATTGCGGGATGAGAAAATGTAAATATAGTTCTTGATGCATCGTAATGGTTATTATTGTAAACAATACCACCTTTTAAAATTTCAAACTTAAAAATTCCTGAAATATACAAAAACTGTTTCTTATTCAGACCTATTAATATGGTTTCATTATTATCATGCATCTCGAAAATATTTTCATTTAGTTTTGGACTAAAATATTGTGATTTATTAAGTTTATTATCATTTGTTTTTGGAAATTGGAGGGTTTCAACAGTATTATTTTTTTCTATAGTATCATCATCTGTATCTTCGTCATATTCTTCTATTCTAGTACTTTTTGATGAAGAATTTCCAAACGCAGTTGATTCCCTTGACATATCTGTGATTGTACCTGTTCCCTCATCACTTGAATCTTCTGAGTCATTGCTCGCATATGTAAACATATTCACTTTACTATCCATCATTATAATAGAATTGGTATATTATACTTCTTAAAATAGTGTGATTTTATATTCATTTATTATCATCCTGTTTCAAAATACATACAAATATATTAAAATATGATTTTAATAATTCGATGAGATGAGATTTTTCAAAAATTTCCAATTTCCAATTGAGCGCTTAAAATATTTACCAGCAAATAAGATCAACAAAATTATACAAATTACTATCTACATTATATTCTATTTTATTATATTATTTATATAAATTTTTTACAATTATATCATTAAGTTATTAAGTAACTAAAATTATATTAAAAATGCTGAAAAAGAATTGAAATGTCAATTATGTAAGTAAATGTTGACGAAATTAGGGTATCATATGTCGTATTTTATTTTTAATTTTTTTATGGTTTAATTTTCATTGGTAGATATTACTAGTAAATGCATCTTAGATTTTTAAAGTATTAGAGTTATAGTTCATTAGCAACTTTTAATACTTTTCTTGTATAATCCACATCGTCCGCCAGGGAGATATCTGAATTATTAACTATTGTACTTGCAAATACAGCAGATGGTTCGAGTCGAGAATCAATGATTTCAGATGATGTATCACTCAATGTGATAACTTTAGTTGATCTTCTTGATTTTTGATTATACGATTCCTTTTCATAAGTATTCTCATTATAATCATAATGTTTTGTTGGATTTATTGGAGAAACAGCTTCAAAGTATCCTTTTTCGAAATCTTTTTCTTTCTTTTTTGCTCTCCAAAAAAACAACCAAAACATTAACAGTACTACTATTAGTATCACTACACCAATGGGTACAAATGTTCCTGCGACTTTACCAGGTGAATTCCAATAGCTTGATTTATTTTGTGTTTCATTTGTATTTGAAATGACAGACCCGCCGATCGATGTGCTTGAGGGATTTGAATCAATTGATTCTGTTGCATAAACAGTAGTTACCAATGTGTTAGTCGTTAAACCAACAGATGTTTTATTTGATAGTGTAACATACGAGTAAACAATCGATGTTGTGATTATACTTGAATATTGAGTTCGATACGACGCGGAGGTCGTTGAAGTCGATGTACTTGAGCTCGTACTCAAGTTTGAGCTAGTACTTGAGCTTGAGCTAGTATCTGAGCTTGTTGACGAGGTAGTACTTGAACTACTTGATCTATTACTTGTATTTTGTGTACTAGTTGTAGTTGTACTGGAACTTGTACTGGAACTTGTACTGGAACTTGTACTCGAACTTGTACTCGAACTTGAACCCATTGAAATACTAGTACTAGAACTTGTACTTGAACTACCACTTGTTGCATCACTAAAACCATAACTGTAGTCTAATTTAATATAACCAAATAAATTTTCATCAACATTCCCACAATATTCTTGACCATAACCTGGACAACCAACATCACAATCATCTATTGATAATTGATCATTGGGTAAAGTGTCGCTACACCAACAATAATTACCTTGTACTATTGCATAATAATAATTTGTTGAAGTTGAATCAATTTGTTTTTTACAATAATCTGTACATGCACCAATACTTTGATAAGTATTAAAATATTTTGTCAATGAATCACCAGTATTGGAATCAAAACAGTAGTTTTGTTGTAATGAATAAATTAGATTTGTATGGTAAATTAATAACCATAAAATCCACATAATTAAATGCTGTTATTGTTATGTAGCAAACAAGAAGAAACAGTTAAACAAGGACACTGAAGAATAACGAAATATGAACTAGATATTGTAAGCTTATATATATATATATATATATATATGATATTGTTTTAAAATTAATACATTAAATTATTTTTTTGGTTGCTTAAAATAATTAGTATTTGAGACATATCAAGATTACGTTATTTATATATATTATAAATATATAAATAAAAAAATACGTAATTACAGTTTAATTATAGTTAATAAATAAAATAAGAAATCATCAGATGATCTAATTAAAAGTCATCGAAGTGAGTTAAATTATTATAAAAATAATTACAATCAATGGTAAACGAGTATAATATTCGTACAATTTGTAAGAAAAAATATTCAAATTTTTCGATACGAAGCAAAATAAGATAGAAATTACCTAATTAAGTAATTTCTTAAGTTTCGTAATCTCATAATTTCGAAATTGAAAATTTTATCAAAAACAATACCTTCTTTCACTAACAAAGTGTAATATACCAAGATTAAATTATATTAACTTAATATTAAATTATATTTTGAATATACTGCAAATATATAAATAGTGTGAATAGATTGTAAATATAATTTATTATATTTGGAAGATAATGGGGAATCTTTGAATTTTTTTAAAAAAATAAATTATGAATGGACACGTTACCCTGCCCTGCTTTGCGTTTACTTCTCTTAATTATTTCCGTTTATTTCCGTTTATTTCCGTTTTTCTTTTTTATTCCCGGTTGCAGTCACTGAAAAATAATCATAATTTTTTTTTTCTTTCTAGAAACCCTTAAAATTTTTGTTTCCATTTTATTTATGATGCGTGACTGTTTTTGCCGCTGTCATATTGTTTAAAGGGGGGGCTGATATTATGATTCTGATTCTGATTCTGATTATTAATATATTGTTCTATTGTTTTATTGGGTATTTTTTTTTACTAATAATAACTTCTAATACTCCCTTTTTACTATGTGTGTTTTTTTTTTGAATAATGAATGGGTGGCAAATTTTAGTTTTAATTACTCATTTAGAATGATTTACACAACTTTTTTTTTGTTTTGTTTTTGTGTAACTTTAATCTTGTCTCTTTTTTTTCATGAGTATATAAATAGGGAGTTATTTTTAATGTAATAAAATTTATTAAAAGAAAAAACATTAATTATAATTCATTTAGAAGTTATTTTTGTAATCTTTTTTTTTATATATAAGTTTGTTTGTTTTTAAAATAATCCAATAAAAAGCTTGTTTAAACAAGATAATATTAATAAACAAAAAAAAACATAAAACGAATACAAACAACACAAAATGCAAATTTTCGTAAAGACTTTAACTGGTAAGACTATCACTTTAGAGGTTGAATCTTCTGATACTATTGATAATGTTAAGTCAAAGATTCAAGACAAGGAAGGTATCCCCCCAGATCAACAAAGATTGATTTTCGCTGGTAAACAATTAGAAGACGGCAGGACTCTATCTGACTATAATATTCAAAAGGAATCGACTCTGCATTTAGTCTTGAGATTACGTGGTGGTATGCAAATTTTTGTAAAGACTTTGACAGGTAAGACCATTACTTTAGAGGTTGAATCTTCTGATACTATTGATAATGTTAAGTCAAAGATTCAAGACAAGGAAGGTATCCCCCCAGATCAACAAAGATTGATTTTCGCTGGTAAACAATTAGAAGACGGCAGAACTCTATCAGACTATAATATTCAAAAGGAATCAACTTTGCATTTAGTCTTGAGATTACGTGGTGGTTATTAGAGGAATAAATAATTAATAGATAAAAAAGAGAAAAAAAAGAAAAAAGGAAAAAAAAAAAAAAAGGAGATAGTAATTTATAGACATATATAAAACATATGATTATTAATTACTGAGGTTTTTCACTTTATCAGTCATTGGGTTAAAAGTATTCTTTTGATTATTTAATACATTTCAGTTCTCTCTATTTTATGATATGTATGTTTTTTTGTTAAACATATCCATATATGTTGGATAATTAAATGACGCAATAAAAAAAAATATGGAGACACTATAAAAGTATTAAATAAATATTATGCTTTATTTTTTTTTTTTTTAATTTTATTTTGTTATTAAAAAAGTTATTTTTTGTCACTTGTAACTTTTATCTCCATGTATTATATTATATACAAATATATGCATTATCTAGATACATAGAATATAACTTGTAAAAATATTCAAGCTTCATTTTATAATTTAATTTTATAAATATAACATTATATTAATTTTACTAATAACAGTTTTTATCATTTTATAGCTTCATTTCTTGTTATTATACATATATAAAGTTATATATTTATTTACGACGTGGCAATATTTAAAGCTTTAATTTCAGATAATATTCTTGGCGTTAAATCTTGTTCTGTAAAATTAATCATATCTTTTTCAATTGTAGCTCTTAAGGTTGGTAATTTAGTAGAAATTAATTTTGCAAGTTGAACTAAACTTAATTTAACATTTTCAATCGATTCTTTCTTTGAATTAATTCTGAAGATTTCATTCCAATATTTTTCAATATTTTTTTCAAATTCAATGGAATTATCATTACTATTAAAATTTTCTAATATATTAATTGCAATTTTTGTTGAGGCTAAATTTGTTCTCCATGAATAAATAATAACTGAATTATCAAATAATTTAAATATTTTTTCAAAAATAAATGTTAATAAATTAATTGGATAATCATTTTCCATGGTTTTCTTACAAACTTCGGAACATGATGTTAATAATTCTGTTAAAAATTCCTCTTTTTGAATATTTTCTCTAGTTGATTTTTTAGTCACATCAGACTGGGTTTTAATTCTCTTCGGTGATGAATTAGAATTACTACCACTTTCAACAACAATTAATGAATCAATATTTTCAAATAATGAATTTGAAATAGTAATTAAATGTGATATTAAGAAATTTGAACTGTAATCCTTAACAAATTTAGTGAAAGGAATAATGATCTTCATAACATATTCTTGATTGTTTCTAGATGTTTCTGTAACAAATGATTTAACAATTCGTTCTTTTAATTCTTCTTTGTTAATTAATGAATCACGATATTTTACAGATAACTCAACTAAAGCTTCAACAATAGCTTCTTTACCATTCCAGGATCTACCACTTAATGCTGCTAAAATAATTTCCATCATTTCTGAAATTTGATTTTCTAATATAGAATCATCAACTTTATTGGAAAGAACAGAAACACTTTTGGCACAAGTTCTTCTCACAGAGAAATCAGTAGAATTGATATTATCGGATAATAATTTGATTATTTCATTCAAATATAATTTTAATGTACCTGAACCTAAAGATGAAGCTTCAGTCCAAATATCCTTATATATTAAAGCTGATTCTTTTTCTGGATCATTAGAAGCAATAAAAATAATTGGAATATAAATACCTGCTACGCTCTCAAATTGAGTTGGTGCATATTTTATTAATGAATTTATAGCTTTACCAATAACTAATTTAGTATCTGGTGAATTTTCTGAAAAGTATTTATCAGTCAGTTGAGTTGAATACTTAATCAATTTATCAAGAGTAGAAATTTTGGCAATGTGACCAAATGCATTTGCAAATGATTGATTCACTGTCATATTTCTATCAGACATGGCATTAAAACATGATTTTAATAATTTACCACTAAAAGGAGTCAATCCAATATTATATTTTTGAACTAGTAATATCATAACAGATGAGGCAGCGATTTTGGATGGTAACCCAATTGATTTCCTTACAGCTTTGATAGAATTGTTTACATAACTTTCTGTGACTGCATCATCTGAAATAGTAATCAATTTTTCAATTGCTGTAAACATAGGGGAGCTAGCAACAATGTTACTACGCTGGTTATCTATCTCATTTGAGTCTACTTTAAAATTCTTAGCATTTAGAGCAAGATAATTGATTACTTGTGGTTCCATAGAAGATAATTGTACTGTAAATTCATACACTAAATCTGGAGCAAATGGCTTCATGGTATATCCTGTATCTTTTATTAAATCAACCATTACTTTAAATGCAAATATTCTTACGTCTTCCGCGTCACTATTCAAACCTTTCGTACCTAGTAGAAAAGGCAATATCAATTTTAATATTTTCTCTGAATTCTCATTACTGACACCACTATTTATATCAATAGATCTTGCTAATAATTTTGCCAAGACATTTGTTAATTTTGTACCCTCTTGACGAACAGATTCTTTAATATCATCCATGCTTCTAAATGACATAGTCCATAACTCAATCATTTGGTCACCAAATTTTTCTTTTGGAACAGTTTGTATTAAATATAAAAGAGCTTTAGTACTAGCTTCTCTTACTCTCCACTCTTTGTTGGACATACCGTTTAATAATTCTTGAAGAATTAAATCGAAATATGAGTTAATAACATCGGAGGAATTGGAAATTAATGTGCTCCAAATATCATTCATCGAATTTGAGACTGATTCATAAGGATCAAATCTGTATCTAAATAATTTTGGTATTAACTTATTTGCAATATTTGTATCTGATAAAATTAATTTTTGTAAAGATTCCTTTGACATTATAGCTCCTAACCCATATGCAATACCTTTTCTAGAAGACCACAAGGAAGAACTTTTTGAAAGATTCATAAATTTATAAACTAAAGATGGGTCACCAACTTCTGAAGCTAACGATAATATATCCTTATATGTTTTAATTGAACCATCGCCAGTATTCAATACACCAGCATCAAATAATTCAGTATCCTTCGAAACAGTTCCAGATGCTAATTTTTCACCAGAATTTTTATCAGTAAAAGATTTTAAAAGCCCCTTAACCATACTATCCTTCAAATCAACATTGCCTAATTCGTAAATTAAAGACAGACCCTTGGAGGCTGATTCTTGAACAAACTCATCTCTATCGCTTAAGAAGCGCATAAATCTTAAGTGAATAGCTTCACAATTGTCTTTTATAGAGTTATCAGATCCTCCATATTTAACCAATGATAGCATCCATATACAAGCTGCTTTTCTTAGACTAGGTTTAGTAGTATCACATAATTCTAGCACCTTATTCAAGACTTCTATTTTGCTAGTACCATGGTATAGCTGTGGTAAATTAATATCTACAATTGGGATATCGATGTCGTTTTTCAAGAGATCGCCAGACCAACCATTCATAAGCAAAGATAATGATAAACCACCTGTAAAGATCAATTCAATTTGATTCGAGGTATGGGAGTTATATATAGTATCAAATATTTTTTCAGACATATTAAATTCATCAGAATATAGAGAGAGGTAACCACAAGTCTCAATAGCGACTTCAGACTTTAGTATTTTCCCTTCGACTATTGACAATATCTCTTCTAAAACATTTTTTCTAGAATCAGCATTTAAGATACAAAGAGTACCAAATTTGATTATTTCACCAACTAATAATAGGTTACTGGTTTTCTTATTATTATCCTTTTCATGTTGGATAAGGGTTTTTAATACATTCTGAATATGGTCTGCAGTAATTATTGTATTAGTTTTGTTGCTTAAAAATATTCTTGGTATAACATACGATGCTGTGTTAAGTAAGCCTGGAGAATGTTCAATATTGGGGATGTTTGTAAATTGACCCAAAAGAGTTTGAACAAACTCGGTTTGAATATTAGCAACAGAAAGGATACCTATACAGTTCGCAGAAATTTGAATATCTTTATCATTTTGAATAGTATGGTTTCCCAAAAAATTATAAAGTGAAACCATTTGATTACTCATCAATTGTAACATGTCATTGCTACAAAATTGTAAAATAAATAATAAAGTTTCTCCAAAAATAACATCTTGGTACTCAGAAAGGTATATGACTTTATTAGTTGCATCCTTTAATACAAATTCATTATGAATAAAGTTTAAAAATGAAACTAATAACTCAGGATCGATTGATTTGATGTATTTAGAAACCAACTTTATAACTTTACTGTCAACTGATGTAGCTTTTTCGATTCGTAATGACCAATCTTCGTCTTGGTTAATTAAAGTAATCTCACCAAACACAGAATTGGATATTATGGCTTGTTTAATAAATCTTACAGCGGTATTCATAGTTTTTCTAATTACCAGATGCGTATTCTCTTTGGATTTCTCAATTTGAAGCATTAGTAATTTCAAAATATCATACAAATCTGGAAAAGGGATGGTCTCATTGCCACTACCTAGTAATTCGGATGTTTTTTTATACTCTAAGGAGATTGAAGCTCTATTAACTTTAAACCAATGAGGATTTAATCCCTTATATGCTTCTTCAATTATATCAAATCTATTGGTTCTTGCAGTACCAACAATATTGAAATATCTAGCATAGGGATCATTGAAATCGAAAGCAGCATTTGCATATTTGATGCAAATATATCTACATGCCATAATTGCATCTTTTTGATCTGTTTCTGTTTCAACGTCTATTTGATAATCATCACATAAATAGTTTTCCATAATTGTTTTCAATTTCATCTTTGAGTTTTCGTTTAACATATATAAAGTTGGAGTTAAAGAGTTCATAGCCTCTTGAATGCTAGGTCTAAATTCACTTAAATCACCTCTTAATGAATCAAAAAGGAATTCAATATACGATAAGTCTTCTACTAAACTAAAATCTTTTTTTAATAATAGACCTAAAGTTTCGTACTGAAATTTTCTTTGAATAATGGTATTATTGAAATCCTGTGTGCTAGCCCCTAATTGTAATTTTGGCCATCCTTCTGTATTCAGATTATTTCTTATTAATGATGAAATGCTTACTTTTATACTACTGTTTCCAGCAGATGTACTTTCTAAATTTTCATGATTGTGTTGTGAAACAAAACCAATATATTTTAAACATAAATTTCTTAATTTATAATGTTTCGAATGCAACCCAATAGAACATATCAATGAAACTTGATCTTTATTTTCTGTTGCAATTATACTTCTATTCAATATTGTTAATATTTTTTCTTGTAATTCATGTTTAACTGGAGGACGTCCAATCGAATTATCACCAATATATAATGAAATTAAAAAGTTGATAAAATCTGGATCTTCATATGGTGTATCTAAAGTTTTCAACATAGTAACAGAACTATCTGAAAGATCTGATGGATCAGTAGAGACAATGGACAAGAATTTAATTAATTGTTGATCATTTGGTACAAATCCATGAGTAACAAAATTAAAGATTGCTCTTTTAAAAGTTAACATTTGTTCATTAGTAAAAGTGACACCAGCATTATAAGTAAAAAACGATACATCATCTACTGTTAACCCAGGGCATGAATAACCTCTTGGTATGATTCCACTTTCAGGATTAGGTTTTGCTGGAACTAATAAGAAAAATTTTGTAAAATAATTTAATAAAAATTCCATATCATCATTATTATTTGGTTTTAAAAAGTTTCTCATTTGATCTTCTTCTATTGAACCTTTTAAAGGTGGTTTCCAAGTTAATAAAATTTTACAAAGGATATGAAATAATCTTGATGCAGCAATATTTGGTAAATTTGAAATTTTATCAATTATAATTGGAATTAAGTTTTTTTTAGTTTCATAATCATCAATTCTTTCTATACCTCTTGATACAAATAAAAGACTATATAATCTTACATTATTATAGTTAATATTATTTAAATCATTTTCATTTGTACTTTTTGCTTGTTCTAATAATTTTTGTACAGGTAATTTAATTTTTATCAATGCATTTAATCTTGATAATATATCTTTTAATATATTGAATACTAGTTGTCTTACAGAATTATAATTTGATGATAATTTTAATAATAAAGGCGGTAAAAAAGTATTTAACAATTGTTCATATTTTTCATCAGTATCAGCTAAAGCGAATCTTAATTCAACTTTTTCTACTAACTCTTTTTCTTTATCTTCAGATAATTGCATATTGAATTAATATACTTTTTTTGTAATTGATTATTCTTTTTTATATAATTGATTAATTATATACTAATGTGACAATACATACATTTATATATTAATAATTAAGTAAAACCGAGTGGCAAATAAAAAAGAAAGATAATTGAACCTTAATATATATAGATATTTTTTTTTCAACTGATCCAGGTGTTTAAGCGATCTTAGCGTTTAAAATGTTTTAAATTTTTTTTGAAATATAAAAAAATAAAATGATGTTAAAAATTATTAAGGTTTAAAAACTTATAAAAATAATTAATATAATCTTTAGAATGTTTAAATATTTGAATGTAATAAATTTAAAATCAAGAATTTTTAAATATAAATGATTATAATTGATTAATTAATTTAATGTTAGAATATGACATTTTTTGTAAACAAATTAATGAATTAAATTTAATTAATTTATTAAAAAATTGTAATATTAATTTAAATAAATTAATTAGTTTAGTTAAATTTAATGATTATATTTTAATTAAGTTTAAACCAAATTTTAAATTAGTCAATAATAATAAAATTTCATTTATTGAATTTAAAATTAATTATTCAAATATTTTTAATGAACCAATATTAAATTTTAGAATTTGGAAAGAAATTAATAATGAATTTTCAATTTATTATTGTAATGATAATTATTTAAATAAATTAATTTGTTTAAATTATAAATTTGAAATTGAATTAAATTTAATTAATGATGAAGTTTGGTATATAATTCATTCATGTGATACAAATGAAATTATAAATAATAATAATGTTGAAAATTATTTAAATAGATGGATTAGTATTTATATATTAAGTTGGATATGAAAATACCGAGCTCGGTAATTGAACCAAAGACAAGATTAAGTACTAGTTTTTTTTATTGAATGAATTCAGTATTCTCTGTATAGTGAAATGACACAAAATGGGGGGGGGGGGGGGGGGAAGAGGATGATATCGGTAAAATCAAACTAGATTAAAAGAATAGAAAAGAGAGTGTACCCTTAATTATATATATATTGATGTGAAATGAAAATGTTCAATACATTTCTGAAAATATTAATTTCGAAATTGATATTGAAATAACATTTTCCAATTGGTTGAAAATATTGCTTATAATTTGGTTGTACGTTATAATAATAAGTTTATTAGAATATCACACAAAAAGAAACGAAAAACGAAAAAGCGAAAAACGAAGTATATTGACATAAACGCATTGTAGTACGCTGCAATTGAACTAATTAACCATAAACAATAAAAAAAAAAGTGCCAAATGATTGTAATTAATTAATGTGGGGGAAGGGGGAGTATATACCATCCTGTTCAAATTTTTTTTATGTTTTTGTGTTTTTGTGTTTTTATGTTTTTCAAAAAAAAAATAAATGTATATTGTCGGCGTTAATCACCACATAATGAACAAGTAAGTATAAATAACAAGTTGTTATTACCGTTACTCGCTTTTTCGAAATTGTTTTTTACCCTTAATTTTCTTATATTAAAATAAGTTAATGGTGTGTTTTTATTATTTAACCCCACACATTTTCTTTCTTTTATTAACATTCTTTGTTTCGTTAGTTTCTTTTTCGTTAGTTTGTTTGTAATTGAAGCATATTTAAATTTATATTATTGTAATACTTATTCGAAATCTTAATATTTTGGTTGTTAGTTTATTTGTCAAACTTTATTATATTAAATAAACTCATTTGATTTGTCAATTTAATCACTTATTTTGTTTGCTTTTATTTGGAATATAAAATATCATCATAAAATAATATATAAAAGAAACATATTATTTATATTTCATGGTAAATTATATCTAAATTAAATTTATATTTATTTTTAATATATATATATACTTTTTATATTCAATGCTCAATACTCAAAAACAAAAAAAAACTGTCCAACAATAATTATATACGTTTGTTTAAAAAATTTATACGTAAAAAGAACATAGAACAGAAGAAATGGTAGATATTTCACAACCAATCGTTCCATTAATCGCCTCTATTGATGTAGGTACAACTTCTTCAAGAGCTATTTTATTCAATAAATTAGGTCAAGAAGTTGCAAAACATCAAATTGAATATTCAACAACTGCTTCAAAGGATAAAAAAAAAAATTCAATGAAAAAGACAAATTCAAGTTCAAGTTCTGATTCTGATAAATATTTCTCTCAACCAAGAATGTTAGGTGGTGTAGCAATGAAAAAAACAATGACTGAAGATAATCAAATTTTTACTGCAGAAGGTGTCGCAATTAAAGAAAATGATTTCTTAACTATCGAAGAATTAGATGATGATGTTCAACAACCAACTTTAAGATTCCCTCAACCAGGTTGGGTCGAAGTTTGTCCAACAAATGTGTTGACTTATGTAGTCGAATGTTTAGCTGCTACTTTCGAAATTATTGAAAATTTAAATATTGAACGATTAGCTCATAATTTCCCAATTTATAAAGTCACAGCAATGGGTATTGCTAATATGAGAGAAACTACATTGGTTTGGTCAAAAAAAACCGGTAAACCTATCGTTGATTATGGTATTGTTTGGAATGACACTCGTAATGCAACATTGGTCAGTGATAGACAAAAAGTAACTTCAAAAGATGTACAAGAAGAATTAAGAAAAATTACAGGTTTACCTGTTTTTTCAACTTATTTCTCTTGTTCAAAATTAAGATGGTTTTTAGATAATGAACCTGAAGTTAAAAAAGCTTATGATACTTCTGATTTAATGTTTGGTACCATCGATACATGGTTAATTTATCATTTAACAAAATCTCACACTTTTGTATCGGATATAACTAATGCTTCAAGAACTGGTTTCATGAACTTAGATACATTAGATTATGATCAAAGATTATTAGATTTTTGGGATATTGATAGAACAAAATGTAATTTACCAAAAATCGTATCATCCTCAGAATATTATGGTGATTTTATTGTTCATGACTTTATATATGAAAAATTAAATGTAAAATCAAAATTAATTTTGGATAATTTTAAAGACTCCAAAGATATTATCCCAATCCAAGGTTGTTTAGGTGATCAAAGTGCCTCTTTAGTTGGACAAATGGCTTTTAAACCAGGTTCAGCAAAATGTACTTACGGTACTGGTTGTTTCTTACTACTAAATACCGGTAATAAGAAATTGATTTCTAAGAATGGTGCTGTAACAACTTTTGGTTATTGGTTCCCATATTTATCTAATGAAGAACATAGTAAACCACATTTTGCTTTGGAAGGTTCCGTCGCTGTCGCTGGTGCTGTTGTTCAATGGCTGAGAGATAATTTAAGATTATTTCCAAAGGCTGAAGATGTTGGTCCATTAGCATCACAAGTTAAAGATTCAGGTGGTGTTGTTTTTGTACCAGCTTTCAGTGGTTTATTTGCTCCATACTGGGATCCAGATGCAAGAGCAACAATTATGGGTATGTCACAATATACAACTGCTGCTCATATCGCAAGAGCTGCTGTTGAAGGTGTTTGTTTTCAAGCTAGAGCTATCTTAAAAGCAATGAGTAGTGATGTATTACAAGAAAAAGGTGATTTCGAAGATACTTACGAAAAATCAGCATTATCAACTTTAGCTGTTGATGGTGGTATGTCTCGTTCAGACGAAGTTATGCAAATCCAAGCCAATATTTTAGGACCTTGTGTCAAAGTTAGAAGGTCACCAACTAGTGAATGTACAGCTTTAGGTGCTGCCATTGCTGCTAATATGGGTTTCAAAGAAGCGACAGATCGTCCTTTATGGGGTGAATTACAAGATGTGAAAAAATGGGTTTATTATGCTGGTCATGAGAAAGGTGAAAAATATACTTTACCAGTTGAGATGAATCTAAAGGTTTTCAACAGTGAATCAAGTGACAAAGAAAGAAGACACCATTGGCATTTATGGGAAACCGCTATCGAAAGATCAAGAGGTTGGTTACATACTGTTAACGATAGCCCAGCTTCAGTCTAATTTAATTATTTGCTTCAAAATGAAGCTTCAAAATATTTTGAAACCCAATAAGTGGACTTTTTATATATATTCCAATTAATACCTTACGCATAAACTAGACTGGATTAATGAATGATGATAATAATATTACATAGTAAGTAGTTAAGGTTGTTTATAATAATGATTAATGTAAATAAAAAAAAAAAATTGAATTAAATTGTATCGTATATTATAATTTAGTAGCGTTATCTTGTTCATTACTATTAACTAAGGAATGTTTCTATTCATAAAATATTACTTATTGACAGCATCTAAACAAATGACTGTTTTCAACATCCGTACATTTTTATTATTCTTCAGAAAATAAAAAATAAACGAAAATTAAAAAAAATTAAAAAAAATTTTGCGATGAAACAAAAATTTTAAAAGATCAAAATTTTATAATTTTACCTCAAATTTTCTTAGACGTCCACGCATAAAGATGAAAAATTTCAATAATTTTTTTAACAAAATAAAATTTTCCATTATTATTTTCCATAATAATTTTTCTGCGTCCATTCATATTTTTTTCATTATGAATGAAATTTTATTATGGCATTAATAAATTTTTCGGTTTTTTTCATACTCGATGAAAAATTTATTTCATCATCAAAAAATTATATATATATATATATAAAGGTTTTCAATAATCTCTAAAATTTTCTTATTCAATTCAATTATATTTAAATATTATTAATTATTTATTCATTCTCTTATTACCTCTTCTTTTTCTAAAAAAAGATAACTAATAATCAATCGTCAAAAATGGCTCCAGGTAAGAAAGTTGCTCCAGCTCCATTAGCTGCTAAATCTGCTAAGTCCTCCAAGGCTAAGAACCCATTAACTGTTTCTACTCCAAAGAACTTCAGTATTGGCCAAGCCGTCCAACCAAAGAGAAACTTATCCAGATACGTTAAATGGCCAGAATACGTTAGAGTTCAAAGACAAAAGAAGGTCTTATCTATCAGATTAAAGGTTCCACCATCTGTCGCTCAATTCCAATACACTTTAGACAGAAACACTGCCGCTGAAACTTTCAAGTTATTTAACAAGTACAGACCAGAATCTGCTGCTGAAAAGAAGGAAAGATTAACCAAGGAAGCTGCTGCTATTGCTGAAGGTAAGACTAGACAAGAAGCTTCTCCAAAGCCATACGCTGTCAAGTTCGGTTTAAACCACGTTGTTTCCTTAATTGAAAACAAGAAGGCTAAATTAGTTTTAATTGCCAACGATGTTGACCCAATTGAATTAGTTGTTTTCTTACCAGCTTTATGTAAGAAGATGGGTGTTCCATACGCCATCATCAAGGGTAAGGCTAGATTAGGTACTTTAGTTAACCAAAAGACCTCTGCCGTCGCTGCTTTAACTGAAGTTAGAGCTGAAGATGAAGCTGAATTAGCTAAATTAGTTTCTACTATCAACGCCAACTTTGCTGACAAATACGAAGATGTCAAGAAGCACTGGGGTGGTGGTGTCGTCGGTGCCAAGGCCCAAGATAAGTTAGACAAGAGAGCTAAGGCTGCTCAATCTGCTTAAAATTGTTATATAAATTAAAGGATAACTAAACAAATTTTTTTCTCTATATTATTTTAACAATTTACCAGTGGTATTAACTTTTTTGCTTTCATTTTTTTCATTATTTTATTCTTTGTTGAAGTTTAAAATATATTGAATAAGTATGAGGTACACATCAATTATATTTATTTATGGTATTTGACAAAATGTTGTATTATAAGGATGTATTAATTGATTATTAAGAAGATCTTAATCGATTTTACTTTTGAATAACACAGCGCATATTAGTTGGTTACTTTTAGTGTTGAACTTAAAATCATACATGTTGAAGGTTCCCAACAAACGATATGGCCAGTGTTTAATCAAAAGTTAAAAAAATTTAAGCTTGACTTTTTACTCAATTTTTATAATTCTGTTGAAGTATTTCATTTTTCAAATATTTATAAATTTATATAGTTAGTATATTTAATCCCCAGTGTATCCATACTTTACAATTATATTTTAGATTTTAGAAGGATAATCTAACTTAATGGGAATTTTAAATATTACCTTGTAGGATAAAAGGTAATGTTTTAATTCTTTACGGATTCTTGAAGACAGTATAATTTTTGTAACGAAGTAATCGGTGTCTAAGATATAGATTATGGAGTTATTTGAAATTACTGCAAACAGTGTATAATAAATAATTTTCTTCTATAATAAATTTTAATGGGATATGTTAATAAATTACACTACATATGGCATTTGATTATGAAGGATAATTTTTGTAAACTATTCTTGAAGATATTACTGAACAGATTGTTTACGTGGGGTTGCAGTATGTGAACAGTAAAATTCATCTTAAAGACATGATAATTCTAGCAGAGATTGAATTGATTAATTTGATATTAGAATGGATTGAGAGTATTTCAAAATATGGGGCTGATTTTGCTACCTCAAGGTGTTTTTTTAGATTAAAATATCAAGTTATTCCGAATTGAATATTTTTACTTTCTTGTTTAATTATCAAGAGTGGACATAACAAGCGAAATACTTTGAAATATTATCTATTTTTACCTATAAATTTAAAATTTCTAATAATTTGAAAAGAATTAAAGATATAGTTTTAAATAATGAATTTTTAATCATTAATGTAATTCGTATTCTTACTAAACTTCTATATTGTAAACATGCTACCTACTAATTACTAACAAAATTAATATTAGTTTATTTAAATTTTCTTACTAACTAACTTAAGAACTTTAATCAATGGGAGTTGTCTAAACACGAATTACGTATCTAAATACATAATATGAAAGTACTAATTTTCTTCAACTTTCCTGATAGCTATTATATTTACATTTCACTCACTTCGCAAAACAAACAAAACTTGATGAGACTCTTTTATTATATTTAAATTCAAAATAACTTTTAATCTCTAAAATAAGCTCATCAAACATCCAATACTTATTATCGTATTAAATTAATGACTTTTTATATATCATCTTATTAATTACCCAAACTATTTTTATTCCTTTATAAGATGTGGCCCGTTTTATTTTCAATATTTGCCGACCAAAAAAATTCAAAAACCAGAAACCAAAAAAAATTCCAAATGTTGAAATAGGAATAACATCAAAAATAAGGAAACAACATAATTCTAATTAAAGTATAATTGAAAGTTTAATTTTAATTTATAAATTAATATTTAATAATTAACGATTCTATAATAATTTGTTTAAAATCATTATTATTTTTTAATTTTTTGATTGCTTAACCTTAATTGAAATTAGCATAATTGAAATCAGGGATAACGGTTAAAAAATCAAAAGTTCTCCTCAAAATAATATTTCAATTAATTAACAAAAAAATTATTAAAAGATAAAATGGAAGAAAATCAAAACATTCCAGAGCCAATTTCTGTAGATGAAGTACAAGAAAATATAGAATCAAAAATTGAAGTAGATCCAGAAACTACAATTTTCGTTGGTAACTTAGCTTCAACTTGTAATGAAGAAGATTTATTTGCTTTATTCAGTAAAGAATTTGGTACAGTTAAAGTTGATATTCCACCAACTAGACAAAATGAAAGTATTTCAGCTAGTGGCTATTCCCGTAAATTTCATAACAAATTTGCTTTTGTTACTTTCCCAGAAAAGATTGACATAGATAAGATTGTTGAAAAATATGATCAACAAGTTATTAAGGATAAAGCTATATTTATTAAGAAAGGTTTAACTCTAGAAGAAAGAAATGCTGCCAAGAGAGAGAGATTAGCCAACAGAAGAGGTAGAGGTGGTTTCAGAGGTAACTTTAGAGGAGGTAGCTACAGTTATAGAGGTGGTTTTTACAGAGGTTCTGGTTTCCGTGGTTCATTCAGAGGTGGAAGAGGTGGTGCTGTCAGAGGTGGTGCTGTCAGAGGTGGTGCTTTCAGAGGTGGTGCTGTCAGAGGTGGTGCTGTCAGAGGTGGCAGAGGTGGCTCATTTAGAGGTGGTAGAGGTGGATCCGTGCCTGTTACATCTAGAAAAGATAAAACTCCATTAGATGAAATGGAAAGATCATCTGATACATTATATGTTAATAATATCCCATACTATTCTTCCAAGCATGAATTAGCCCATTTCTTTGGTACTACTGAAGAAGGTATTGTCTTACCAATGAAGAAGATGAGAGATCAAAGAACCAAGAGAATTTTCTTTTCCAAAAGAATGAATAGAGGTATTGCTTTTATCACTTTCACTGAACCAAACGTAGATATTGCTAAAAAAGCTGAAGAATTTCAAAATAAAGTTTTCCAAGATAGGCCAATCGTTGTTGATATCGCTGCTTTGAAGCCAGTTTTCCCAGTCGATGATGCTAATGAAGAAGATATAGTTGACGTTGAGGAAGAAGTTCAAAATGTTAATGCTTAAACAAACGCAAAATTAATTAAAGAAATATTTAAAACAAAAAAGTATTAAGCAATAAAAAAAGAAATAAAAACAAATGAATATACTTTCATTATTTTGTATCTCTAAATATTTTTGTTTGTTTTTTCATTGTGTGATAGTACTTCTATATTGTTATTGTTTCTTTGATTAAACTTTTAAATTTAATTAATTTTTTATCGAAAAAAAAAGGATTCAATTGTTATATAAATATTTTGACTTACTCTAACTTTAATGTATTTAAATTTATTTAACTAAATCTATGTGCATAATGTATTAAAACTATTTAAAAAAAAATTAAACTTTGTATTGTAAACATATTTAAATTACAGTTCTATGAACACTGTAAGAAAAATAGTGGAGTGTGAACCCAATTCAACTATTAAGTATATAGTTGCTTAAATGACAACATCTTTATGTCGTCATTTTAAGTGTTATCATGAACATATAAGAATATTCAAAATAAAAGAATTACAACAAATTAACTTATTAAATTTTAAAAATGGATGCCTCTATTTAAATTCATTTCATTTAAATCTTTAGAACAATGAAATAAAATAAACTTAAATTAACATAATATTAAAATTCACACCTTTGGTTACGAAATAGGGTGCAATTTACATATTAAACGTAGTGAAAAATTTCATTTTGAATAATAAATTATTTTTGAAAAGCTGTGGTATTTTAACATATTCATCGGATATTGAACGATAAAATAACTTTTCTCATTTCGTTCAGAAAACTGCGCAGAGATTTATGATAAAATTGTATATTTTTAAAAAAGAAAAGACTTAATTATGTGAAATTTCAGATAATTGCTGCCAAAAAATGAAAAAAAAGAAAAAAAGAAAGCAGGCGATGCTGTATTACTGTAATATAAACATAAACATAATAATAATAATAATAATAGTTATTTCGTTACTTGGCATGTAAAGTTTATTGTGACATATAAAGATATATAAATATTTATATAGATCTTTTGTTAATATTTAATATAGTTTTTTAGTTTCTTTATTAAGTTTAAAGAAATTGAAAAATAATTAAATAGAATTACAACTGTCTTGATCTCGAAATAGGCAAGAAGACAAGAGATATATTTGCATCTAAATTAAAAATTTTCTATAGTTTCTTTTGTATGAAAAGAAATTCTGCATCATTTTAAAAATTAAATATTACTATTACATTTAAAATTAACATCGATTAGGAATGAACATATGCCCGATTTGGGATTCGAATGATTTAACGAGTTGTAGCAGGAATGCCTATTTAAATCAATGTATTCCTTTATTATTATTGATCACAATAATAGTTTATATTGTTTATAATTTATATTCATCAAAATATAATGAAGGGAATGTTAAATTACCTTTATTAAATCAAGCTAATAATATTGCATTAAATGGAGAAGATGAAGATTTAAACATTTCGAATTATGAAAATGAATTTTTTTTACAAAATCAAGATTTCGATATTAGTGATGAGGAAGATGATAATGATAATAATGAAATTTTTTCAATTAAAAATAAAATTAAAGATGATCATTATGATTTAAATTCAAAAATACCAAATTGGACTTGCATTAAAAGACAAAACCCATTAATTATTATTGTACAAAGGAAAAAAATTGATGTTATAAAATTAATTATAGAGTTTTCTATCACATTCAGTCAAATCGTTTATCACTGTGTGATATTGGATAATCTTTCAAATTATCAAATTGATGAAGGAACTGAATTTAATTTTGTAAATATAATTACAAAATTTTGTTTATGGATAATTTTAACATTCATCGCATTCTTACGTTTAATTAACACTAATCAAGCATATACATTCATTTCACAAAAATTAGGTAATTTATGGAATGTATCATTTGCATCATATTTCATTATTTTTTTATCAACAATTTTACCTTATAGATCTACATTCATTAATGATACCCTAACAAATTTTGATACAAAATATTATACTCATCAATTTTTCATAACGAGCGCATTGTTTTTACAATTATTCACATCATCAGTTAAAAATTCATATCCAATATTATATAGAAATTCACCAACTACTCTTTCAAGTCCAGAACCAACTGCATCAATTTTAAGTCAAATTTCATTCGCATGGTTAACACCACTAATCTGGACTTCTCATAAATATACATTAGAATCAAAAAACGTTTGGGATTTATTAAAAGATGATTATTCATATAATGTTATCAAAAATTTTAGATATTATAAGAATTTACATTTTAAGAATAGATCATTTAGTTTCAAATTTTTAACATTTTTTTGGAAATTAGTTTTATTACAAATATTATGGGCTATAGTATCTTCTGTTTCTTCATTTATTCCAACCATTTTATTGAAAAAAATATTAGAATTTGTTGAAAATCCAGAGAAATCTGGATATTCCATAGCGTGGTTTTATGTTTTTGGTATGTTATTCTCAAAAATTGTTGTTGCAATTTGTCAAGGCCAGATATCTTTCATAGGTAGAAGAATCTCCATAAGAATGAAAAGTATAATTACATCTGAAATTTACGAAAAGGGCCTTAAGAAAACTGTATTAGATGGTTCAAATTCAAACATAAATGAAGAATTAAATGTCAAAGAAAATAAAGTAAACAGTAATGGATTTGACGATGGTTCTATTATCAATTTAATGGCTACAGATGCCATTAAGGTAGGTGAACTGTGTAATTATTTGCACACTTCTTTTGAAGCGATGATTATGGCAATTGTTGCAATCACGTTACTTTATAAACTTTTAGGTACCGCTGCATTCGTAGGAACAGCAGTTATAATATTACTTATTCCATTTAATGTGTTTTTAACTAAATTAATGGCTCATTTTCAAAAAGAAACTCTTGAATACACTGATAGTCGTATTCATCTATTAAATGAAGTATTTCAATCTATAAGAATTATCAAATGTTTTGGTTGGGAAAATAGTATCATTGACAGTATCTTAAAATGTAGAAATAAAGAAATATCAATTTTGAAATATAATTCAGTGACATGGTCGATCAATGCTCTTGTTTGGTATTTGAGCCCAACTATTATTACAACAATAGCTTTTTCCTATTATATTTTTGTTGACAAAAATAATTTAACAACACCTGTTGCTTTTACAGCTTTAGCCCTATTTAATTTATTAAAGATTCCACTAGATCAACTATCAAATACCGTTAATTTTCTAACTCAATCTAAGGTTTCATTAGATAGAATTGAAAAGTTTTTATCTTCGCAAGATACCACAAAATTTGAAAACTTAACTGTTGATAAATCAAACAATAGGCTTGCCATATGCAATGCAACTTTAGGCTGGAACTCAAATGGTTCTGGATTTCAATTAAAAGATATTGATATTGAATTTGAAGTTGGAAAATTAAACTTAATTACAGGTCCAACAGGTTCTGGTAAAACAACTTTGTTGATGGCTTTACTAGGTGAATTACATCTTGTTTCTGGTAAAATAATTGTTCCAACGTTAGAATCGAAGTACAATTTAATCCCAGATTCAAATAGATTAGTTGACTCGATCTCTTACTGTTCGCAAACGCCTTGGTTGTTTAATGATACAATTAAAAACAACATTTTATTTGATATGGCTTACGATAAGGAACGTTATGACAATGTATTGTATGCATGTGACCTTGAAAGAGATCTTAAAATATTTAAGGCTGGTGAGAATACCATGGTTGGTGACAGAGGAACATGTTTATCCGGGGGCCAAAGGCAAAGAATTTCATTGGCAAGGGCGCTATACTCAAATTCTAAACATCTGATTTTGGATGATTGTTTAAGTGCAGTAGATTCGCATAGTGCAAAATGGATATATAATTTATCCATAACGGGTCCTTTGATGAGGAATAGAACATGTATTTTTGTTTCCCACAATGTATCATTAACAATTCAAAAGGCTTCAAAAGTGATTTTAATGGAACATGGATCTATTATAGCTAAAGGTGATCCTTCATCTCTAATTGAAAAAGGCATCTTTCCAGAACTTTTAACATTCGATTATAGTTCAAATCACATTGATGGAGTGAAACCGTCTTTCCATCAACAAGAAACAAAAAAAATACCAAACCATCGAGTCGAATCATCAGGTAAAACATCCACTATCCTTGAAAACAGCAGTATAGAAAGTACAGGATCTAAAACTTTTTCTTCACAAATTTCAATAGATAAGGAAACAACAAAACTCGAGGAAGGTGATAACATTACAGAGTATTCTGAAGAATTAGAAACCAAACAATCAGGCTCAGTAAGTTTTGGAGTTTACAAATGGTATTACAGTTTATATGGTGGTTGGAAAATGGTTTTTTTCGTTTGTGGTTTATTTTTGATAGCACACTCTATTTATGTGAGCCAAACTTTATGGTTAAGGTCATGGTCTCAAGATAATGGATCTCTCGATGATATAGATAATACTAAAGTAAAATCTGCATTCTATTATTTGCGTGTTTATTTTTTCATTGGTATAGCGCATTCATTTATTTCATCAGTAAAAGGTATATTTTCTTTTTTTGCTGGAGTTAACGCATCAAATTTGATATTTAAGAGAATACTTAATCATGTTATTAATGCTAAAGTCAGTTTTTTTGATACTACCCCAATCGGTAGAATAATGAATAGATTTTCAAAAGATATTCAAGTCTTAGATTCTGAGTTAACTCCTTTTTTGGATGGTGTTTTCTCTTGTTTTATCCAAGCTATGACATCACTTGTATTAATTGTAATCATTACACCTAAATTTATATATACTGCAGTTTTAGTTATTGCTTCTGCAGGGCTCGTTGGTTACTTTTATTTATGTTGTTCAAGAGAGCTTAAAAGATATGAGTCGATTAGTAAATCCCCTATTTATCAACATTTCACAGAAACATTAAATGGTCTAATTACAATTCGTGCATATGGTAATGAAATCAAATTTATGAAAGAAAATTTATATTACATAGATGAAAATAACAAATATTTCTTTTACATGTGGGCTGTCAATAGTTGGTTATCTTTTAGAATCGATTTACTAGGTGCTATAACAATGTTTGGTTCAGGAGCATTTATATTGCTAAATGCTGATACAATCGATCCTGGGTTAGCAGGTATTTCATTGACATATGCTGTAACTTTTACCGAGTTTTGTTTATGGATGGTTAAATTTTATTCAACAGTTGAAATGAATATGAATTCAGTGGAACGTTTACAAGAATATATGTATGTTGATGTTGAACCAATAACTACCCCTGGCTTGATTAATCCGGAAGATAGCTGGCCAGTATCGGGGAGCATAACCTTTTCAAATTATTCAATTCGTTATGCTCCTGAACTACCAGATGTATTAAAAAATTTGAATTTTAAAATTAAAGGTGGTTCCAAAGTAGGTATTGTTGGAAGAACTGGTGCTGGTAAATCTACAATAATTTCGAGTTTATTCCGTTTCATAGAGTATTCTTCGGGTAATATCCTGATTGATGATCTTAATATTAATGAAATAAACTTACAGAGACTTCGTTCTTGTCTGACAATTATTCCACAAGACCCTTCACTTTTTACTGGTACAATTAGATCGAACCTTGATCGTAATGATGAATATGATGATTATGAGATTTATCAGGCATTAAGAAAAGTTCATTTAATTCAAGAAAGTGAAATAAATAGAGATACTGGAAATGAGGTTGCCAGAACGCTTAATAACAATATGTTTTTAAATTTATATTCATCTATATCAGAAGGTGGTGCGAATTTATCACAAGGACAAAGACAATTAATATGTTTAGCAAGATCAATTCTTCACTGTTCAAAGATTTTGCTATTAGACGAAGCCACTGCATCTATTGATTATAAATCTGATTCTAAAATTCAAGAAACGATAAGAACCGAATTTTCGGGAAAAACAATACTGACTATTGCTCATAGAATTAAATCGGTTATTGATTATGATAAAATATTGGTTTTAGAAATGGGACAAGCCATTGAATATGATCATCCTTATATTTTATTGCAGAATAAATTGAGTGTATTTTATAGCATGTGCTCACAATCTGGTGAACTTGATTTGATACTACAACTGGCAAAACAAGCATACGAATCATCTTAATATAACATCCAGAAATTTAGCTAATCATTGCATTCCTGCATTTTTAAATAAATATATCTTTTAAACAAATACATTTTATCATAAATTGAAGATTTCATCTTTATATCTTGGGAAATTAAATTAGTATAATAGCATTTATTTTTGTTATTAAATATATATGTATAGGCTAATTTTATGCGGATAAAAGTATAACTTTAAAAAAATCCAAAAATCCAAAAAAAGAATAAGTAAAAAATCTCATAATTCGTAAAAGCTTATTATAATAATGAATTGGTGTGTAATATTGTGTCAAGAAATCCACCAGTGACTCTTATCTATGAAGTCCAATATATATTTGAAGTGGTTAACTCTTTTTAAATCATCCTTTATTCGAGAGTCTACTAACAGAAGATTACAATATATTCGAAATTTTCCAATTATTAACAGAAGCTCAAAAAATGTTTTAAAAAATATAAGAAATGAAGTACCATTCCAAGAAGATGTTAATTTAATATTGTCAAATGATCTACAGTTAATTAAAGCTAGAGAGTTGTCTGAGATCTTATTTTGCGATTCCCAACTTGATGACAATTCAGTTATTAAGTTCGCAGTTTTTCACAATTATCTCAAGAAAGGAAAAACTAAAAGGAGATATCTTTGGAACTTAAAGGAATTATTATTTGAACATCCAATAAGATTGGATTATGTTTCCATTAAAAATTCAAGAAATTTAAAATTATTTTTCACCAATATTTTAAAATTAAACTCTAAATTTGGTAATATTGTTATTGAAAATGTACGTTGGCCATCTATATTATTATCCAAAGACTGTAGAGGTGTTGCAGTTTCCGAGTCAGTTTATGAAAGATTAATAAATATTTCAAATTGTCAGAAATTAGTAAACCCTTTAGATAATTCTGATTTACCAATATTTAAATCCACAAACTTACCAGAAAACTGTGAAGCAATTGGTTTATTTCCACAATATATAGAGGAACATAAGAAATTTTTTAATGATTATGATATTTTTGGTGCATTAGTAAAAAGTGGGCCTTGTTCAGAAAATGATTACAAAAAGTTTAATTCACATAATTATGATTCAAATGAAATAAATTCTGATAATTCCATTTATAAATTAAGTGATAAAATGTTAACAATAAATCATTTTGTTCAGTATCCTTTGCAATCTGCACAATTAAAAAAAATATTTAAATCAAAAAATATCATATCCTCATTTGATAGTTTAAGATCCATGATATTATCCAGTAAATATGAACTTGCAGATTATGAAATTGAAGTTTACAAGCATTTTATATTGTACAATATTTTTATTGAGACAATGAAATGTAAATCACATAACATTAAAGTTAGTAAAATAATTGAATATTCACCAAAATATGCACATCAGTTAAAGAGTTGGGATTATTATATTTTGGAGAGACTGTTTAAATTGAAAAATATTCCAAAAGCTACGAATTTAGATGAATTATCAAAGATAAAAGAAGAATATGATGATTTCTTGGTTTCTTTATTCCATTATAATGTGCTACTAAATTCAGAACAAAAAGCTTATAAATCTAATTTTTTTGAAGGTAATTATGTTGCCATAGAAAATGAAAATAAAATTGAAAATGAATATGAAAATGAATATGAAAATGAAAATGAAAATGAAATTCAAAATTCAAAATCACCTTTATATTTACCAAGATCAATAACTGTACTATCAATAATGGAATATATTATAATGAATTTGGAATTAATTAAAATATTTTCACCAAATTTACAAAGATATATGAATAATAATGTTGTATTAAATGTACCTTTACAAAATGCTCTAAAATTAGAATTATTAAAAGACAAAATAAATGTTAAAACCAATGAACAAATAATATCTAGTGTTAAAGAAGGCAAAATTGTAAATAGTTTAATTTCTGCAATTTTAGAGATGGAAGGTTATATTTTTCAAAATGAGAATAATAAAGATTTACCATTTATAAATAAAACAGATACAGATAATTGGAAATTAATCATTCAATTAGATCATATGTTATCATCAGAGACAATTGATTTATTAAGATACAGCAGTAAAATTAAAATGCAAATTACTAACTCCGATGAATTATTCCCAACCTTGAAAGGTTATGTTTGTATGAATAGAATTTTCCAAGATGATAAGACAAAATTATATTTATATTATAAACAATATCCTAGACCCATTGTGGGGATTAAATAAATCATGGAGTTATAATATTTTATTTTTGTTTAAAAAATAAAGAAAAGATCAAATTCAAGAGAAATCCACAATTATTATAAACATGGCATTAAATTATAAGAAACAATGTAAATAATGACAATAAATTTTTGAACATTTTATTTTAATTGTTTTTGATGAATTGTTTTAATTCAGATAAAATGTAAAACTTCATGTAAATAAATTATAATAGTAAAACTAATTAGCATAAATAAAAAAAAAAGGTGTGGATTATAAAGACAATTCCTGCCAAGCATTATATCAACATTAAATTTCATATTAGAGTCAATTTTATTAAGATATTATAATATATAAATTAATATAATTACAGTCCATGAATATTTATTACTATTACTATTTTTCATTATTGTAAAAGAATGGCTATTAATAGATAAGACAGTGTGAGAGGAATCATATACCCTAATCGGTATATCCATTACAATGTTTTAGGTTTTTTTTTTCTTGTTAAAAAAAAAAGTTAGAGAGAGACTAACGTCTTATCATTAAATCATTAAAATACTTCAACAACTTAATATATTTTTAGTAAATTATAATTTAAAAATATCTCAATATTATATGTGAATGTATGTATATAATTTACACGTATAATAATAAAAAATGACAAGAAATTAAATGAAATTAGGAAAACTGAAAAAAAGAAAAGAAAATTGCCTTTTTCAATTGATTTTCGGGTGCATTTTCAAAATCTCAAGTTTAATGTTCTACGGTGATCTTAAAGCATACCCCAGTTAAATTCCTCAAATTACTTAATTTAATGCAAAAACACCCATTTTTTTATCAATAAAAAAAAAAGAAATTTAATGTTCATTGCTAGTTACTACTTCTGAACCTAAGTTTCGAACTCAACCAAATAAATATTTTAGTTATTAATGAATAATTTTATTGTAATGAATGAATGATGTATTAAACAAGTCAATTGATAAATAAATAAAAAAGAAATGCATCAATTTTAAATTAATAAAAAAAATTATTTCAATGATTTCATTGAGGTCGGTGTAACAGTTCCTTATATTATTACAATTACTTTTTATCTTTTTTTTTTTTTTTTTGAAAAATAATTACTCCATAAAATTGAATGGAACATTTGTTGTTTTAATTTCATCTCTGTAAGTGCTCACTTAATTTTTTAGTGGATTAAATTATAATTAAGAAACTTTATTATTATTGATTTCAGTTTCGAGAATGATGATTATACTATGACAATCGTTTTAAAAATAATAAAACCTTTTTATCAATTTTTAAGTAATTTTGAAGAGGTATTATTCCTATTACCCTTTTTTTGTGCTGGATTGTTGTCTTATTTATTAATAATGTATAGTTAACAATGCATGAGTTGTTTTTTCATCATTTTTATATTGACTTTTAGCTCTCTATTATTATTTCTATTCAAACTGTGGATTTTGAAAATTTATTGTAATTAAATTGTATCTATTAAAATAGAGATAAAAATGAAAAAAATCGATGAGCAAGACTTTATTTATTTTATTAATTAATGTTTTTTTTAATTGATTTATAGTAAAAGATCGTATAATAAAATTCTTACATAAAAATTTTGCACCTCATCGTTATGGACCTCCAAACTTATCCACTGAACTTATTTCTTGTCCAATCTAAAACCTAAATTAAATTTGTTAATTCAATAATATTTAAAAAGATATTAAATTAGTTTCGACTTTATCTTTATCGAAATGCAAAAAAAAATCATATATAGATGGATAGATTTGGCTTCTTTCTTCTTATTATAAAAATATACTCCTCTAGAGCTTCTAATTTTATATATATTTATGTTTTAATTTAAGTTCCTTCGTCTATCAACACCAAAATAAAAATAAATCTGCAATAAATATTTCATTTCTATTGTATTCAATACTTAATGTCATCTTCAGAGAGTAAAGATAATTATTCCGAAAAGAATTCAGTTCATGCGAATGAAACTGAATATCATTCTGATGCAATTAGCAAAGATAAACAAAAATTATCTTCTGATACCACTGAAGAAATAAATGATAAAGTTTCTCCAATAAAAAAAACTATTGTCATTAGAAAAATGGAAATTATGGCTTCTCAATATGATAAATGGTATCATCATTTTTTTCTTTTATTCACAGCTTTTGTTTGTGGTTATGGTTATGGTTTAGATGGTAACATTAGATACATTTATACTGGTTATGCTACTTCATCTTATGCTGAACATTCTTTGCTATCTACTGTAACAGTTATTAATGCTGTTGTTTCCGCTGTTTCCCAAATTGTATATGCTAGATTATCAGATGTCTTTGGTAGATTATATATTTTCGTCGCAGCTATTGTTCTATACTCTGTCGGTACTATTATTCAAAGCCAAGCTTATGATGTTCAAAGATATGCTGCAGGTGCTATCTTCTATAACGCTGGTTATTGTGGTGTTTTATTTATCTTATTGATTATCTTATCAGATGTTTCTTCATTAAAATGGAGATTAGCTTATCAATTCGCTCCAACATGGCCATTTATTATTAATACATGGATTTCTGGTAATATTACTTCAGCAGCTAATCCAATTGAAAATTGGTCTTGGGATATCGGTATGTGGGCTTTCATTATCCCATTATCATGTATTCCATTCATTTTATGTATGATTCATATGGAATGGAAAGCTAGTAAGACTGAAGAATGGAAAGAAGTTAGCAAAGAAAAATCTTTCTATCAAGAATACAATGGTTTATGGGGTACTTTAGTGGAATTATTTTGGAGATTAGATGTCATTGGTTTAACTTTAATGGGTGCTTCATTAGGCTGTATTTTAGTTCCATTAACTTTAGCTGGTGGTACTAGTAGTAAATGGAGCCATGGTAACATCATTGGTCCTTTCGTTTTAGGTTTTGTTTTGATACCATTTTTCGCTGCTTGGGAAAAATTCTTTGCAAGAGATCCATTATTACCAGCTAAATTAGTTAAGGATCGTGGTGTCTGGTCTGCTATGGGTATTTCTTTCTTAATTGATTTCATTTATTATATGGCAGCTGATTATTTGTATACTGTTTTAATTGTTGCTGTTGATGAAAGTGTTAAATCTGCTACTAGAATAAGTAGTTTATCATCATTTGTTTCCACAGTAGCATCACCATTCTTTTCTTTATATTTGATAAAAGCCACAAGATTGAAACCATGGATTATGTTAGGTTGTTCATTATGGATGTTAGCGATGGGTCTATTATATCACTTCAGAGGTGGCAGTACATCTCACTCAGGTATTATTGGTGCTTTATGTGTTTGGGGTTTAGGTACTACTTTATTTACTTATCCTGTTACCGTTTCTGTTCAAGCTGCTGTGTCTCATGAAAACATGGCCACTGTAACTGCTGCTAATTACACATTATATAGAATCGGTTCCGCTATAGGTGCTGCTGTTTCTGGTGCTATTTGGACACAAACTTTATACAAGCAATTACTCAAGCACTTGAAGGATGTCACATTAGCTACAGCAGCTTACTCTTCTCCATATACTTTTATTGTCGATTATGCATGGGGTACTCCAGAAAGAGAAGCAGTTGTTGAATCATATAGATATGTTCAAAGATTAGAAACTGTTGTTGCATTAGTTTTTTGTGTTCCATTAATTATGTTCTCCTTATGCTTAAGAGATGCTCGTCTGACCGATGAAATTGCACATGAAAACATTGAAGAAGGTGAAATTATTGCTAAGAATGACAGTGATCCAATTGCTGAATTTTTCTCTAAACCTTTTAAAAGAATTGTCAAAAAAGATAATAACTAATAATATAAATAAATAATAATATTAGATAAAAAACTTTTATTAAAAAAATTTAAAAGTTAATATATTGAAACTTTATTTAATAATATAATCATGCTCAAAAATAAGTTACTCCTGTATTAGGTACAGTAATACCTTTTCAATTGCATTTTAATGAGGTGCTTGATACCTTATAAATTATCTAAACAAAAATCGATAAAATTTATTTGTATACTGAATTATCATCTGTTTCTCAATAGTCACCTAAAATATATTAATAAATTAATAAAATAAAAAATTCATTAAAAAGAATATAGTATAATTCACACCCTTTGTTGACTAAATATGTAGCAATAAGATGGATTGATAATTACAATTGATTCAATAACTTATTAGTGGATTTTTATATAAATTTTATTTTTTTTCTACAGTTGGTAATAACAATAGGTATAAAATAGAATTCGAAAAAATAAAAAGTTTAAAAATTGAGAAAAAGTATTGTCAACAAGAAAAAATAATAAAGTTAAATCAATAATATAATTGTAAATAAGAATTTATTTTTAAAATTTGATAATTTAGTTTGAAAGTGTAGAATAATATTTAATTATAAAAATTAAATAATTCTGAATTTTTTTTAAAAACTATATAAATGGGAAATTTTATGAATTCATAAAAATGTTAAAGTTTTTTTTATTATTATCTTAGTTGCATAAAATTCGATTACTATACTGTTATAAATTCATCAAACAAAATTGAATATTATTTCTTTGATTCAAATTAGAAGATATATAAATACATGATAATTATGGTGATAAAAATTTCAAATATACAACAAAACATCCGATATAGGTAAACAAAAAGAATAAGATACACTTTTTAAATAATTAAAGATTTAAAAAAAAGTAATTAATTGAAAAAATATTTAATATGATAATTAAATTTGTAAAATAATTATAATTGCCGTGATGCTGAGATTTGTGTGATAAGGATGTTTCTTCTATTTAAAAACAATTTCTTAACTTAATAGATTTAAAATAAAATTTTACACTTTTTAAGGCAATTTTATTGTTAACACTTGTTTAATCATAAGATGAGAAAGTGAGCATTATGTTTGCAATATTAAAAAATTATTATTATGTCCCATACTGTTTTCATTTAAAGTAGATATTACATATTGAACAGTGATGTTTTTCATAATATTTTTGAGAGTAAAATTTGCTTCCTTTATATTTTTTTCAACAGAATCATACTACATGATGTTAAAAATCAATATGGTATACTTAATTTGATAAAAGGGTTCTAACTATATTTGTTAATTTTAATGTGATATAATAATCATTTCAAATTAAAAATCACAATGGTTTCACTCCTAGTGTTATTGGGTGGAATCATATAAATTTTCCTTCAAAAATAATTTAAACAGTTAAATCAAATATAAAATCCGTATTTTCCATAAAAACTATTTTTGTTTTAAATTTTTTAGATTATCAAAATATATTTTATTGGAAAATGTTCAATTAATATATATCAATTGTTGCAACAAATTTAATAAAAAATGTATTTGCATGAAATAAAAATAAACAGATAGAGGGCATTTCCATTAAATTAATTTAAATCTATATAAAGTATTGTTCATTTTTCTTGTATACGACCATATTAGAATACTTGTTAAAATTGGTTATTTTCTTTATCACAAGCATCAATACCATCATTAAAATATTCAATTATATTAAGAATGGGACTATTCATTTATTAAGAAATTATAATTGAATAAAAATAATGCAATTTTAAAATATTAAAATATTTTAGTAATTGTTATTGTTTTTAAAATATATGTTACCTCATCTCTTGATTATTTAATTATAACGAAAAAGTAAAAAATCCGTATAAATTACGAATTAAATCATTTAGTTATACTTATTTTCTTACAAGTATCCGAATAAATTTTCTAAAAGTTAAGACTGTCCGTTTTCTTAGTCACTTATTAGTTTATTTATATTTTTTAATTAATTTATAGTTTAGTTTTAAATTAGTGACATTAACTGTTTTCTTCTAAAATAATATTCAAAAAAAAACATTAAAATTTGATATTATTTGCTAATTATTAAATTAAATTAAATTAAACTAAATTCTATGAACTTTTTCAACAACAGTCAGACTAATGTTATTGCATGTTTAAAACCCTAATCTATATTTTTTTGTTTCAAAGATTTATTTTAAGTTTAAAAAGATATTACTAGAATAAGTTTTTATTTTTACTAGTTTAAAAAGATTGTATTATACAAAATTACATTACTTTGCCTTGAATAACAATTTTTACATAAATAGTTTAATACATTAATATCTTAAAATCAATTATGCAATTGAAAATATAATACATTATTTTATAATTTTTAAAAATCGTTTTATTGTCGTTTTTGATAAATTAAATGTTTAAGAAATTTACATTATAGATTTATTTCGTTCAGAAGTCATTAGCAAATATACAAATTTATAATAACTATAATCTCAACAAACATAATTATTTAATCCCTTCATTTAATTGAGAGATAAAAAATTAAAATCTATTTCCCTTCCTCGCATTTTATTCATTTATAAATTAATGTATAAATATTTGAGAGGTGTTTGAAAGTATGAAGTTGAATATCGTATATTATATTAATTAAATCGTACGAATAATATAATTGGAGAAATTCCAAAAATATTTAAAAGAATAACCAGGTTAGTAAATTGAGTTTTACAAAAATTCAATTTTTTTGTAAATAATTTTTTGAAAATAGTGTTTCCAATGTTTTCAAATTAGATAAATAACATGTGGATATCCAATTTAATTTTTGAAAACAAAATATATTAAATATACAGTGTTCAATTTACCGAAATCTCCAGAAACTAAACACATATAAATAATTAGAAGAAATATGAATAAATATACTAGCCTGCAAATGTAACTGTTTAAGCCACCTTCAATTAATGAAAAACGAAAAAAACAAAGAATATAAACGAATAGAATGCGACATTATATTCATTTTAATATTTATTCTTTTATGAATAAGAAAAAAAACAGAATTTAATATTCGAAGATATCATTAGCAAAGATATGTAGTAAATTCCGAAATATTATATTATTTCGAAAAAAAAAGCAAAAAAATAAAGAATAAATTTAAATAAAAACAATTAAATTTTATAATAAATATATATATATTTTCTGTCTTAAATTCTGAACTATTTCTCTACAGGTTCCGAAACCTATAATTTGACCCTTATAAATAAAAGCACATAAATCTATAAAATAACAAATAAAAATAATTTTGACGTTTTATATAACAGAATCTTCTCTCTTTTGTTATACTTTACATCAAATTTAATTTAATTTAATTTTTACATCAAATGTAAATAGAAATTGAATTCAATTTCCTAAAAAGTTACTAATTGTAAAAAATCGCATTTAAAATTTTAAAGGTTTAACAACTGTCGACTTTTTTTCTTTTTCATATATAGTAAACTATGGGTGCATATATATTTTAATTAAATAAACTTATTCGGATTTTGTAAAAAAAATAAAATAAAATTAGATTAAGTACGTTATTTTTCTAATTAGAGATAAATTTTAATCTTATAATAAAATGAAAGATCGTACATTTATCTTATGTAATGTTAAAAAAAAACATATAATGATTCAAAACACAAAAATATAGAACACGACAAATACTAAAACTAGCAATAATTACCATAATAATATTATTCACTTTATACAAAATATATATATATATATATGCATAAAAATAAATAATTATTTTTATGCTAGGTAAATTTCTTACAGTATCTAAAAATCTCAATTGACTAAAAAAAAATTGGAAATCTCAAAAACTAATTTCTACTTCCGGTAAAATTATTTTTAAAATCCGAAATATAAAAAAGTTAAGTATTTGTTGCAGAGATAATACTCAAAATATGAAGAATATTATTACTAACAATTCTGTTCTTAGAATTGTCTGCTACCAATATTACATTATTAGTATATGAATTATTAATATACTATCCCAAAAAAATCATAAAAAAAAGAAACGTGTTTGATTGGTCATAATAAAGTTTTTCAACAAATCTTCTATTATTTCTCTTTTAATAATAAGAAGAGAAATAGCCGTACTGTCGTATTCTAAAAAAACAGCAAATTTACTTATAAGAAAGGTACATTAATGTTCTTTTGTAATTTTTGATATCATTATTTCTTTTTTAATTTTTTTAAGTTTAATTTAAAATTAAAATTAAAATTAAAATTATACAGAAAACGTTGTACATACGTGTATTTTTACTATAGTTTTTAAAATGGATAATTCCGGAAAGACGGCACTATTTTTTGAATCAAAAATAATTAAATAGCCGAGTTGTTAGAAATATATGTAGAAAAGTTTTTTATGTTGTTTAATTATTTTTCCTTTTGTCAAAATTTCTTTGTTATCCCTCTCTTCTTTTTTTTTTTTTTTTTTTGAACACATTTTATTACTACGTATTATTGTTTCCAAGATAAAACAAAAAAAAGCAATAACCATAATAAATAATATTAAAAAATTATAATATATCCGATTTCTCTTTCTCTCTTTTTTGTTTCTTTATAATTTATAATTTCTTCTTTTGGTTACCGCAATAAACTCTTAAAAAGAAATGCATCATAATTAGCGTCTTATTTTTTTTTATTAAGACTCTATATTTTTATGACAAATTTTACTTAGCGTCGCAATAAACAAAAAAATATTAATTTTATTTTACTAATTAAGAATAAAGTATGTCTACATTTTCAGTTTAAACACAAAAATAAGTAATTAATGATTTTTTTTTTTTAATTATGTTTCGATAAAATTCCCTCCTTTTAGTTATTTATTTATTTCTTTTTAAAAAATTATAGTAATTTAGTCTTATTTTTATGTGAATTTTAGTCAACTTAATTAGTTTCTTTTCATTTATTTTTTTAAAATTTTTTGACACATTTTTACCTTTGACTTTTTCATTAAAATAGTTAAAAACTTAAGAGAAATTTAAAAGAAATTTAACAGTTTTTTCATATTATATTTTATTATTAACTATTGAATTATGGAATTGTTATAATTTTTTTTCCCCATCGAAATTATATATATTAATACTATTTTTTTCAATATATTAAAATTAAATTTCATTTTGTGTTTTTTTTAATTTAATTTAACAATCTTTTTGATACTTTTTTTTATCTTAAGATACCGATTAAAAAATTGAACAATTTATTCATTACATTAAAACTAATATCACTTTTATTTTTACAATAAGTTCAATAATAAAACAGTAATTTGAACATAAAATATTGAATTATATCACATCAAATTAAAAAAAAATATTTAAAATTAATTTTTAAAGGAAAAAAATATATTTTTAGATTAATATATTAATACAAACACAGAACCTTTATTAATATCCATTTTGAAGAATTAAAATTATTAATAAAATAACAAAAACAAAAGATTATTGATTTATTGTAAAATAAAAAAACATTAAAATAAAAATTAAAAGAATTCATTCATTTTAAAAATTTAATAACATTATTTTGAATACAAAAGGAATAGAAAAATTAAATAAAATTTACATTTGCTCTTTTGCACTATTGTTTTAAAAACAAAAGTTAGTAACTAAAAAAAGTTAAAAGAAAAGATTTTTTCTTTATTTCTTTAATACTAACAATGCCATCAATACTAAAGCAATTATTATTTCTCCTAATAAATCTAATACCATTTATATTTGCTAAAGATGGTGGTACAGTATTCTCCACTTTTTGTTTGGAAGGTTTAACGGAGACTTCAACATCAAGTAGATATGAAATGAATTATATTTTCATTTTAGGTACATACACAACTTCATATACATTTTTTTACCTACAGTACACTACATCAACTGTTTCTTTCACCTATCAAACTTCTGGACCATCCACCTCAATAACATCAATAGTTTATTCAACCTCAAATGATCCAAATAATAATGAATGTTATATTTTCGAGATTTTTCAAATTTACACTCCTCTATACTTTGCCACATCCAGGACAACGGTGGCTTCCTCAATCGCAAGTACATTGACATACTCCACATTCATATATGAAGATGCCAATTTTGTAACAGAAACGACAGTTTATTATGTTGCTACACCAGTACGAAGATCTACAACTACGTATAGAACTACAAGTAATTTTAGTGGTAATTCAAATACCTTTAGTACAATTGTGAGCACATTAACTGACGATTCAGGTAATGCTACTACTCAAACAACTTATGTAGTTGCAGTTCCAACCAATCTGTTACATTCGACCACAACCAATGATGGTTGGACTGGGGCAGCTGCTACGACATGGTCCACACAATATGTGACAACTACCGGTTGGGATGGATTAGCTACTCCTGGTACCATATATTGGGTTCACACATCCAGAAATTCAGGTATCACAGTGACAGGTACATGGACTGGTACTTACACAACTTTTTATTCAACTTCAGTATCTTACGATTATTTCGTTATATGGCCTCTTACATTGTCAACCTATACCACAACTGTATATTATTTACACATCCCTTACCATGGTACAACGATTTTAAGTACTATTTGGGCCACTAGATCAAATACAATGACAGTAATCACATTATTATCATCATATACTAATGTTGACGGTAATGTCACAACTGTAACATATTATTATGTTGAAACTCCTGTTCGTAGATCTACTTCAAGCTATCTTTATAAAACTAATATTGGAGGAACTTCATCATCGACTTATTTGTCAGTATACAATACAATAACAGATAATGAAGGAAATGAAACTACCGAAACAACTTATTATATTGCCTTACCGACTGCTTTATTCAAAACTACCACAACTGCTCCTTGGTCCGGTTCTTATACCTACACTTACTCTATTGGTTCAACTGTTGTTACCGATGATGCTGGAATGACTACTACTAGAACTGTTTATCATGTTGCAAGTCCTAGACCAGAAGGGATTTGGTATACAACATATTGGACAGGGACATATACAACATATTCGTACTCAGGTTTAGTACTTAGATTCGGTTTCAAGTATGTATTTATTTTTGGTCTATGGTTGTACAATGTTTATTATTTACAAACTCCGATACGTGCCACTACATTTACTACAACAACCAATGCTTGGACTGGTACAAAAAATTCTGCAATTTCCAGAATAACGACAATTACCGGAAAAAATCTTGAAGATACAACCCAGTATATTTATACTTTATACACTCCAGAGAAAACTTCTTCGACCACATATTTCACTCAAGGTACTTTCAGTGGAACGACAAGTAGTACTGTTGGAACAACTACTTCAAAAGTTGTTCAATTAGATAACTACCATATCCAGGTTATAAAATTGGTAGCAATTCCATTGAATTACGAAGCATCAACTGTTTATACTAACTGGGATAATACTTACGGTTCAACTCTATCAACGGTATTAACTACATCGACTGATGTTAATGAGGTTATTTTTACTGTTACGGTATATGTTGTAGCAACTCCAACTATTCCATACTCAACTATCTATACAGCTTGGTCGGGTGACTCCAGTAAAATTATTTCCACTTCTTCTTACACCTCATTGGGAGAGATTGATGGGTTTTTAGCTGCTTGGACCATATCTATTATTATAATTGAAACGCCTTACAGAAGATCAACTTCTGATATTTTTACATGGGGTGATGTTGAAGAGGATAGTACATATCTGTCATCGACATATATAACGACCGATGCTTTAGGCCAAGAAATTACAGCAACCATATACTATATTTCAACTCCTATACGTAATGCCACAAACACTTTATATTTTCCATTAGCTTCGGATACAAAATCAACAACTATTTCTACTATTATAACTACAGAAATAGGTACAGATGGTTATAGCACAACAGAAACAATTTTTTATATTGGTGTTCCGTTAACTTCTTCAGTCACAACCATTTTTACTAGTTGGACTGGAACTTACGTTGATTTTTATCTAACTGAAACGACATCAAAAACAACTATATATTACGTCAGAACTCCTGGAGATGGTATGATAACAACATATATTCCATGGGCTGGTGATTATACTTCAACGTTTTTAACTTCTGTTGAAACTAGTTTTGGTTATTCTGACTCATATTATGGTGGTTGGATTCATACAATACTTTATGTTGAAACACCGGAGCGTTATACAACCATTACCTCATATTATCCATGGATTCAAACATATACTGAAACATATGATGAAAATGTATTTACTACTACAGGTGAAGATGGGGAAGAAACTACATTTTCCATACTATATGTATATACCCCTTGGCGTATTACTTCATCTTTCACTACAACTGGTTGGGGAAAATCCGAAACTAGCACTTATAGCACCGAAACAATTATCAGCACTGATTCTGAAGGCCAAGAATCTACCACATTAATATATCTTGTTGTCACCCCACAACAGGAATTGACTAAGACGTCTTATTACCCATGGTCTTCTTCCTTTACTGAAACATTTTCGACTGTAATTTATACATCAACAAATAATGGTTTTGTTTTCATCGAAACAATTTATTTTATAAATACTCCTATTCGAGAACTTTTTGCTACTAAATTCTCTGCCAATGAAAGTATAGATTACACATCTACATTTTCTACTATAGTTTCAACTGTTACAAGTTCAAATGGTGAAGAAATAACTCAGTATACTTACTTGGTCGAAACCCCTGTATTTAAATCTACTGTCACTTCCTTCGTATTATGGGCAGGCGAAGCTCTGTTTACTTATTCCACTCTAGTAACTACAATTACAATTGACAATAATGCAATAACGGAAACAGTTTATTTCGTTTATAGCCCGAGAAAGGTTTTTTTGAGTACTTCTTATACCTATGGAAATGATATGATTACAACACTTTCCACAATTTTTTCAAATATTACTGATTCAGAAGGTAACGTAACAACTGGAACCATTTATTATGTACAAACACCTATAAGACAATTGACTTCAAGTGTTTATATTTCTTGGTCTGTTGAATCATTATCTACGTCTATGATCTCATTAAAAACTACTGATAATAATGGTAATGAAATTACCGAAACGATTTACTATATTTATGGTCCGTTGTACAATTTAACTTTCACTACTTATGTCACCGGAACTTATGAAAATAATTCAACCTTATTAACAGTCACAACGTCCTTTTATGATGAGAATCAGTTTTTAAACCAATTGATATTATATGTAGTAAACACCAACAAAGACTTCTCAGAGACAACCGAATCTTCTGAAATCTCAGATTCTATTGAAACTACCGATACGTCTGAAACTTCTGAAGCAATCAACTCTTCTGAACCCGTAACTGGTCCAGAATCTGGAGACTCTGAAAAATCCTCCGAATCATCTGGAACTTCTGACACCTCAAACACTACTGAAACCTCATACTCTGCTGAATCTACCGACTCTATTGAATCTACCGACTCTACTGAATCTACCGACTCTACTGAATCTACGGACTCTGTTGAATCTACCGATTCTACTGAATCTACCGACTCTACTGAATCTACCGACTCTACTGAATCTACGGACTCTATTGAAACCTCAGACTCTGTTGTATCCACCGATTCTACCGAGTACTCAGATGCTACTGAAACCTCAGACTCTGTTGTATCCACCGATTCTATCGAGTCCTCAGATGCTACTGAAACCTCAGACTCTACTGAATCTACCCACTCTACTGAAACCGCAGACTCTACTAAACCCTCAGACTCTGTTGAATCTACCGACTCTACTGAATCTACCGACTCTAATGAAATCTCAGACTCTGTTGAATCTACCGACTCTACTGAATCTACCGGCTCTACTGAATCTACGGACTCTATTGAAACCTCAGACTCTACTGAATCTACGGACTCTATTGAAACCTCAGACTCTGTTGTATCCACCGATTCTATCGAGTCCTCAGATGCTACTGAAACC
>JAJMDZ010000028.1:0-19431 GCA_030573835.1 Tetrapisispora taiwanensis (nom. inval.)
CATTTTTATCAATCAATCAGAACAGATAAGTTCTAGATTTTGTACATTAATATATTTTTTATAATCTTACGTAAAGAGGACAAGGAATTATACTGTAATACTATAACCTCTAATATGAATAATAAATTAAATATTAAATCAAACACTACTGCTACTAACGCAGAATCTACTTCTACCATCGTCTCCGACTTACAATAGATTATGATCTATACGAATAGTAATGTTTACATCTTTCCTTAAGGACAGAAGAGAGTGCAAATATCATCATAATATTTGACACCCAAAACAGGAATTACTATTATTCTATCATCTCTAAGTGTAATTAGTAATATTAATATATACAACTGTAGGAATAGGATTGTTCAACGTCGTTGTCGAGTTGAATTATCCGTCCAAAACTAAAAGGTATATAAAGACCCCAATAATGAATTGATGAGCCTTACCTCTTTCCCACATGGAAGAGAAGTGAGAAGATATATAAATATTAAAAAATATATATAAAATAATTAATTATTATAAAAAAGAATATTTAAGAAATGAGTTCATCCATTCAGAAGTTTCACATATTATGGTATGATCGGTTTTAACCCTCTCATTCCACAGAACTAGCTATCAAATTTATTTTATTGACACCTAATAGTTCTACGAAGATTACAGGTAAATACTATGGTTTATTATGTCTTAGAATGCACTGCAAATACCAACGAAGTTGTTGAAATATCAAACGTGTTCTTATAAGAAAAATATATAAACACCTATAAATATGAATAGATAAATAATTATGTTTTAACTCAATGTCAAAGACAAGCGAGATAATCTCATAATTCTGCATATTAAGAATTAAATAAATAAATATTATAATATATTATAATATATTAAAATAAAGACTTTAAATTAGAAATGCAATCATTTATTCATAAGATAATTATATTAATCATTATGCATAAAAATATATAATTTATTTATTTACTATTATTAACTTCATCTGGATAAAATGGAGCTACCGTATCATCTTCATCCTCCTCATTAATTATTATATTTGGTATTGATGATTTTATTTTGGAAGCAGAAAAAGAATGATGCTCAATTTTATGGGTATTTTTCTTTTTAGTTTCTTTTTTCTCATCACTGGATTTCAATAATTTTGAAATTTCTATAGAAACTTTTTTCCTATTTTCTTTCTTATGAGGTATAAACTTATTTCCAATAATGTTACCAGTATGTTGTAAAACTATCTTAATTACATCTTTTTTTATAGCTGAAAATAGTTCATCTCTTGACCAAATTTTGTTCCTGTATTGTAACGTTGGAACTTTGACAATTAAGTCATCTACATTCGTAAGCACACTATGTGCACCTTTATAAGAAATAGACATGGTCATCTTATTAATTATTACAGATTTAATGTTAACATATGTTCCAGACCTCTTTACCATTTCATTGATACTTTCATCGGTAGGTCTAATAAATGAGGCAGATATTTTTCTTGGGTCTCTTGAAACTAATGTTTCTGAAGAACGAATACTTTCAGCGTAACCAGACTCATAGTTTTTATTGTTATATATAGAAGTGCTCGAGGAATGCAATTGGTCTTTAGAGTTTATATCAGAATTATTGTACAAGTTCTGAGATGCTTGTTTTTTAATTTTACTTTTACTTATATTCACAGTAGCCAATTCCGTATTTTCAGATTTAGGGAATAAATAATTCATTAATTTATCAGCAGTAATATGATCCATTTTAAAAATTATAGGTTGAAATGATACAATCATCTCTTCAAGTACCGATATACCCCCAACAGGAGAACTTAGTAACCATGAAATTTCTAACATAGGAATATCATCATTATAATTAACATTTGATTCAAATGGCGCAATTAGCTGTTGATAAATAAGTCTCTCCTGTTGATTATAAATTTGTAATGATTGAATAGATATAATGTTACTGTTAGACCCATCGGAAGTTTGTGAACGAACAAATGAAGATGATCCTAATCCTAATGTAATGAAAGGTTTTTTCATGGAGTCAGATAACTCCCAAATCAATTCATCAGTACTAACTTTCCAGTTTAATAAACCTCTAGAATTATTAACAGCACCCATACTATCGTAATTTCTTTTCACGGCAGTCATTAAAACCGAAAGTTCTAACTTAGTGGCTTGAATTTCTAAAGTTAATTCCTGTTCTGTATTCTTATACAATTCATTGTCATAGGTTTTCAAAAATTCACGAGTATAGTATAATTCTTTTAATTTACGTTGAAGATTCATCACAACTGATATATCCAGTTTCTCTAAATTATTTCTAACTTCATCTGCAAGTAACAGTTTCGATAGTTTTTCAACTTTTTCATTCATACTTGAACCAGAACTTAAAAGCTCTTGAACAATATTGTACACGGAATTATATTGTTGTGATGTACATGTAATAATTAAGTTTGGAAATCCAATATCCACGAAATCATCTTTTGAAAACCTTGATTCATCATTATCACTAATAAATAATGGATTGGGTGATGTATAAGTTAAAAACAAAGATTTTCTTTTTAATATAATATGATCATCCATTAAGCCACCATCAAAACAAAGTTCAAGAGGTAACCAAGGTACCCAACTAGAAGTTTGGGAATCATATACTTCTGGAGGTATTAGCAAACCCATACTTTGTAAAGATTTTGTATCATCCTTGAATAATGTTAGCACTTGTAATTCTTTAGATACTGCACAGTACCTAGATTCTACAATGGTATTAACATCTGCTTCAATAACTTTACCAGATTTACTTAATATTTGCATGACATCTATAATACCGGTTTCAATTTCGGTAGCTGTCACTAATAATGCGGTATCAGATTCACATTCTGATGTAATTTGAACCTGAGGAGATATTAATTGAATTAAATAAGAATCTATTGACTCATAATTATCATCTGGTACTTTATGAATAAGCTCATCAAACCGTTCAATAAACTCAGTACTAGAATATTTGCTATTATCATCATCCATTAACCCATAGTTGGTTATGGCAGGTTTAGCTTCTTTTAAAAAGTTATTCAACAATTCTTTAAGAATTAAAACAGACTTATATGTACAATAGAATTGGGTTGATTTTCTTTCAAGGGAGCTATTCGCATATTCTAAAAGATGTGTTTTTATAGCATTGTCAATCTTAATTTTTATATTATGAATCATGAACCTATTATCATATGTAGATTTGGCTTCTATTGTTGATGCACGTCTCATTGAAATAAACGAATTAACAGTATTTACCCTTAATAAACTTTGAGCATCATTCATAGAATTAACATCATTAGATAACATACTTTCATTAAAATTTGAATGTAAATCACCATCTAACGGAATATTTTCTGAAATTCTAATATCACTCAATATTTCATCAATAATATCGAATCTTAAAATTGTATTCGAAAGTTTCTTGTATAAATCATTTTTTTGTGTTGCCAATTTTTTGTCATCTGGGCTCTTATCACACAATTCTTCGATTGTTGAAATTTTCTTCTGTAATGATTTTATTTGTTCTTGAATTTCAAAACTTCTCTTTTTAGCTAAATGTTCTTGCGTACGCTCTGGATGATTTTTACCTATAATGCAACGATGTGATTCTTCTGAACCAAATGGGTATTTGACACTATAACCTTCATCATTTATTTTTCTAAAGTATGTTATTCTTGGCGTTGAAACAAATGGTTTTATTTCAATGAATATCGGAGTTGCACCTTGTAATGGAATTTGATCAAGATCGATGTAATCATTATCATCATACCATTCAGAGTTTTGTAAGTTGTCCACATTTCCTGATGCTTGTTGTCTCTCTTTTTTACATCTTAATCCAAGTCTTGTAGCAATATTTTTTTCCATATCAGCATCATCAAACGTCGTTGACATTAATCTAAAATCGGCTTCTTCACAATCAATTTCACCTTTAGAGATTCTCAATTTCCAAACTGGTTTCGATTTATTCAATTTTTCATTTGTGTGAGTTAATTTAATACGTTTTTGATGTAAATCGATTTTAAGTGATTTTGCTTTACATTTGACACCAGTAAATTTAACAGAACTATGTATGCCTTTATCATCTTCGGATGTTGCATGTCTATACACGTGTGTAATGGATAATGGCGCTAAATGCAATTGATATTTAATGGTAAATAAAGATCGACCAAACTTATTTTTATTTTGTATCATAGTCGGAAACAAGGGACCTTGACGAATTGGACCTGATGTGTAAGTATCAAATAAGTTCCACCACTTCAAAAAATGACTCATACTATAAGGCGCCAAATATACGTTATTATTATTAGCATCTTTTCCAGAGTATATGCCAAATGACATATGAATGAAATTACTTCTAAAACCTCTCCAGGAATCATAATCATCTCTGTTATAAACATATATAGGATTTATCAATGTGACATCATGATGTGGTCTTATGGGAGTAGAACGTTTTTCGTCACCAGCTAAAGCTAAGTTCCCTTCTTCAAATAACAAACCCAACGTCCATTTAACACCACCATCCAGATTCATTAAAATCTTATCAAACTTATTATTTTCGGTAAAATCAGGTACAACAAGCTTGAAACTCTTTGAAAGGATTAATAAAAATTCACGTGGGTTTTCATCACCATTGATATCAAGAATAGTTCCACCAGACCAACAAAAAGTTAAACCAGCACCATCATCAGTAATCTTATATGGGTTATGCGCACCTTTAATATTTAATTTTAATGCACTGTCATTACCAAATTCATATTTCCAGTTACCATGCAATAGAAATCTAAATTTATCCCAGAACCCTAATTTAGGTGAGGGGTCCATTTGAGGCTTCGTTAAGAAATCAAACCACATCATCAAAGATTGGTAACCAGGTTGGAAAGATTTACCCCATGTAATATTTGTATCGGAGGAAGAAACGACATTGGTTTTAATTTTAAAATATGTCTTAATAGAATTCATAGTACCTATGACATGGGAACCATAAATAGAACTTGTTTTTAAATACTCAGGCAAATTTGTAGATGGTACAAAAGGAACAAATGTGTTTCTAAGTGCAAAATCATCAGGCATCTTCTCTGCAAAAATTACATCACCAGTTGTATGTGTATCTGGGATAGTTATAATTGGAACCGGATAATCTCTCAATTTTAATTGCCATAACTTGGTCTTTATATCAATTCCCAACAATACCAATATGGTATATTGCATATTTTTTGGGACACCTTTACCCATATCATATATAAAATCTGAGAATTGCTCAATAGGGAATGATGGGGGTTTTAGTGTCATATCAAGGTCTTGAACAACCAAATTACCTACAGTAGATGCTGATTGACCTGAAAATTTATAATATGTTTTATCAAATTCATCAAATGATACAATATGGTATGGCATCCCATGAAACTTTAGCTTTGCTGTTCTATATCTAGAAATCCAAGAAGTAGAAAAATATTCGAATAACCTCTCTTTTGCTAAGTTTTCAAAGCTGTTAGTATGACCGTTGGTATTTCCAGAGTTGGTGTTAAACTTTTCGAACTCTTTCAATACTGATTTTTGTTCTTCAAATTCTTCCAATTTTGCTAATCTCTCTCTTTGTTCCAATACCCCAATTTTAAGAATCAACCCAAGTTCTTGTTCAAATGGATCTTCTTCTACGTCAATTAAAAAAGTCTTTGAACGTAAATTAATAGTCGGTATTTTTTTAGGATTTTCCACTTTGGGAGTAAACCTGTGAAACTCAGTCAAATCATTAAATGAAAAAGCCAGTTGTTTAAAAGATTTATATGCCGAAATGATATTTGTTACAATTTCATAAAATTTAAAATGGTATTCAGTATGTAAACGTATTATTTCAGAATCAAATAAAAATTTATTTTCAGCAGCATGGACCATAGAATCAAAAATTAAACTCTTTATTTTTAATAGCTCCACATTGACAGGTAATTCTTTCACATAAACAGATTTGACGAAACAGATGATATCTGATATTTTTAATTTTTTATTTTGGTTAGAGTAGTTAATACCTTTAATATCTAAAAGTAGAGAAATATCTTCTGGAAGATCAACTTCAAATACAATTTTATCAATGTTAAGAGCAAACTCCACATTAATATTATTTTTTGTTGTTATGTTTTCCTTGTTAGGTTTCGTTGGTTTCAATGACACTAGTTGATCTTTATATATTTTCTTTAGATAAAATATAAGCCAAATTAAATTGACATCAAATTTCAAATATATCTTAGGTAACACCAGGTTTCTAATATATTGTGATACATTTTGATCATATTTTTCAGTTAAGCACATTTCTTCCAGTTTAAATATTTCATCACATCTATTTTCGCTTTCATAATCATCCATAACTCTAATTAAGGATGCTTTAGCTATATTAAATTTCTTTTGGCTATTATTAGCTTCAAATATCGATTCATGAAAAACTAAAGTGAAACCACGTATAAAATCTGTTAAGTTTGAATTCATATTACCTAAAGGATCTAACATTTTTGGTAAATAATTTGAGATTAATGCGGAAAATGAAATATCTTTAATTCTGAGTTTTGTAGTCCAATCTATATCTGTAGTAAACTGTTTTTTTGTCTTTTGTTTCATAACCACACCTTTTTTAAATAACGAACTAATGCTCTTTATGTATTTACTCATCACCAAATAAGTGCTGAGAAGTTTTGCTAGCACTTCGATATCTAATAAACTAAAATCAGATTTTCTTAAAGTTGCCACTATGTTAATCTTCTCTGGTGATAAATCGTCTAAAATTACAACGTACCTTTCGAAATTGTATATAGGTACAATTTCTGCTGATACTGGCGTGTGTTTCTTTTTATAAGCTAATGTAACATTAATAATCTTTAGAAAGCTAGTTAAGTCTTTTGTTAACGGGTCTTTAATTGGTAGTTTTTCAAATAATTTATTTTTATTTTGTAAGCTTTTTGAACTATTTTTCAATTTGGTTATGGCGTTATAATTATTTACAATCAATGATTTTATTTCGTATATTTTTAGATTAATTGATTCATCCTCTGATATTTGGATATAAATATTAAAATTTGAAATTGTAGCTTCTATTAAAAAACTTGGAATATATTCAAGTATGCTTTTAAATGTTGTACTACTAATTTTAACAATTTGTATATTTTCAGATACATCTTTACTTTTGGATAAATTGGTTTGTTGATCATTTGCTTCATCTGTTGAGTTATTAGAGGTTTTTGATATTAAACTCCCTTTATCTTTTGAATTATGCTTTTGTTGAATAAGATATTCTGATAATAGTTTTAATTTATCAATTGATATAAAGAATGTTGGATTAAGAATATTTACTGAAAGTGACAGCTTTAATTCATTATAACAAAATGAATTATTAATAAAATATAATATCAAATCAGTTGTGACTAGAATATTAATTATTGGTGCCCTAATAATTGATTTATTATTAGCTAATATACGAATAGAGTTAAAACAGACTGATAATTCTATATCGTTGAATTTTGTTTTAGTTTCATTATTTACAGTTCGATCACTATTGGTATTTGTTAAGTTTTTGTTATCATCTTCACTATCAATATCATTATCAATGACAAAATTGTCGCATTCGTTATTGTCGTTATAGTTATATGCACTTTCTAATAATTCATTATAAGTTGAAATATCATTAATTGATTGTAAACTGATTTGTGAACTCGATATGTTTAACGCTAATTTTAATGTTTCATTTTTTAATTGGAAATTTTCCAACTTAATATCTATTGTCTTAAGGTTTTCAATAATACTTTTATAGGGGCATATCAAACATTTAATTATATCTTCCATTTGAGTTATAGTTAGTTTATTATTTAAAAATGTATCATTATTTTCATTATTAGTATTTGTTGATGATTCTGTTACTTTAACATTATCACTCGTTTTCAATAGTTGTGTAACCAAATCTTCTAACATACTATCGGTTAATAAAACGCTAAGATCGTTTACCTTTAAATGATTACTCCAATCATCGTGTAATAAATATAATTTCTTATCATCTATTTGATTTTTAGTCAATTTACAAGAGAATGAATAAGTTGCGACTTTAATAACGGTAATATTTTCCAAATAATGTACATCATACAAAAATATTTCAAATTTTAAATGATTATTAGTAAATTTTGGTAGTTTCATATTAATTGTATCAATCGCTAATAAAATTTTTTCATTACCATTTTTTTCTTTAATATTAAATTCAATTGAATGTAAATTAATCCTTAAAAAAATGAACCAACGTATTATTGAAATTAATTTTTTTGTTATACGCAATTCACCAGGTAAGAAAGGTTTTGGGTATTCTTCTTTTTCATGAACTTTTTCATTATCATTATCATCTCGAAATAATGTTATCTTAATATTTTTAAATAAAATCGATGGAAATATTTTAAATTGTAATGAAATACAATCTATACTAATAGAAAATTTATCAGTCTTTAAATAAATCTTATTTAATGAAGATCCAGTAAAATAACCAATATAAAAAGTATGAAGACCACCGAATTTCAAATGTGTATTATTCACAATAAATTTTAATAATAAATTCAATATTAGTTGAACAAATAATAATGCTACAATAATCCAAAAAAATGAATTCAATAAATTTAAAATCTTGTCTTTTACAAACAAAGTATTATCAATTATAAACATCTCTCATATGGGGATAAGTTAGCTCTCTAGGTCAATAGAAAAAAGCAAATTGTTCAATAATATCACAAATTTCTGGCAAAAAAAGACACAATGGCTTAATATAAATTCGGTTTCTTATATAATATATTCATTTTCAAACTTAATTATAAAGAAAAGATAATTATGAAGGTATTATAATAATAAAAGTCAATTAATTTAACTGTATTTGTAATTAAAATTTCAAAATATTTCATTATTTTATTATATTGGAATTGAGAATTAGGAAATTACAAAATTCTTAAGAAATTAATTAAAATTGAAATCCGTTCCGTTTCGAAGAGATTCCCGTAGGACATGGTTGAAAAAAGGGTTACTGAAATTTCGAAAAAAGAAAAAAACGTCAAAATTAATTGTGGAAAATGTTAAATTTTCTTATTTTTTCGAAAACAGAAACCGCTCAACCCTAGGGCTTTAGGGTGTTTAGGGTTTTTAGGGTTTGTAATTTTATTTGGTTTTTCTTTTTTTGGAATTTTTCATTTTTGAGATGATTTCTAAAGCCAATATAAATAAAAACAACACTAAAATAGATATAAAGAAACTGTAAATAAAAGGATTTGTTTGACATATTATTATTATTTTTAAATGAAGGTGAGGTGATACTAGATTGATTTAAGAAGTGATTAATAATAACATTATTATTATTTGGTCTTTGTTCTTTTTAAAGTTGCTTTTTTTAATAATAAGAATTTTTTTTTTTCGATATATGCTACTTGGATTTAACAAAGAGTATAATTTAAAATAAAAATGAAAGATGATCCTTTAATGTCAGTTAATCTTAATTCTATTCATGGTAATTTAATTGGGAAAGAACAAATTTATTCGAAATCATTGAGTATGAGTACTGATTTTAATGATCTAGAATCACAAATTAATAAATTAAATTTAATTGATTTAAATTTTAATGAACAAATTTCAAATTTATATACGATTTGTTTGAAGTTTCATAATATTTCATTGAAAAAAATTATAATACGAAAACATTTAAGTTTAATTGTTAAAATTATTAATGAAAATGATTTTGAAAGGGCCTCTGTCGAAATACTTTCTTTATTTAATTTTAATAATTATAAAAATAAATTAAATAATATTTTTGATATACTTTTCATTGATTTTACAGTTACAAATTCTAACTATTTACAAATTATTAAAATATTAATTTTACAAATATTTTTAAAGACAAAAAAATTTATTAATGAAATATCATCAGAAAAATTAATCAGATTATTTTTAAATGATAAGAGATATTTAATTAATAACAAATTCGAACAGAAAAAGGATTCAAATGATAATAAATTTATTCATACAATCGTTAAAATTATATTGAATTTATATAATTTATTACCGACTTATAAATTGTTATTTGGTTTAAAATTTATCGAGTACATTAAATTTTATAATTTAAATTTTCAATCATATATAACCAATATCAATATCAATTCTTTTTTAAAACAATTAAGTTCTATGAAGATTAATAAAGATGCTTTAAAATATTTGTATGCATATTATATTCAATATTCTCAATCGGATAGTAATATAAATAAAATAATGATAAATGATTTATTACCTTCAAATCATTCACAAAATAATGATAAATTAATAGAGAATAACTCTTATGAAAAATTATTCTGCATATCACATACTCAATTAACAATAATATTCAAAGAATTTCAAACAAAACTGAAAGATAAAACTATGGAAAATTCAGATATCCATCATCATTTAAAAAATTTACAAGACATTTGGAAATTTATATTAAGAGAATCATTCTCCAATGACTCAAAATTACTAATGAAATTCTTCGATATGACAATAAGCTTTATTAACAGTAATTTGAAACATATCACAGAACATAACATATTGGAATCATTACTAAATGACCTTACAGACTTCATAATCATAATAAATCATGTAAAAAGATTCTCAAACATCATATCAGTAGTATATAACTGTTTTATTTCATTTAAAAAGGAAGTATTTTTATTGATGTGTTCTAAAATGGAAATAAAAAAACATCTGATTACTAACGATATCACTACATTACCTATTTTTTTTACAAAAATGGCAAAATTTATCGACAGTACAAAAAATGATACTTTAAGAAATGAAATTTTTAATTTTACATTTGATATCGATAATTTATTAGAACATGAAGATTTCACTACTATTTTGAATTTTTCGAAACTTACTTACGTTCATATGCTTTCCAAATCTGGATCTAATATTTCTATAGACTTTGAGAAATGCTCAGAAATAATGACGTCCATAATTTATGCATACTCATCAGTAAAAATAGAACAATTAAACCAATGGAATGATATTACCAAAATATTATATTATTGCATATCAGGAAAGTTTACTTCAAACTCCAAAGAAGTAAGCGACATCGTTAAAATTCACACTTCAAAATATCACGGTTTATACAAGGAAAGTTTATTGATCAAAAGTGCCTATATTTTGAATATTGAAATTTCAAAGAATTCAACAAGTAACTTAGGTTCTTTAACACGAAATATAATTGATAAATTAATTCCTAAACATTTAAATACACTATGTGAGAGTAAAATTTCATCGTTTGAGTTTGAATTTTTTAAATTGTTGCTAAATTATTTATCGTATAGTAATTTTGATTCACTGAACATTGAATTATCTACTTTACTTAAACAATGTTCTTATTATTCAAGTTTACACCTTCATTCTGATGATTCTTTACTTCATTCATATACAAATCTAAGAATGGTTAATGAAATAATTAAACTTAACAATGAAATTGCTTTAATTAATATTGATTTTAATACAGTAAGTTTCGATAAATTGTTAGTATATCTTACACTTATATTGAAAATTCAATCTCAATTAAATGACCACAATAACTTTAATGAACTTTTCATTAATAGACTTCCAACAATTCGTCCTGAAATATATGACATTAAGAATTCATCATCAATACCATCCTCTACATATATTAAAATTCTATTGTTTAACATTACTTTATACAACACTGCATCAATTCTACAAATGAATTCTAGCAATATTAGAGAGGCTATTATTGAAGGAAAAAAAAGCTTAAAACTTTCTGTATCATTGATAAGAAAAGCTTCAATTCTTTCAGAGAACTCAAGGTTAAGCTTATTGTTTTTAGTTTCTGAAACATATATTAATTTAATTGATCATTACGCCAAAATTGGTATTTCAAGAGATTCTCAATTTTTTGTTTCTGAGTATTCAAAAATGATTTCACAATTAAGAAGTCCCACAATTGTTTATAAGGCATTAAATTTCTTATATGAATACTATTGTATATCTGAACAGGAATCATTAGCTAAAGTTATATTGGAAAAAGCGAACAACACGTTTGAATTTATAGATGGTAGATATGATATAAATTCATTGGTTAGTTTTTTATATGAAAACCAACAACAATCAATGATTATGGAGTCATTAAATTTATATTTTAGCAATAGCCTTATTGATGATACTCACTTAAATCTATATTGGAACCTTAAATTGGGGAACATTGTTGAAGATGCATCAAACTCGTTCTATAATGATTCTAAGATATTAAATAGTATCAATAAAGTTCGAGTTTCTTTTACAAAAGTACAAAATTTAATGGAGTTGGACCCATTTTTTAAAAGCATCTTTGACTCTGTTATTGCTATGCCTTCATGTTCATTTCCAAAGAAAGAGTTATCTAGTTCGACGGCAATTAAAATGCAATTTAGAACAAACTCTACATCTTCAATTATCGATTCTCCAAGGTCATCTAATATGACTCCAAAAGGTGCTTCATTGAAAAAGAAATTTAACAGAACAGCTGCAATTGATATCTTAAATAAAGCTATTAGTTTTATTAACGAGTTAAGCCTAACTTTGTTGAGCATTCGTGATTTATCCAAAGTAAGTTCCTTATATTCATTGTGTACTATGTTATTATCTAATATTTCAATTCAAAAGTTAACAACTGAATATGATTCAAAATGCTTAGCATTTGGTGATCTAATTAAAACCATTCCCTTATCATATGAAAAATCGTTTGCCGACATTGAAAGCAACCTTTATGACTACTCTATCAAGTCAAGAATTTCTGTTAATGAAGACATCTATACAAATAATCTGAATGAAATAATGAAATATCAGAATTACATTAATACATTGGACGATTGTTTTAATATAATAACTATTGATATTTGTTCTTATACAAATCATATTATTTTATCAAGAATAGATACACATAGTAATGATGTTGTAAATTTAAGACTTCCATTAAATAGAAACTCAGTTAGGGAGCTGGATTCTCCTTCATTGAGCTTTTCTGAAGCTGTTTTGGAATTAAATGACATCATTGAACAAAGTAACCAATCGACATCTATTGAAGTCACAAGTAATATAGCTACTAAAGATGAGAAGAAAAATTGGTGGAAACAGAGATATCACTTAGATCATCGATTAAAAGATCTTTTAGATAAAATTGATTGTATTTGGTTTGGAGGTTTCAGATCATTTTTTGACGCTACCCCAATAAATTTAGACTCATTTAAAATATTTGAAAACAGATTTTATGAAATCTTGCACGAAAACTTACCATCAAGAAAGAATTTAGGTAACCGCAACAATTTCATAAAAGTTGAGAGATGGATATTAGAATTATTTGTTAAGTTGGACACAAATGATGACAATTTTTTAAATATGCTAGAAGACCTTATTTACTTTGTTTTAGATATCTTATTATTTCATGGTGAAGAGAATGCATATGATGAATTGGATATTAACGTTATATTTGTTCAGTTAGAAGAAGAAATAAAAAAATACTGCCATCAACATTCGATCAAAGAAAATGATAAATCACATACTTTTTTAATTATGTCAAGTTTATGCCATAATTTCCCTTTGGAAAATTTACCATTTTTGAATAAGAAATCAGTATCTCGGGTTCCAACTTTTTCCAATTTAATTACATTATTAAAAAATAATAATGGAAAATTACACAACACTATCAATTTAGGATCTGATATTTCAATAATATTAAACCCTAATGGTGATCTTGTTCAAACTGAAAAAAGATTTAAGGATGAGTTTTCTCAATTATGTTTGGACACTCCAAATTCTAATTTCATCTATAATTCGAAACCAAATGAGGAAACAATGCTGGGAATGTTAAAGAATTCTAATTTTTTCATTTATATAGGACATGGTAGTGGTGAACAATTTTTAAGAATAAAAGAATTAATGAAGCTTAATAATATAGCACCTAGTTTACTACTAGGTTGTTCATCTGCTGCTATTAAATATTTTGGCAAATTAGTTCCCATTAGTACCATGGATACATTTATGATGGCTAACTGTCCTTTAGTTCTTGGAAACTTATGGGATGTTACTGATAAAGATATAGACTTGTTATCTAAGAAACTATTTACTACTATCAAACTTTGGAAAGAAGAAGAAGATACTATAGATATCAAGAATGATATACCAATATCCGAAGCATTAAATATTTCTCGAGAAGTATGTCATTTAAGATATTTGAATGGTGCAGCACCTGTACTATTTGGTTTACCATTTTATTTTAAGAAATAGAATCATACCATAAACTGCATTCAATTTTTCATTAAATTTATATAATTACATATTAAATATATTAAATATTTATCTTCTATATATTTTAAAATCAAAAAATTTTTGATTTTATTTTTCGGTAATTGTATATTGGCATCTAAATTCAAATGTATTATATTGATTGTTTCAGCTAATTGTGTAACTTTTCTTAAACATACACTGGGGACCATACTATTAAAAGTTATTATTATAGAATTGCTAGTTAATTCTTGTTTAGAGTCGTTGTCAGATTCATTCTTTATCAATTTAGCTTCTAGACCTTTTGTTATAAGTCTTCTGTATTCTTCTTTCAAGTCCAGATTGCAATATTTAATCTTTGATAAATCAATAACTCTAATAAAAGAACGCAATAAAGAACTTGGAATAAATTTTACATACTTTTTTGATAATTGTTCTAATGATTTGTTAGAATTAAGTATATATGAGTTTTTACCTTGTTTATTTTGAATGATACTGGGTTTAAAAATATATTCATAATTTGACAATTCTGTACCTACATCATGATTATTTGATACTTGGAGCTGAAGCAAAAAATCTTTTGGCAATCTAGTTCTGGACTGTAAATCTGATCTAACATCAGATGATAAAAAATTAGCTAACAAATCATTTTTTAGATCCCAATTATCTAAGCCTGACTTTTTCATTATATCATATTTCTCAAAATATAATTGTTTTTTTTTGCCAGACCATTTCTCAAAATGTGTAATTAATGGTGAAATTGGTGTTTTAGCAGCATTACAGTTTAATTTATTCACTTTGGAAGATTTTAATATTAGATCATTCAATTTATATTTAGGTTTGATCATTTAAACAGAGGCTCATTGTATTTACGGTATCTCTGTTGTCTTGTCTAATCTTAAATAACTTAAATAAAACCTGGTATTTCTTTTTTATTTCTTATAAACCAATTATCATATTTTAAAATTAATAATTTATATATGATTATTATCGATTTTATTTAACTTAGAGATACCCTTTTATTTGAATTGTGAATAATAAAAATTTTATAATTTCAGTATTGTGCATTTTCGCTTAGGCTGAAAAAGATTTAGTTATATTCACTAGAAATCTAAATGACCATGAAAATGAACCAAGGATAACTCATAAAGTTAAAATGTTTCGTTAAAATAATTCATTAAGTCAATATATATTATATGGTACATAATTATGACTAAATTATACCCAATTAAAATTAAAGTAAAATACACAATATTAATTATTGGGAGAAAAGGTATACGTAAGATGAATTGTAAGGAAAAGAAAATTAATCATAATTCATTGATATATTGACTGAGTAAGTTTCAAAGGGGTTTCAGACACAATATTATCTTGGTTAGCGTCATACGAACCTTGTGATGCTATACTGCTACGTCTATTTGATATCCATTTTCCAAGAGAATTCAACTTACCGCTTTTCTGAGTTTTAACTTGTGACGGGGTAGATTTATTAGACATTATAGTTCTTAATTCATTACTTTCACCTGTAGTGCTCATTGGTGTATATGAAGTGACAGAGCCTGGTGATGAAACTGAGGAAGCATTAGAATTAGTTCTGCTCATCGATTCAGATGTAACCATAATATGTGGGGTTTGTAGACTATTCTGTTCTTGACCACTATGGATTGAATATTTTGGATCGCCAGGACTAACTACAGCACTCTTTTCTTCTTTAATTTGTGAACTAAAATAATCACCACGTGAAACAGATTTGCTGTTAAAATTAGAATTTGAAACAGGTGTAACTGTTTGGTTAGTTGTAGTTCTGGAATTAATATTTTCTGAATTATCACCAGGTCTTCTTAAAGCAGAATGTGAATAAGCTGTATGACTCATACGTCTATCACCAACTGCAATCAAATTACCGGAATCATCAATTGCTGGTGTATTCACCTCATTTGAAACACCTGGTAAAAATTCAGAGTTCGGTAAGCTTAATTTGCCTAATTTATTGTTTGATGTAGAATTAGTTGATTGCCCGGTGTGCATTCTCTTTGCTTGTAATGTAGCTTGATCTCTTAAGTTCAATCTTTCATCGATAAACTCTTTTCTTTCGATGGTGCTCTTAAATGAACTTAAATTCTTAATTTCAAAAATCCATTTTCTGAACTTCTTCATTTCTAATTCAGAAGGATTTAAAATTGTGTTACTAAATCTCCATTTGACAGTAACATCCCCTGAATTTGAATCCTTTTCGATTAGTTTCTTTTTATATGATTCAATTTCCTTAACATTATATTCAGCTTGTGCTGATGATGTTTTAGGAGAGACGGGAATTTGTTTTTTGTCATTGGATCCTTTAATCAATTTTGAAAATTTGGATTGCTTTCTAGAACTTGTTGGTGTACTGTTATTTGATTGGGTCACGATAGGTGAAGTAGTATCACCTGTCAAAAGCGATTCATTAAATACAGGTTTACCAATAATAGTAAAACTGCTGTCGTCATATTCAACTAATTCACAATCATTCAAAGAAATACTTAGTAAAGGCTTAACGAACATATTTGGTGACATTGGTTTTGGATGATCACTGTTATCCATGTGAGACTTAAAAAAATTACTGCTTTCAAATTCATGCAAATAATTTGAAGTTAAAATAAAATAATGTTTATTCTTTTCATTATCTGTTAGATTAGTTCCTTCATAGGTAGCTGAAGGGATTAAACTAGAATCCTTTAGTAGAGGGCCGGCTCTAATACATTTACATAATGCAGATTTCATTTCTGGGAATTGAATATCAGTTAATTTTCTGTCTGCTGGAACAGGATCAGTTGACTTCCATTCTAAGAAGGCATTAGGATGATGGACAATGAAGTGGTCCCATTCAAAAGCCAGAGGTTTTGAAATGATACCGTCTTCTAATTCATGACATAAATTCTTAATCATTAACCGAGCTTCTGAATCAATCAACGCCGAGTATCTGGTTAGTGTGCTTTGAATTTTTGAGAAAACAATTTTCTCTAATTTCATACCAGAAGATTGCAAGTTCACAAAAGCAGACTTCAAATAATTTTCCACAATTAATTGTCTCTTTAGTTGTAATTCCAATTGCAATTTCAATAAGTAAGGGTCTGATTCTGGTTTATTGAAATTATTTACCATGTTTGTATTTTCACAAGCAGTTGAAGAAGAAACATGAATAGATGAAACAAATTTGTTTAATAATTTATTTGTGACAATCAAATGGTCTTCTAAATTTGTCTTGAAATCATTATGTAAAGTTTTAATTTCTTTTATCTTTACAGATAGTTCTTTTTTCAATTCTTCCAAAACAGGGACAATATTATTTAAAATTTCTTTTGAAATTTTGTATTGTTGATTTGCCATTGACAAATGGTATTTCTTCAAGATAACTTGAATATCTTGGATAGAACCAGAACCAAATTTTACAAAACCTGAATTACCTATTAATAATTCATCCTCGGTTGAAAAATTTGTATTTTCATCGAATAAAGTGGAAGAAGCTTCACTATCCTCGAAAGTTTGAACTTGTAATAGAGTGGAAGGTTGTTGTGCTTTTTTCTTTGGAACTTTATTAACTAAAGGATCCATTAACTTGTTTGAATGGACATCGATATCATTTAGAGCCGCGAACTTTATTGATTTATTAATAATGTTTAGATTTAATCTACCTGAATGTTCCTGAACGTAAGCGATTTCATTAAAATAAACAATCAGTGATTTTAAAATATCCTTATATTTAGTGAATCTATCAACTAATAAGTCAGTTGGATATTCATTAACTAATTTAGTTTTAACGTTATCAGAATCTAATTTTTCAATATTATCAGCATGAACAGTTTTCAATTGATTATTAACATTACCGTCGCTTAAACCATTTTTTTGAGTGAATTGAGTTACCGCCGGAACAGAACTATTATACATGACACTGTTATTAAACAAGTCATTATTATCTTGAATATCTAAGATTTCTGTCATTTTCTAACTTATTTCAATTTTATTTCTTGTATTCAAATTATTATAAAAGTGAATATGTGTTTTAATTATATTTATTGTATATTATGTTTCGAAGAGAAGTAATGAATAGATTATAAAAAAACATATATATATATAGATAAAAGATGATAAGGTATATATGCTATTACTTTATGAATTAATTATCTTATTTATATATATGTTTTTTTAAAATATTCTTAATTATACTTAATAATTAAGTTCTTTTCTAAATAAACAGTAAGATTAGAAGGCAAACGTGACTTTTAAGCATTTCTAATTTTAATTAATGGAAAAAACTGAATTTAACTTATTATAGTTTAAACTATAATAAGTTAAGTTATCCTTTTTGTAATTAAATTACTTAATTTTAAATCAATTACATGATTTGATTGGTAAATGAAAATTTTCTAAGAAGCAATTTTTATCAATAAAATATTATCTTAAAAATTTAATTACGATTGAAAATGTTCAAATGTGTATATAATTTATTATAATTATTTAAAAATAAGGGTATTCAATTAACAATATATACCTTAAATTATTTGGTATATTTAATTATATCATGATCATAATATCACATTGACTTGTTAATCTTTGTTTAAGATATTTCAAAATCGAGAATTCGAATGCAATTTTAGTTAATAGAAACATGTTATATTGTTAGAATTCGACGCACCGAAACAGTTACAAATCAATTAATATTAATATAATTATAATTAATTAAATTAAAAATAAGAAAAAAGAAACTTTCTGAACGATTAAATCCGGGGGTATCGCTACAAGAAACGTCCGCATAGACAAACATCAAATGACAAAAAATAACACAAACAACACAAATAATACAAGAACCCAGTAACACAAACGAATACACATGAACAAGACAAGAACAGACAAGAACACAAAAAAATATTATTAGAATTGAGTTGATATTATTGGATGATTGAATTTAAAACTAATACAAATTATAAATTTTCGAAACATTTAACAACTAATAATGAACAAACTAATAAAATATTTAAATTATAATATATCAATTGTTGAATATTTTTGATTAATTTATTATTGCAATTGTAAATATCAGATATATTCAAGAGGGGGCATCTCTCCTAAACATAATAAACGTAAATTA
>JAJMDZ010000028.1:19531-42742 GCA_030573835.1 Tetrapisispora taiwanensis (nom. inval.)
ATAATAATTATAAAAAAAAAAAAAAAAAAAAATAAATTCCTATAACATTTCGGGTTTAATAAACGTTATTAGAATTTTAACTGAATATTATATAATAATATATCACATGTTGTTAAATTTTAAGTATTTATTATATTCTATATGAATTTAAATAACACTATATCATTTTATCATTAACAGATTCTTAAAAATAGAGAGATAGTTATAAAAAGTGTATCGTTTAAAACAATATTGTTCTTGGTTTATTTTTTTTATTTTGGCTTGCGTTTAAATTACTTTATTTAGCTTTATTAGCTTCGTTTGCTTCGTCGGCATCAATTGAGGCTAAAATTAAAGCAGCTCTTTGTAATTGTAATACGTTGGTGAATTGCTTAAATAAGAAACCTGGTAAACTAATATAAAATAAAACATAACCAATAGTAGAATATTCTTGGAAACCAATTAAATATAAACCACCATATACTATTTCATTGAAAGCACAAATCATGAATAGAACTGTTCTATTAGAATAATATAATTTTAAAAAATAATTGGTATCTTCGTCAAGTGACTTATGAGATTTACTAGTGTTTTTAGTATCCATTAAACTAGCATACATGTGAATATAATGGCTTGATAAATCTAATGATAATAAAATTTGGAAAATAACGCAATATCTTGGGTATAAAATAGATAAGAAACATAACAAACTAGAGGTAGTTGATCTATCGGTAATCATATCTAAAACAGCACCAAATTTACTACATTGGTTATATTTACGGGCCATTGTACCATCTAGTGCATCTAATAAACATGAAACTGTATAGATTAATGCTGTGTACATTGGATGGTTTGGCATAGCCATGAATGATAAAACAGCTGTTATAACTCTAGAGTAACCGATTAAATTTGGAATGTAAAAAAGAACATCTTCGGAGGTGACTGGTTTGCCAACCACTTTATTTTGTTTACCTGACATCGTTGTGACAATTTTTGCTTGGAGTATATAAAAACAAAAAAAAATTAATAATATTTACTATCTTAAATCAAGGTATATTTATATATAATTAATTGCTGAAGAAGTTAAATAAGCATTTATAAAAGATACGCTGTTTAGCAATAAGTGTACCCAAAATAAATTGTATGTAACGTTATTAAAATTGAATAAATAAACAAATACAAAATATGAAAATGGAAATTTATTTCACTCGAATTATTTTCTTTCGAAATATTTTTTTTCATTCGAACTTTACATTCTTGATTTAAAAATTAATAAATTTCGAAAAAATTTGAAATTTCAAACCTCTTCTACAGGTTTTGTTAGAGAAATTGAGGATATGTTGAATTCATGATAATTCACAATCGAGGTGAAATATATGAAGATGGTATGTTGCTACCAATGTTTCTTAATATTGACATATTCCTAACTGCACTTTAATTTAATAAATGATTTTATAAGAATCATCAGTTTATTTAAATTGTCATGATACAAAAGTAGAAAGTAAATCTATCGATATTTTAAGATAAAGCTATCTAGTGATTAATTAAAATATAATTTAATGATAAATGTATAAATGTATTGATTTTATGTGGTTATAAATGTTATACCAAAATTTTTGCAAATTCCATCAATTCCCTAATTTAAAATAATGAAAGAAAAAATATTATATTTTAAATGTCAAGAATCTTAGTCTTCGCTAGTTTACTTAGAAAATATTCATATGCATATAAATTGATGGCAGTATTTGGAATTGTCTTGATTAGAGCGGGAGTGATTCCTCTGAATAATGAAGCTTTGCCCTCTTCTCTTATGATTTTAAGTCCAATCTTTAAGAAATTTAAACTAGAATACGTTTTGTATACTTCTTGATGCTCAGTGAGCAAATGCAAATCATGGGATGTCGCTAATTGAATCCTTCTTCGTACTGTATCCAATGGATATATTAAAATTTTTGATGTAAATCCACTTAATGACCCAGCAGAATTGTTTAAAAAATTGTAAGCGTATAATGAATGTTTTGAATTTTCAATTGAATCTCCATTCTTCAATAATTGTATTTGTTTTTCGGAAAATATTTTGACACTCTCATAAGTTCCGAATAATATAGCATTTGATAACATAACTGTGAATAGTGATGATGTATATCCATGGAAAAATCCCCTAATGCCTTCATTAATAAAAATAGAATTTACCGCTGATGTCAACTTTAGATATCTTCCTGATTGTTTTGCTGCAAATCTTGTACGTAATATATCAAATGGATATGAAAATGTTGAGCTTACAATACCAGCTAAGCCACCGACAATAATACTGTGCAATTGTAACGGAATTAGATTTTTAGTATCATGATTATTTAAAAAAGAGCTTATGACTGTGTATGAACTAAATTGCGTACACCCATAAACTATATACATCATTGAACCTGGCACATTCCCTTTCCAAAATCCAGTAATACCTTCGTTTTTGTATGTTCTAACAATAACTGTCTTTAATAGATTTCCCTTGAATTCCGCATTCTTAGAGAATTGAGAAGTTCTATAATATAACTGTAACCTAATTTTGATGGTATCTAAAGGTGCAATGACGCATCTCGCAGTTAATCCTGCCAAACCACCTGCTATGAAACTTGAATTTACGTTAACATGCTCACCTTTCCTTAAATGATCTGTATGATTTGCCATTCCATGATAACTCTACAAAAATTGAAATTATTATACTTTTTGAATCTTTGAACAAACAAATTTAGAAACAACAATTAAAATAAAAACAATATGTGTATTATTAAATTTATATTCTTATATTAATGAATGATATATAATATTTATTAATATAAATTCCCAGTAGTTATAAATAATACCGACAGAGTTTACCTAATTTTTACAATTTCGAATTATAAATTTCACTATGTAAAACGGAAAGAAAGGTAAACTATATAAAAGATAAAAGATAAAAGATAAAAGATAAAAGATAATGAAATGATTATCATTGAAACATGATATTAAGATGAAAATACATAAGCATTTATAAATGATGTAGTAAATTTATATTACATGTAGTTTTATAATTTAGTCTTTAAAGTAATTATAACTTTAAACGTTCTAAGTTTTTAATAGTGGCTTCTAAACCTTCGATTTCGGCAACAGTGTTGTCTAATTTAGTTTTGTTAGCCTCTTTAGCTTGTTCGTTAGCCTTGGATTCATAATCGTTACTGGAAATGGTCTTTTCAATGCCTTGTTTACTCTTGATAGCTTTTTCTAACTTCTTTTGAACCTTAGAAATTTCAGAGTCAATATCAACGTGACCTTTAACTAATAAATGAACGTTAACTTCTGGGTTAACAGATTTTAATACACAACCCTCTGGAATTTCGGAAGAAGAACGTACAACAACAACTTCATCAATAGCTTTGATTAATGAAACGATAGAATCTTTTTGTGAAGTAGCAGTTGTGAATGAAGAGTCGTGATTAGATTCAACAAAAACTTTACCATTCTTTAAAATGTTGTATTCAGATAATAATGAACGAGCTTCCTTGGTGATATCTAAGACTAATTCATAAGCAGCGGTAGATGTGGTATCATCGTATTCAGATTTGTAGACTGGGTATGATGCCTTGACAATAGATTCAGCCTTTTCAGTGGAACGCTTTGGTAAACGTTGCCACATTTCTTCGGAAACGAATGGCATGAATGGGTGAATCATCTTTAATGCATTGTCTAATAAGATGTATAAAGTATCCTTGGCAGACTTTTGTTGTTCTGGGGTACCTTCTTGAATTAAGTATTTAGAGTTTTCAATGTAAACATCACAAATTAAGTACCAGAATTCGTAAATGGCACTAGTAGAAGTTAAGAAGTCACGGCTTTCTAAAGCATCATTGACAACCTTGGAAGTACTGGTTAACTTACTTAAGATCCATTTTTCAACTAAAGATTCATTGCCAGATAAACCTTCAACGGCAGGTGGGTTGTAGTCATCACCTAATCTCATTAAAGCGAACTTTGTAGCTTGATAGATTTTGTTACAGAACTTTCTGTAACCTTCAACACGTAAAATGTCTAAGTTAATGTCACGACCACCAGTAGTATATGCACATAAAGCAAATCTCATAGCATCAGTACCACATTGTGGGATACCGTTTGGATAAGATTCTTGTTGACCTTGTTTAGCCTTTTCGACTTCTCTTGGATCTAAGTTACCAACTAATAATTTAGCATGCAAATCATCTAACTTAATACCGGTGATAACATCTAATGGATCAATGACATTACCTAAGGATTTAGACATCTTACGACCTTGAGCATCACGAACTAAGGAGTGACAGAAAACTTCCTTGAATGGGACAGAACCAGTTAACTTTAGACCTAATAAAATCATTCTTGAAACCCAGAAGAATAAAATATCCCAACCAGTTTCTAACATAGAAACAGGGTAGAAGTTTTCTAAGTCCTTGGTCTTTTCTGGCCAACCTAAAGTGGAAAATGGCCATAAACCTGAAGAGAACCAAGTATCTAAAACATCTTCATCTTGTTCTAGAGTGAAAGTCGCACCTGGGAATTTAGCAGCAGCCTTTTCTTGAGCCTCTTCTAAAGTTCTACCAGCAACCCAGAAAGAACCATCACTTCTGTCACATTCTTTACCTTCAATATCGACAAAATAAACTGGACAACGGTGACCCCACCATAATTGTCTGGAAATACACCAATCTTGGATATTTTCTAACCAATGGAAATATTCAGCTTCAGAAGATTTTGGAGTAATAGTAATTTCACCATCTCTAACAGCCTTAATAGCATCCTTGGCCATGTCAGCTTGAGCGACCCACCATTGTGGTTTTAATAATGGTTCGATAATATCACCAGATCTTGAACAAGTTGGAATAACCATCTCGTTGTCTTCTTGACCAACGTAAGCACCAGATTCCTTTAATTTTTCAATAACTAATTTTCTAGCATCGAATCTCTTCATACCTTGCCATTCAGGACCACAGTTTTCGTTTAATAAACCATCATCGGTGAAAATGTTTATGAATTCTAAGTTGTGGCGTTTACCAGTGTTGTAATCGTTTTGGTCATGAGCTGGAGTGATCTTGACAGCACCAGTACCGAATTCCATTTCAACAGCTTCGGAATCGCAAACAATTGGGATTTTTCTTGGTAAGAATGGATGTTGAACAAATTTACCGTGTAAGTGTTTATAACGATGATCCTCTGGGTGGACGGCAACGGCAGTATCACCAAATAAGGTTTCTGGTCTTGTAGTAGCAACAATAATTCTTTCATTTGTTTCAGAATCAGCAACTTCATAAGCATAAGAAGTTAAAACACCGAATTCGACCTTTTCGTCGTAGTTTGGAACACTTAATAAAGTTCTACCTTTAACATCCTTGTTTTCAACTTCTAAGTTAGAGATAGCAGTGTTTAATTTAACGGACCAGTTAACTAATCTATTTGCACGGTAAATAGTACCTTCATCGTGTAATCTAACAAAGGCTTCAACAACAGCATTACTTAAGCTTGGGTCTAAAGTGAAAGCTTCACGAGTCCAATCGTAGGAAGCACCTAAGTTTTGAATTTGGTTCTTAATTCTGTTGTGGTATTCTTCTTTCCATTCCCAAACTTTGCCGACAAAGGCTTCTCTACCATAATCGTGTCTAGTTTTCTTTTCTTTAGCCCAAATTTGTTTTTCAACAACGGATTGGGTAGCAATACCAGCATGATCGAAACCTGGTAAGAATAAAACAGTCTTACCTTTCATTCTGTTGTATCTAATTAAAGTATCTTGGATAGAAATGGTTAAAGCATGACCAATATGTAAAGCACCAGTGACATTTGGTGGTGGAGCTGGAATACAGAATACACCTTCTGGCTTAACTTTACCATCTTCAGTGAATTCTGGTTCAAAGAAACCAGATTTAACCCACCAATCGTACCAAGAACTTTCGACATTAGCTGGATTATAAGCTTTTAAAGCTGGATCTTCTAAAGAAACTAAGATTTTCTTATCACCTGGAACTGTTTTATCAACGAATTCAGGGATAGGTTCGACTTCTTTCTTAGCTTTTTGCTTTTTTGGTTTAGCATCATTGTTCGAAGCATTAGCTGCTTTTTTAGCTTGTTTAGCAGCGAATTTTAAAAGTTTTTCAGCTTTCTTCTTTTCTTTTTCAATTTCTTTTGGAGTCTTTTCAGTACCATCTTCTTTTAATGGATTAATAATAATTTCACCAGTGACAGGATCAACTGGAGGTAAATTATCTAATTCACTCATTTTAAAAAATCTTAATTGGTTAAAATTTGTGGTTAAGATACCGTTTTTTTTATTATTATAATAAAACAAATTCTTTTCAATAAAATTTTCTTTATTAACTAATATAGAAAATTTTTTAAAATGATTTAAATTTAAATTATTATTTAATAACCTTTTAAAATTTGATGATAATATTATAGTAGTGAAATTATACATCAGTCATTAGCAAAAAAAAAAATTAATTTAAAAAAAAAAAATAATTATCGATGAATATTAAAATGCAAAATTGAAGATGAGAATAAAATTAACAGTTAGATTCAAATTGAATTGAAATTTGCAATGAACTAACTTAATTGAAAATTTTTTTAAATATTTACAAATTAAAAATTTTCGTTATAGTACAATAATATTAGCAATGAATAAATGAGTAGTAGTAACTAAAGGAAAAAGTGAAAAAAAAATTTCTTTTTAGTTTAGTTTTTTCAAAAATTTTCGAAATTGATTAATGCTCTAAAATGCTGTAATTTATTTCTTTTTTTCTCTTATTTAAAGTGAAGAGTAAAAAAAATCAATTAATGAAATGAAAAAAATATAAATTTTTATTATATTTTGTATTAGTATTTTACTTTGAAATTATAATTTGAATTAATTATACAAGATATATGAGGGAGAGAAAGTTCGAAACATAGAGAAAGCACTGATTTCAATTTTGAAGAGTTAAATTAATTTGATTAAAACATTGTATATATATAATATATTAATTTATTTTAATTTATTTATTTATATTTAATTCTAATGGTCAAAAATAACAATCCTTATCATCATTATTGTATTACCATTAGTATAAATATTATTATTATTATTGTTTGTACTATGTGGTTGTCATTTCGAAACTTTTATGAAATTATTTCATGTAAATTTCCTAAAACGTTAACATTTCTTAGCAGGGAAAAAAGAAATGAAAAAACAAATTTAAAATGAATATGACAGAGAGCACGTCGTACAAAACCGTACATTTCCATTTTAAATTTTCTATGTCGTTTCTTTTTTTTGTTTGAAAATATTTAATTACAGAGATATGTACGTAGCAATAATTGATTTTACTAATCAATCGATAAAAAAATATGTACTACGGAATTTTCTCCGTAATGTTAAATAAATTAAATTTCGGGAAACCAAGTTCGTATAACGCGATACGTGAAATTTCAATTTTCTAAAAACCCTATCAACCCTAATAGCCCATTGATAGGGTTAGTAGGGTTGGCTTTTTTTTTTAAATTTCTCAATTTTAAACAATTTTGTTTGTTTCTTCGGCCATTTTTCTATAATTAATTTTATACTACTACAATTTTAAACAAAATTTATTGTAATGAAAAATTTTAAAGCTCATCTCATCTCATCTCATCTCATCTCATCTCATCTCATCTCATCACTGTAATTTATTATTATAAATAACTTATATCTATATTATTATTACATTAGATATAAGTTAGTCAAAACATTTGTAATCATATCATTGAATATTATCAAGGTCGATTAAGTTGATATAAATAATATACAAGGAAAACATATAGATTTTTTATATTATGTCACGTATTATTGTCAAAGGTTTACCTGTTTATTTAACAGATGATAAATTAAAAGAACATTTTATTAATAGATTAAGGAAGAAACATTCAAATACTACACTAATAAAAGATTTGATCACTGATATTAAGATTTTAAGAGATAAAAATGGTACTAGTAGAAGATTTGCCTTTGTTGGTTTCTTAACAGACGATGATGCAACTGATGCAATTAATTATTTCAATGGTTCTTATATAGATACTGCAAAGATTCAAGTATCAAAGGCTACTAGTTTTGCTGATCCAAATAATCCAAAGTCAATGAAGGAAAAAAGATGGGAAGCTTTGAAAAGAGTTAGAGAACGAGAACAAAGAATGATTGAAGAACAAGAAAAAAATAAGAAATTTAAAACTGAAAAAAATAATAAAAAAAATTCATTAGATGCTGAAATTGAAAAAAATAAACAATTAAAAGAATTCATAGAAACAATGAAACCAAGTTCAAAAGTTTCTTCTTGGGAAAATGCATCAGTTTCAACTTCTAAAAATCCATTATTAGAATCAGTACAAAATCATAACAACGATGATAATGATAATGAAACTGAAAATGAAAATTCTTTAAATCCTTTATTACAACATGCTTTAGCAATGAAAGAAAATAATGTAGTTCCAGATGAAGTAAGTGACGATGAATATGAAGATTTTAATAATCAAAATAATAACAATGTTAATAAAGAAGATGATGAAGAACTTTCTGGTGAAAAAATGATGTCTTTATCAAATTTTGATAATCAAGGTGAATTAATGGAAAATAATCAAAATCAAAATGAAGTAATTCAAGATGATAATTTGGCACAAGATGAAAAAGTCTCTGATTTGGATTGGTTTAAACAACGTCGTATTAGAATTAGAGAAGGTGAAAGTGAAGAAGCAAAACCAAAGCATATGAATAATGAGAATCAAAATAAAGCAGATGAAACTGTTGAAAATGTTGATTCTTTAGAAGAAGAAAGAGAACCAGAAAAATCGCAAGAAGAATTAGCAATTATGAAAATATCAGAAACTGGTCGTCTTTTCTTACGTAATATTATATACACATCCACAGAAAACGATTTCAGAGAATTATTTTCACCATTTGGTCAATTAGAAGAGGTTCATGTTGCTATTGATACAAGAACAGGACAATCTAAAGGTTTTGCATATATTTTATTTAAAAATCCATCCGATGCAGTTAATGCTTATGTTGAATTAGATAAACAAATTTTTCAAGGTAGATTACTACATATTTTACCAGCAGATTCTAAAAAATCTCATAGACTAGATGAATTCGATTTAAAGAATATGCCATTGAAAAAACAAAGAGAATTGAAAAGAAAAGACAATGCTTCAAAACAAACATTCTCTTGGAATTCTCTGTATATGAACCAAGATGCAGTTTTGAGTAGTGTTGCCTCCAAATTAGGTATAGAAAAATCACAATTAATTGATCCTGAAAATTCAAACTCCGCTGTGAAACAAGCATTAGCTGAAGCACATGTAATTGGTGACGTTAGAAAATATTTTGAAGATAAAGGTGTTGATATCGCCCGTTTCTCTGAGCTAAGAGCAGGTAACAAAAGGGATGACACAGTAATTTTAGTGAAAAATTTTCCTTTTGGTACTACTGTTGAAGAATTAAGCGATTTATTTTTACCATTTGGTAAAATAACAAGATTCTTAATGCCACCAGCTGGAACTATCGCCATTATCCAATATAGGGATATTACTGCGGCCAGAGCAGCATTTAGTGGTTTAGCATATAAAAGATTTAAGAGTGGTATTATCTATTTAGAAAAGGGTCCAACCAATTGTTTCAGTAGAGATGCAGCTGCAAGTGATGCTGTAGTAGAATCATCTCAAAAAGAAGAAGAAGTTAAAGAAATTACTCCTTCAATTGCTGATATCATGGAAACCAAACAATCCACAGAAGCTGAACAAGAAAATAATGATGACATTATTGATGGTCCAACTGTTTCTATCTTCATTAAGAACTTGAATTTCTCTACAACAACTCAACAATTAACCCAAAAGTTCAAACAATTTGGAGGCTTTATTGTAGCACAAGTTAAAACAAAACCAGATCCTAAAGGACAAAGCAAGACATTATCTATGGGTTTTGGTTTTGCTGAATTTAGAACTAAGGAACAAGCACTTGCAGCAATTTCTGCAATGGATGGTTCAGTTATCGATGGTCATAAAATTCAAATTAAATTATCGCATAGACAAGGTTCATCTGCTAACAATAATCTAACTAAAAGAATAGCGTCTGGTAAGATCATTGTAAAGAATCTTCCATTCGAAGCTACAAGAAAAGACATATTCGATTTATTCAGTTCTTTTGGTCAACTAAAGTCTGTTAGAGTACCTAAGAAGTTTGATAAATCAGCCAGAGGTTTTGCCTTTGTAGAATTTCTATTACCTAAAGAAGCTGAAAATGCAATGGATCAATTACAAGGTGTCCATTTATTAGGTCGTAGATTGGTTATGCAATACGCTCAAGAAGAAGCAGTTGATGCTGAAGAAGAGATTTCAAGAATGACTAAGAAGGCAAGAAAGCAAATGGCCACTAGGGAATTCGGTGCATTAAAGAGTTCTGGTGGTAGAAAGAAATTAGAAATGGACGATGGTGATGATGGATTAGATGGTAACTAAAATAATAAAATATTTTATAATTAAATACCTATTTCTAACATTTTGTATATATATATGAAGGCACATATCTTTTTCAGATCATTAAAATTATATCTTTTGTTTATAACACTATTTTATTTCCTTAAATATTAATGACTTATATCGAAACTTTTATAACCTACTTGGAATTTTTTAACATCCTCGATTTCTTGATCTTTTGTTTGTTTGCATGTTTGTGAATTCCACATTTTTCTGTTAGGAGCTTTCAAAATGTAAGCACCTATTCTTCTACCAAACTGAAGATCAATTTTATCATCCTTGCTAAAAGTCGATAAGTATATTTTTGGTTTGCTTTCGGAAGTTTCAAATATTTTAAACTGCATATAATCTATCAGAGGATCGTTTATTACTTTAATATACTCTTCATCTTCCTTATCAAATTTCTTAAAATTAATTTTTCCATTTAATTTGAACTTTTCATTGTTAATTTTGGTTTGTCTATCTAGTGCAGCTGCAAAATTCATAATTAAAAATTTAGGAATTGGAATGACTTGTTTATGAAAATGAAAAGAATTTGAAGATGATATTTCAAATATTAATGTTGACATGTCGTATTTTCTGTAGTACATTTTTGAGACACTGTTTTCATAATCAATAATTTCTTCCTTTAAACGTGACTGATTTTCTTCTCTCCCAGCTAAACAAACCTTTGAAATATGTTCTATAGGTATTATTAAACAATGACCAGAAAATGGCATTTCACCTGTAGGGACTGATAATGGGCCTTTAGCTGTAGCTAAATATGAATGTTTATTGATGGAAATAAACATATGGTCCTCTACGTTAGGATTTGTAAAACAGAAATTACATTGGCTAGGTGAGATAATTTTTTTCTTTTTTGGTGTGATTCCAAGAACATTTAAATCAGAATTATTTTGATTTGACTGTAACTTGGCATCATCTATGTTCTTTCTTTTCTTAGAAGCAAGTTGAATAAAAGGATTTGCAACTAAATTTGAGGGTAGTTCAACATTACCATCATGGTCATCCAAATCAATTAAAAATGCATAAGCCCATTTTTCTTTGCTTCCAAATGTTGGTATATTTATATACCTGATTATTCTACTATTGTTTTCCCATTTAAAAGGTTCATGCTCGTAATATTTGGATTGATCAGCATAAACGAAATGATATTTTGGCTGAACCTTCTTCATGATGTTATCAATAATATCGTACCCAATTTGTCTTCCAATTTCTTTTGAAATTTTTGAACTCCAACTCTTTGTTATTAGGATATCTACATTATCCTTTATATGATCTAACTTTTCATATATGGTATCTTTGAGTGTTGTTAATTCGGTACCATTATATGTTACATACATTATTTTGATTCCATTTAACATTTGATAAATACCAAAATTATTTAACAAAGTTACTCCATTATCTATATCCTTTGAGGCAGAGTCACCACTTTCAGTGTACGTAGGATAAAAAATTGACGGTAGACCTTTTGTATTAATATTACCAATCACATTATCCAATTCACCTAATAAAAACACAGAACTGAATGGACCTTGTTTGTTATGTAACTTTGATAATTTCTCAATAACTGCATCAATATCTTTACTCCTTGTATGAGCTAACAAAAACTTACTTGAATTCATATTTATTTAGCTTATCTCACTGTTTTTATTGTAGTATTTAGCTATAATAATCGCTTTAAGTTATTTTAGTATTTTAGATTGCTATAAACTCATCAAATCTCTTTTTCTAGTTAGTTGAAGTCATCGCTACTATGAGCGTTCTTGCTACAAGAGGTGAAATTTGATTAAAATATTTTTATAATGTGTTAGAAAACTAATTAATAAATGTTTAACATCATATAAAAAGATTACATGTAATATTTTTCAATTATTCATTTGATATAAAAATTAACTTTTTTATTATAAATATATATATTATTTACAAATCAAAAATCTAAAATGTTATATATTGAAACGAATAGATGAATGAAAATTGTTTTATTTTTCTATTTTAATAATAACTCAAACCAAAACCATTATAATTGTTATTTTTACTTGTTTTTTACTTACTAAATATTGATGTCTTTTTCTTTATGCTCTGAATTTGTTTCCTTGGGGTATATTTAAAATTAATAATGCATTTCTAATAAAAGGTTGCGAATGGATCTGAATTCTCTGAACCTTGGAAAAGAACACCACTCGAACCTTGTTTACCTTTTCTATGTCTAAAAGTAAAACCAACTAATTGAGAATCAACAGCTGAATCATCCACAAGAGCGGATAGTTTATTTTGTCTCTTGAAAACATCAGCGTATTTGGCCATATCGGCTTCGTTTGTAAAATCATCGAAATAACCGGCATCAGTTTCACTATCTAATTGTGGAGTAAATGGTGGGGGTAAGTCTCTTAGAGTATTGAATTGAATTTCATTGAAGTAAGCCATTCTCTTTACATGCTCAAAAGACTTTATTCTATTTATTGGATCAGCAATTAATCTCGTTATTAAATCCCAAGTTCTATCAGAAAATGCTGGTCTACCATTTTCTAAACGAGGTCTTCTCAATGTTTGTTTCCAATGTCTTAAATTTTCATAAGTTTCGTTAGTTGAAGAGCCACTGAAAGGAGTATAACCAACTAAACTTTCAAATAGCATACAACCTAAAGACCAATAATCAACTGTAAAGTCGTATTTTTTTCCTTCTAGAACTTCTAGAGCCATATAATCTGGAGAACCAACCATTGAATTAGCATAATTAACTTCTGTTTCTCTTAAGTGTGTATACATTTTTCTTCTGTCTTCCATTGATTTTTCTGTGTATACAGGGAATTCTAGATTCTTAACTTCTTCTAATCTAATCTTCATACTTTCAATTCTTTCATTAGAAACTGTACCAGCAGCTAAACCAAAATCAGTTAGCTTAATATGACCCTTAGCATCAATTAGGAAATTTTCTGGCTTCAAATCTCTATGGGTATAACCTAATTCATGTAAAGCATTCACAGCACAAAACATTTCACTAATATAGAATCTAGCATGTGCACTTTTCAAATATCTAGTATTAATTAATAAGGTACGGAAATCACCACCTGGTACAAATTCCATGGCTAAATATAAACTCTCTGTATCTTGGAAAGCATATAACAACTTAACTAACCATTCTGATCTTGTAGTAGTTAAAATATCTCTTTCAGTAAGAACATGATTTGTTTCATTTAATTTAAATAGTAATTTTTTGTTTAGTACTTTTAAAGCACAAACTTCTTTAGTGTCCTTCTTTCTTGCTAAATAAACTTGACCATAACCACCTTGACCGACTTGAGTAATAATTTCAAAATCTTTATTCTTTGGTTTTAATCTTCTTTTCCTTAGAATTTCATTCTCTTTATGTAGATATGAATTCCATTCTGTATTTAAAGTTTCATTGGTAACATTTGGTAAAGATTTTTGATTATTTAAATATTCTAAAACTTTCTTTGTACGTTGTCTTCTGCTAATAACATAATCAAACATATCACAATAATAATCTAAGAAATACATTTGACAAACACTAACAAGTCTTTGAGTTTTATTTGAAGCAGCCTTTTCATAGAATCCACGAGGTAATTTCTTTGGAGAATTAGCGATATCAATTTCATCCTTTGTTGATTCGTCGATTTCCATTCTTGAATTATCTTCATCATTAATAAATATTGTTGATTTAGCTGGAGAAGCAAATGGAGTACAATGAAAACTATTTTCTTTATTATATCTTGATGGACCTAAATCAGGTTTTCTATCCTTTAAAGCACCTTGATTACCAACATCAAAACTCAAATTGCTGATATCACCAGCCAATCCTTCCAGATCTCTATCGATCTTTCCCATATTGGTTCTATTATTCAAATTTATTAAGACTGTTACAATACCCGTTCCTAGAGTTTAATAGTGATTTCTGTTTCGTAATAGAACACAAACTGTAACTATACAATAATCAATTCTTATTTTATAACAATCTTGTTCTAGTAATCAAAAGTAGAAATTGAATAAAATAAAAGATTTATTTCCAAAAATATAGTAGTTCGATTATATAAAATTGTGTTCAAGAACTATACATGAATAGTAAAATTAAAACTATCTTTGATCTAGAATTATAATAATATTTTTGTAACTATTAATTTTGTTTTATTAGTAGCAATTTTTATTTTTAAATTCTCTTTTGTCTTCATTTTTTTGTTTACGAGCTTTCCTAATTCGGTAAAACTTATCTATACCTAAAAGATTGCGTTTAGTGAAAAATGGGAAAAAATGTAAACCCTATAAATTATAGGTTTATTAATTATGAAAATTTAGGTCATATATGTCCTTTTGATTATAAAACTTATTGTTAATGGTATTAAAATGTAAAATAAACTGACATTAATTAATGCAAATTTATTAAAGCTATGACTACCCGTAATTCATATATAGTATTATCTATAGATCTATAAATTTAATTATATTATTACAATTGATCGATACACTCTCAGGTGTTTCAAATATATCCATGATTGAACCCTGCCAATAATTTATAAATCTTTATCAAATTAGTTCTACAAATCATTATTCAACATATTCATATATTCTTCTGTTTGTTTGTTTGCATCATTTAAACGGTATTTTAATTTTTTAGTTAATTTAGCAGAATTGTTACTTTTTTTAGTTATGCCTCCAATCATACCAAAAGCTTCTTTTAGTGAAGAATTTATCATACCTAATCCAACTTCTTCACCAGTATCATCTAAATACGTTTGTTCCATTTTACCAAATTCCATACGATTTTGTAATTTTCTAATATTGGATAATTGAAATTGTTCCTTATATTTTCTAAATTTACGACCAGCTCTTTTCTTTTTGGGATTGTCTTCTGGTATAGGTAATGGTTTAACTAATGCAACATTTGGCGCTTCATGCAATTTTCGTACTTTTTCTAAAATTTCTTCTCTCCAATTTAAACCTAATGAATTATCAACTTGTGATAAATCATTTATCTTTAATCCTGCATCCACTCTGGCTGCTAAGGCGACTTTTGCACAAAGCATCCTTAATAATTGTTTATGAGTTGATATTGGCATGTTCTGAATGATTTCTGAACTAAAAATATAACCTTCTTGACGGATACCACTAATTGATACATTGTTATGTAATGCAGTTGTATTTTTCTTCTTACCAATAGATGCTAAATTACAACTTGGCACTTTACTTAATTCCAATAGACTTCCAGCATGAGATATTAGTTGTGAAGTTATTGATGTGCCAATTAATGCAGATAAATTTGGTGCTATTAAAATCATATTAGATGATAAGTATTCGGTTGCATCATTTCTTATCGCATCTGAAATAGTGATAAGTTCAATTAATTTATTTAATTTTAATTTTATTTCATTTGTAAATGTATATGATCCATTATAAAAAGATTGAATTGACATACTGACAACTAAAATTTTTTCTGAATTTATTTTACCTTTATCTTTTAATAATTTAATAATTTGATCTTCATTTTCCTTTGATATTATTAAATCTTCATTTTCTAAAATTTTAATCACATTAATAAAATCCATCGGATTTGGTAATAGTGTCTCCAATTCTTGAAATCTTGGTTTATATAATATCTTTGTGTAATTGAATATATGAGATATTTCTTCGTAAATGAGATTTAAAATTTTATTTAAATATGTTGATATCTCTATAATATTATTATCTAATTTCAACTTTGGTAGTATATTTAGAATATTGTTATAACTTTTAATTTTAATGGCTAATTGATTATTATTCATACTTTCTAAATCTTTAATTAATAATATGTTTTCATTGTCTAAAAATTCTTTCATATATTCTAAAGGGTTCTCTATGACAAATTCTATATCTTTACTATTGTCATCATTAATTTGATATTGTGTGTCATTATCTTCAATGTCGATATCATTATCGATTTCATCAGTTTCTTTCAAATCATCTTCTAAATCTTTAAAAAAATCAACGTCTTCAAAATCAGACATCCTTTTACTTCTTCCAATCTTTAATTTTTGGGGCTCTTCACAAATCACTTTTATTTTTCTATATAAAGAGACACTTTAAAAAAAGGTACATAAAAAAGATAGATAACTAACCCAAGATTAAAAATTAGCCACCTTAACTGAACAGAGATAACAGAATATTTGTATTGTTCAGTTAATCCACTAATCTCATCCCACCTCATCTCATCCCACCTCATCTCATCCCACCTCATCTCATCTCATCTCTCTATATTTCTTATTTCACCTATGATTGAATTTTCTTCCTAAATTCTTTTTTAACCACGTGACATAATATACGTTTTGAAAAACAAAATTGAGTAAAATAGTTGTACCAACAATGTTTTAATTGCTTGGTTCCAGACAAATATACGTAAAACCAATCGACTGTTGGTGAAATTGAAAAATTCTGAAAATGGAAATGAAAAAAAAAAGAAACAAAAAAATTTTTTAAACTGATGAGATGAGCTTTTGTAATAATTAAAGATTAAAATTATTATAATTAGTAATTGAAGCTTTAGATTGAAATAGATATTGATATTTAAAATTTTTATAGAAAGTTTTGGTTGTGTTCTCTATTTAAATTGTGATTTGATTTGTTGTTTTTCACTTTTCAGATTGTACAGCTTCAAATATAAGAAATCAGTATAAGTAATTATTTTTAATCGAAGTAAAATTTCTAATTAAAATACTGAAAATATAAATAAAATAATTAAAACTAAAGCACATTGAACATATAAAAAGTACAATTATGTCGAATATTGTTGGTATTGAATATAATAGAGTTACCAATACTACTTCCACAGACTTCCCAGGAAATTATAAAGATGAAGGTTTAGAATGGGATGTTGAAAAATTTAGAGAAAATTTTGATATTAATATTTCATCTTTAGGTGAAAAGGAAGCCAATTTTGATTTGGTTCATATTGATACTTCAATTGCTAATGCTTTCCGTCGTATTATGATTTCAGAAGTGCCTTCTGTTGCTGCTGAATATGTTTATTTCATGAATAATACTTCTGTTATTCAAGATGAGGTTTTAGCCCATAGAATTGGTTTAATCCCACTAAGAGTTGATCCAGACAAGTTATCATGGATAGACAGTGAACTACCAGAAGAAGAAAAATTTACTGATGAAAATACTATTGTCATGAGTTTAGATGTTAAATGTACAAGAAACCCAGATGCTCCAAAAGACTGCACTGACCCAAAGATTTTATATAAAAATGCTCACATATATGCTAAAGATTTGAAATTTGAACCACAAGGTAAACAAGTCGAATTATTTGCCGATTCTCCAGTTGCTGCCATTGATCCAGATATTTTATTAGCTAAATTAAGACCAGGTCAAGAAATTTCATTAAGAGCTCATTGTATCCTAGGTACTGGTGCTGATCATGCTAAATATTCTCCTGTAGCAACTGCTTCTTACAGATTATTACCACACATTAACATCACATCTTCAATCTCTGGTAGCTCAGCAGAAAGATTCCAAAAATGTTTCCCAAAGGGTGTCATTGGTATTAACAAAGACGGTGAAGCTTTCGTTGAAGATGCTAGAAAAGATACAGTCTCAAGGGAAGTTTTAAGACATGAAGAATTTCAAGATAAGGTTAAATTAGGTAGAGTAAGAGATCACTTCGTCTTCAATGTTGAAAGTACAGGTGCTATGACCCCAGAAGAAATATTTTTCAAATCTGTCAGAATCTTAAGAAACAAAGCTGAATATTTAAGAAACTGTCCAATTAATCAAAAATAGATAAACCATTTAAAAAGTCAATAAAATAACTCTCACTTAATAACCAATATTTTGAATAAATTAAATATATATTTATATAGACTAACATAGTTATATATTATATTTTGTATTACTCAATTATCTAAATTATCTAGAAATGCATAGTCAATAATTATAATAAAAATTCTATTGAATTAAAGTTTAATAATCAAAAAATTAAAGATTAGGTTCAATTTAAATAATTATTTCTTTGAATGTTCATCTACCATTTTCATTTATGGAAATTACATTCTATGTAAGCAAGAAGTAAAAAAATATTCTTTTATAAAAAGCGATTGTACAAAAAAACATGCCACTTGCCAGAATTGAACTAGCGACCTTTGCATTACAAGTGCAACGCTCTACCACTAAGCTAAAGAGGCAATAATTATTTGCTTAGTTAAAAATTATGCAAAGCATACTTTGACAGGCATTTGATACTTGATGTATTGTTAAACTGATTGAAGGACCGGAAGTTATTCTATCTTAATGTATTTCTGGTTATTATTACACTATTTATACCAATTGGTTTTCTAATTTACATTTTATATTACAATTTTAATTCACTATTAATTTACAATTGAGTCTCAATTTGAATTAATACATTGAATTAAAAACGATTCTATAATTTTGGCGGTAAAACATTCTGGGTAAAAAAATTATTTAATTTTTAATAAATTAAATATTATATGCACTATATAATTATATGCGAAATTCTGAAATTTTGAAATTTCAAATAAATAATTAAAATTTAGAGTGAGTTCCTTTATCAGTTTAATTGGTGGACTGAGAAATAATATTTACTGGCTAATGATTCTAGAATATAATTAAAATTGTCTAATCGTTTTTTAGTTCTATTAGTGCTTCTGCTTCATTATTAGATTCTGCATTTAAAATATTTGCCTTCTTTTTTAACTTAGATTTTGCTTCTTTCTTCAGTTCATTAAATTCTTTTGCAAATAAAGAAATCCATGCTTTTCTATTAAATGAATCTGTTTTAAATTTAGACATTAAAGTTTGATAAGAGACATCATTGGTTCCAGACTTTGCCTTTTGCATTAGACTTGATATAGAGTTTGAATTTCCAGAAGAGTTAGATACATTTTTTTGTGATGCTTCCCAGCTAATCAATTGCCTACGCAATTCACTTTCTGGTACTGGGTTAATTGAATCAAAAAAATTACTATTCCACAATATCTCATAATAATTATATCTCTCTATCATTGCCTGTCTAGGGCCTGCTACAGATAAGTTTAAAGATGATAGTCTTTGTTTGATCTGAGACGTTACAATGTGAGAGAAGTTTAATTTGGGAAGTCTTTGATGTTCAGTTGAAGTAGTAGATTGCAAGTATCTATCATGATGGTCTACGGATTTATCAGTAATAATCCTTTTTGTTTCTTTTATACTACTTATTGGTTTATTATTGGTTATAATTGATTCATTATTTTCTTTCTCTTCAGATACATCAGGTATTTTGTTTTCTGATAATACCATAATCTCATCACTTTCATTAGATATACCATTTTCTTTCAAAGATTGATTTACAAGGCATTCATCTATATGGGTTCTCTCTAATATTTGTTTTGGTATCATTTTTAAACAAATTGGACATTCTAACAGTTGTGATGTTCTTGAAAAATTGTCATTACTTTTGAATTTTAAGAAACTATGAATATCGTTTGGTTTTTTTGTAACTTTTTTAATTATAGATTTATCTTTATTTCTATTCTTCTGAAAAGATAATTGTTTAAGAATAGAAGTTTTACTTTCATCATCAATATTAATTACTGAAGGTCTATCATTATCAGAATCAACCTCCACTATAGAAATATCATGCGAGTCTAATTCATTTTTTTTATCTGCTAGAGTATTCAATAGTTGATCCCGTATCGAAGAATAGGATTCAACTACTTCATTAAGTAAATATTCACTCCTCAACATTGATTCACGAAGTTCATTCAGACACAAAGGACATTTCGCTTCTTTGCTTAAATAAAGTCTTATACAAATGGAACAAAAAGTATGGTTACATGGAGTAAGAACTGGATTTTTTAAAAAATTCTTACATATATGACATCTCAATAATGAATCTAATTGTGATACTTTGGGTATTGAGGTTTTAGTGTAATCAGAAGGATCCGATACTAAATTATTATTCATACTTTCTAAAACACGCAGTCACGTAAGGTGAACCCTGACCTTCTATAATTGAATTATATTTATTTTTGTTTATTAATTAAAGGAAATCAATTCTTGTCAATAATCAAGTAAATAATTAAAACATTTATAGTTATAATAACAGTTATTGCGTGTATTTCATTGACAAAACTAACCCACTTCTAATTGTTTTTATAAATTTACTATAATAATGAAATTGTAAAAAATTTCGGGCATCAAACTTTTGATCTGTAATAGTTAATTATTATCTGAACATATTCATAAAAGAAATAATTGCTAATATGAAAGAAATAATTTAATTAATTCTTAAAAAAACATATATTATAATACATTGATATATCATTAAATATATAAATACTGTTACAACTGTCTATTTATCCATTAACTAAAAAAAACTAAAGTTGTAATGGTAAACATTTTACTTAAAATAACACCATATTAAAGAAGTACTCTTTTCTTCAATATGTCACTAATACCTTCCATTTATGCGTTCATATCTTTAGTTTGTAGATTTCATTCAAATAATAAACATAAAGAATATATTCAACCATAAAATTTTAATAATCCCAAAGCATTTCACTAAAATACTATAAATAACCCTATTATTGTTCCCAAATATACTTTATCATATTAATAATATAAAATATATCCAAAGACAACCCTTCATTTAAAAACTATTTCAAATAATTTAATTTTCTTTAGAAGGTTGTACCCCATTATTATTCTTATTGACTGATTCCATCTCAGATGGATTTTCAGTTGCCCTTTTCCATACTGAATATACATCAACACCAAATAATCCACTTGATGATATTTTTGATTTATTTGTGTCCTTTAAAACATTTGGCTGAGCTAGTTTTCCATTTGGAGACAGTATTTTACTAGTGCCAATAGGCGTACTAGAAAACTTTACTGGTGTACCCATGCCTTTAAATAATGGTGAGCAATAAAAATCTTCAAATAAATTTGAAGGTGTTTGCCATTTTTTTAGTATGGAACCTTCATCTCTCGGAGTTGTGATAAAACGAACTGGTGTCTTTTCAAAAACACCGTTTGTTTTTATTTTTGGTGTTTTTAACATATCAGTTCCAATAGGTTGAGGTAAAGCTAATAGAATAGAAGAACCAGAATAGTCTTCATTGGAGATAGGTATTGTGTCATCAAATTTAGTATCTCCAGAAACTGATTTAGTTCTATGTCTGCTTGGTAATGGAGATGTATCAAAACTTGAATTAAAAGAAGAAGTATATCTCTGTATATTTTGAGGAGACTTTAGTAAGTCAGATCCAGATGGTATACCAAGTGAACTTAAAGAGTTCCCAGCCATTGAACCATCAAATATAGGAGTATTTTTGTCTTGGTTTCTTTGAAAGCCTAGACTAGTATGGAACCTTCTTGCAGTTGTACGGTCGTTAGAGTTAACTTCATTGCTTGAGAATTTCACACCGAAATTCAAAGTTGGTAGCGGTTGTAAAGAAGCTGTGTTTGGTGACATACCAACTGGGTAAGATGGGGTTGATTCAATTTCACTATTAACAATACCATACTCTTGATTTATGGCAGAAAACTTTAGAGGAGATGAATTCGTTCTAAAATTGGAGTTACTTCTAGTACTAGTTGGAACAGATTCCGATTCATCGTCTTCCGATTCGTCATCGTCATCACAATCATCATCAGTTTTAGCAGAATTATCAGAAGAGCCTTGGAAATATTGTTCAATTTCTTGTAATTTTTGTTTAATTTCTTCAACAGATCTGTCTTCGTTTTTGAAGAATTTGGTTTCGTAACCTTGTTTAACCTCCCAATTGTGACCTTTACCGTCATCAGCTTTAGTTGTCTTAACGAAAGCTTCATTCAATGATAAATTATGTCTAATAGAATTTTGCCAACCAGAATCTTTTTGTTTGTAATATGGAAAATGAACGGAAATCCAATTATAAATTTGAGCCAACGTTAGTTTACCATTTTTCGATTGTAAAATTGCTAAACTAATTAAAGTGGCATAAGAATAAGGTGGTTTTGAATTCAATTCTTCTCTTGCATTTCTAATAGCTAAAGATTCAATTAATTCATCCAATGTTAAATTACCATTAGATCTAGTTGTACTACTTTCTGATTTTTGTTTCTTAGCTTTTATTTGTGGAATAGGAGAAGAAAATTCCGGGGATAATGGATGAGCATGATTTACAATTTTTTGATTTTTAGTTCTAATAGTTGAACCTGGTGGTGTAATAATATCCTTTGTATCAATAGAAGTAATTAAACCATCGCCAAAATTAATAGTTTCAGTTCCACTAAATGTTCTTTTCAAACCACCAATTGGCGAGATTGTATCAGGAGCAACAAATTGAGTCGTGTAACCGTGATTCATTTTTTTATTTTATTTTGTTATTAATAGATTATGTACACAATATTTTAAATGTCTCTAAAACTTTGTAAAAAAAATGATAAAAAATATAATAAAATAAAAGAATTAAAAAACACAGATAATATTAAAATGATTACGATATGATGATATTATTTGTTTTCTATCTCACAATTTAAAATTGATTGAAATTCTTTAATCTCTGTATAACTTGACAATTTCAATTTTTTTTATATATTCCACAATGTAAATCCTAATCTATTAAATCTATTATTGAAATATAGTCTAAATCTGGATAATCTTTTTTTTTATTTTTTGTGAGTTTGGGTTTTCCAAATAAAAAATCTTTTCTAAAGAACACAATTAAAGTCTTT
>JAJMDZ010000028.1:42842-141436 GCA_030573835.1 Tetrapisispora taiwanensis (nom. inval.)
AAAAAAAAAAAAAAAAAAAAAAAAAAAAAAAAAAAAAAAAAAAAAAAAAAAAAAAAAAAAAAAAAAAAAAAAAGAAAAAAGAAAAAGTGACACGCGTCAAATGAGGAAAAAACACGAAAAGTTTTTCAGATTGATACGCGAATATCATTGAAATTTTATGGGAAAAAAAAATGAGACACGTCAAGATAAATTACCAATTTTAATATTAAAATCTAATATTTTAATGATTAAATTTAAATTAAATTGGAAGTTTGTTCAGTTCATCTACTGTCATTTAATATTTGCTTTTATTTGTGTTTCACCATTCTTTTATTTCCTTATGAGAAGTTAGATCTTTAAATTATCAGCAACGTACTAGCCCCTTCCTTCATCAATCACCCCCCAGTTCTTATATTTCATCTTCTACTCATCTCATCTCTTCTCATGTTATAATTAAGCAGTTGATATATGTTAGTTTGTGGGTTGGAATATCAGTTATGTTTAATGGAAGGTCTTAGATTCCTATCATGTACTATATATTTTCTTTTTTTATTTGTTAATTATATTAAATTAATTTCGAATGTCACAAGTTGAAACCATGATACACCAAGTAGAATTGTTTTAACTATCCAATTTTGAAACATCATATAATCCATGCAACTAAACTGCAATCAATAAATTAACACATGTTGTGTGTTATCACTATTTTATTAATATTTTGGGTGAGATATTATAATATATTGATGCAAATATCTTTAAATAATTAATTAATAATTGTGTTAATTTCTTGTTTCCTTCTATTCTTTTCTTGTGTTTTTAAAACATCATATGTATATACAATTTACCAAATTTATTGTTGTTTGCCTTTGTTCTTTTCGTAATCAATACATGACTTATATTCCAATGGAAACCAATTCGATCATATACCTATATAATTTCTCTTTAAGTATATTTGTAATTTCAACTTAACAAATACGGTGTTTATTTGATTTTTTTCATTATTTAATTATTTAAATGACATTTTAATTTGAAAATAAATTTGCTATTTGTTTGTTTTTATATTCCATATTGGAATATGACTATTTAAATGAAAATGTGGAGAAAGTTATAATAAACATTTCATTTCCACTATGCACTAATATCACAACTAATTTGTGATCAGTTTATATTCAGTTTAATATTATCATGATTGTTATTGTGTGTTCGTTTTAATCGATTTAAGCTACTATATTCAATAATATTAATATGCATTTTTGAATTAGATTCTTAATTTCAAATTTATATTAATTCAATTCACTCTTGTAAGTATAAAATCAATCTGTACTAGCACAACCATGACAGCCACAGTGGACACATTGTGTAAAAGAAGATTTACTATCACCATCATTTTCCATATTTCTTTCAAGTTGTTCTCTCGGTACTCTACATATACATGTAGTACCATGTGTAGTCTCAGATGATTGTATACATCTTAAGCAACATAATTTTTCGTAACCCTTTTTTTTCCATTTTGAAATTAGATATTTATCACCAAATTTATTTTTTAATAACCATTCATACAATTCTCTTGATATACTTTTTCTTTTATAAAATAAATTATAAATATATCTAGATCTTTCATTATGAATTCTCATAATCTCCCATAATGAAACATTGGCCTTAATTGCTAGTTTAGAACTTTTACTAGAATTCTGTATATCGTCCAGTTCATCTTGAAACTCTTGTAATGTTTTTCTAATATTTTCAAAACCCTTTGGAGCTTTTTTCAATAATTTTTGATTAATCGGAGGCATCTTTGCTACTTTTCGAATAAAGTATATTTATTATAACAAATTTGATTATATGGATCTATTGATTTTCTGCACAGAGATAATTAATATTCGTAGTTATAGATATGGTGTCATGTACTATTTTTAAATAGCCCAGATTAACAACCATTTCTATATACTCATGGTTTTCCAATTTTGTTAAAATAGTAAAAAAAAAAATATAGCGAAATTAAGAATTTTAGTTACCGAACTAAAAAATATTACGTCGAACTAACTATGAATAAGACTAAAATACAAAAATTTTAATAGTATTTTAATTGACGAATAAGATTTCTATTACTATTATATTATGATTATTAATTTAATTTAATTATACAATGTTGATTTGATTGTTGTTATTATTACTATATCTAACTTAAAGATTGCAAACTTCTTTGCATTTCTATGTTAGCATTAATAACAGCATCTGTCTTAGCCTCAGTAGATAATGGAGCTAATGTGGTAGACTTTAGTTTATTTAAATATGTTTGAGCTTGATAAGCAACTCTTTGTACATTGTCTTTTTCTGCTTGATTGATAGAATTAGCAACTGAACTAGATAAAGAGGTTATAGAACTGCTAAAGACAGTGGCTGCATATACAACATTATTGAAATCGTTTTTGGAAAAGATGAAATTGTTCATGTGTGTTGCAAGATCGGTAGCATATTTGGAAATGCTATTTGCTGATGGTGGAGCTTGTAAACTGTTGATAGAACCTTGTAAAACAAAATCTAAGGTTTCTTCAGGTGTACTATTTTGAGCTCTTGGTAATAATCTTAAATGTTCTTGACGTAATTGTGAATATAACTTAGATAGAGCATCGTATCTTTCTTGAACTGAAATTAAATCTTTTGCTTTAGAGTCCAATTCATTCTTTAATTCTGTTAATTCAGTTTCATTCTTTTGTAATTGCATATCATATTGTTCTAATAATTTACGGTTTTCTTCTAATTGATTTAACATAGTACCAGCGGCACCACTAGCCATTAAGTTTGGTTGTATATTGTTTTGAGTATTAGTCATACCAGTTTGCGTACTATTCATGTTATTAAAACCAGTATTAGCCATACCCATATTTGGAATTACACCTCCAGTTAGTTGAGGAGTGACAGAAGTATTGAAACCACCTATCATTTGTGATTGAACAGGATTATTAAATGAATTCATTGTTTGGTGCTGAGTCTGAGTTTGAAAACCACCAGTGGTTTGAGCTGGAACAATACCACCTGTCATTTGATTAGGTAATGAACTTCCAAAAGATGAGGTCATTTGTTGTTGTTGAGGTTGAGTTTGGAAACCACCGGTCATCTGAGCTGGAACTAAACTACCGGTCATTTGTTGTTGTTGAGGTTGAGCTTGGAAACCACCGGTAATTTGGGCTGGAACTAAACCACCAGTCAATTGTGCTGGAACTAAACCACCAGTCAGTTGTGCTGGAACTAAACCACCAGTCATTTGAGAATACATCATATCACCAGCCATTGGTTTTGTATTAAAAGAAGCGCCAAATGTAGTAGTTGGTACTTGTTGTGGCTGTGTTGGGAATAATCCTGTGTTATTGATTGCTGTTGTATTGCCCGTCATATTATTTGTAAAAGTTGTAGCTCCTGTTGTTTGATCGTGCATATTCAAAAACATATTAGCACCACCGGTTCCTATTGGATTTATGAAACTACCACCAGTCATCATAGCGGCTTGAGGGAACGCTGCAGCTGTTAACATAGGAACCAAAGGAGAGATTGTTGTAGAAGGCATGGTGTTAGTTGCTGCAAGTTGTGCTTGACTAGAGACAGTAGTGGATGCATTATTGTTAGTAGATTGTGGTCTTTGTGGAGTTGGTACAGGATTAGCATTATTACCTTGTGGTGCTTGTTGTGGAGAAGCACGTCTTTGTTCATTTTGTCTTGATAAATTATCAGAAGCATGTGGGACTTCATTTAATTCAGGCATTAAATTTGGTGGGTCTCTTGGTAATTTTGGAATTGTAACCAAAGTTGATAATAACTTGATTGAAGAACAATCAGCATAAAACTCGAATAATCTTAAATGTTGTTGTTCTACTTTTTCTTTTAATAAATCTAAAACACCATCGTCATCGAGTTGGATATTAATTGCTCTTACCATTGAAGTGACAAATTTATAAATACCATAAGATTCTGCAATTAATGGCACTAATGAAGAAACCTTTAATTCATTATTGCTACCCCTATTTATTGAAGCGAATACAAAATTTGAAAATTCGTCGACTTTATCTTGTAAAGCCATTAATTCCAAGATAGTTTCATAACCTTGGTCTAAATCTGTGACACTAATCAATGAGATATATTCTTTATATTCAAAAATACCATTTCTAAAACCTTTATGATGAGCATGGAAATTCAATTTTTCAACTAAAAATTCAACGTATTTTCTAATCAATTTGTCATAACCTTCAGAATCGGAATGCATACTCATTGCATTATCAGATAATCTTGCTAAAGATTTAATCCATGATCTATTTCTAATACCTTCAATCAAGGCACTTGGATGACCTTCCTGAATAACTTTATGAATTAAAGTTAACATTTTGAATAGTTGCACAGGGTCATCAAAATAATTAGAATTTTTTAAAATACTAAAAAATTCTTTACTTGAATGTGTATCCCAAGTATAAACAATACAAGCTCTAACATGTTTTCTCTTTGGAGCAGCATCTTCAATTGAACAAGCTTTCTTAATTGCTTTTGATAAATCACCAGCACCTCTACCCATTTTTTAAAAATCTAATAAAATTTAAAATTGTTTTTTTTCAGTAGAGAGTATAGTCAAATATTACTGATAATAATTTTATATTTTGAATGTATCGACAATAAATTTAGTTAATTACAACCTTATATTTTTAAGTTGTTAAGACCAGAAAAAAAAAGGAGATCTAAAAAGAGTTGGAAAATTATAATATTTAAATATGTTAGTATACACAATATAATAGTTTTAATTAAATATAAAACTTATTTAAATTATAGTTGTGTATAAATTGATAAATTAATGAATTAACAATTTATTAATTTAAATAATTTCCAACCATAAAAAATTAGAAAAGTTATACCTTTGAGTGTCTTATTTTCCAAATTTTTCATTTATTGAAATTTATTGAAATTTTACGAAATTTCGAAAAACGATTTTTTAAAAATTGAGAAGACTAAAATTACTGAGAATTATATGTAGAAACAAATATTGGAAATTAATATTAGCTTTTAAAAAGAGGGACAGATAGAGACCCTTTAATAATATATATGGTGAAATACTATTTTACAATGATGATATGTTTCTAATGATGAAAACAAATGTTTAAAAAGGATTCAACTATTATAAAAATTTATTAGATAAGATTAATTTGTTGAGTATTGTTTAGTTGAACTGTATTAATATCTGGTTATTACACACTATGGTAAATATATTATTTGTATTGAATTATATGGTTGGTTAATTGGTAACGTTGGTAGCGCCTCAAATAGGAAATTTCAATTTAAAGTTTCGAAATTTGAAATAAATATTATATAAAAATATAATTTTACATTATAAATCTTTTATTTAAATTATTGAATAGTTGAATATATATATTACCATCATTACCTTATAAAATCAACCATTGCATACTAAAATAGTGATATTGTATATCACAATTTAAAAAAAAATGTTGGCTTTAGAACAAAATAGTGCACAGTCACACAATGATTCTAACGAACAGGATTCAATTAGATTAAAATTGATATCTGTTGAATTAAAAGAGGCTTCCATAGATTCTCCTGCTTTTAGGGCATCGGTAAATTTTTTTCATACAAGAATAGAATTATTTGAAAGTCAATTACAATTAAATTTAGATTATGCAGATTCACAAATTAATACATCAATGAAGAATTTTAGATCAATGTATGAACTTTTATTAACAACTTTTTTACCACCAACAAATTTAATTGAATCAACTTTAACTGATAACCAATCGTATGTACCTAATTTAGTTGATAATTTTAGTAAAAATTATTATCTTTTTGGTATTGAAATTTTTAAATTAATTCAAGGTGACTTGAATTCATACACAAGTTTGATTATGGGTTTATTAAAGACTGTCATTGAACCTTATAAACAAAAGAGAACTAATTTCACTTATTATCAATCAAAATATGATAATATGATTTCAAATTTTCAAAGTATTAATGTTTTACAAAATACAATTGATCCAGATTCAATTTTAGAAGATTCAATGCATATTTTTTATATTAGAAAAAGCTATTTAGAGGCTTCATTGGATTTAATTGAAGAAATTTCAACAATGAGAATAAAATTCGATAAACATTTAATTGATTTAGTCACCATTATTAAGAAATCTTCACAATATACTTTATTAGATACAAAAATTAAAATTAATTTATTAAATGTTCATAATTCGTTCTTTGATGATAATCTAAAACCTAATTTTAATGATACAAATAGTTTTCTGGATATTACTGAATATCAATCATGGATTAAAAAAGTAATGGAATTAGAATCCGCTACTGCTGATGATATGTTAGCGGTAAAAAACAAATTATATGAACATACATTACAAAGAATCGCACCATCAAAAGATATTAAAAATTATATCTTAAAAGATGTCGGTATGCATATAATAGACATTATCAGATCAAAAACTATCACTGGTGCTAATTTAAAACAACCTCCTGCAATTACAGGTTGGTTATATATGAAAACATTTGTGGGTGATCAAAACAGGTTAGTATGGGTTAAGCGTTGGTGTTTCATTCAAGATTCGGTTTTTGGTATATTCTCTTTATCAACCTCTAAAGTTTATGTTGAAGAAACTGATAAATTTGGTATACTAAAAATTGATTTAAGGTATGAACCACTTTCACAAAGAAAATTCTGTTTCCATTTATATATCACAAAAGATGATAAGAAACAAACAAAAAATAGTTTACACAATTTACAAAATGAGAATAAGACTAATTCAGATGATACAATAATAATTACTTTACAGGCTGAAAGTTTAAAGGAGTTACAAAATTGGTTTAGCATCTTTAAACAAGCAAAAGAATATGCTGCAGCATTACCTACAGATAGCATACAGTATAAAATTGCAACAGAAAAACATCCACCTAAATATTTAGAATTTGCATCAAAATCTATTACCGCTAAAGATATAGAATTGACTACTACAGACTCAAATACTGTTTCCATAATAAAAAGTTTACAATGTGAGTATTCTGAATTCGACTTTTTAACCATATTGAATAAGGACACAAATAAGCAAGAACCTGCATTTCATTATCTTGTAACTAGCCCACCTATGTCAACTAAACTCACACAATTAGCTATGCTAGCAAGATCGATTAAACCTCCAAGCTTATTTCCTGATGCATCTCTAATAAATATATGGGGTACAACAGATTGGAATGAAATAGCAGTAGTTGAAACTAGTGGCACATCAACTTTATCAACTAATAACCCAAAAATTACCACAGCAAATAGCGTCGCACCTATGATTTATCCAGAAGTTTATACAGAACGTGATAAATTGATAGATACGCAATTTAGAAGCATTTTCACCACTGTAGATAGTAGTACTCCATATCTAAATGATGAATTTGTTTTATATCATTATAGGGGGTTCTGGTGTCCTAATAAAAATCAAGGTTTTACCTCTACTTGTTTTATTACAAATAAATATTTTTACAGTTATATGAATTCATTGGGTTTTATCAGTTTAAGTAAGAGAGAAATTAGGGATGTCATTTCAGTTGAATATGATAAACAAATTCCAAATTTACTACATTTTTATTATCTAAATGGATCATCAATGAGTCAATATATTTGCTTTGATAAACCGTATGTAGTTCATGCTATTTACAATTTTCTATTGGAAAATAATGTTAGTCAAAAACCAAGGGGTACTAACGAAACTATTAAAATAATAAGAGATATTCAACATAATAGTTTAAAATCAAATTCTAATTCCAATGCAAAATCTAAATATGCTAGCTTGGATTCTTCTTATTATACGAAAGTTCCCAAATCTTTTGTTCCAAACGAAAAATTAAATCAATATAAGAAACATTATCCGATATACTATAGAGCTTCTTTTGATATATCACCAAAAGGTATGCTTCATTGTCTATTAGGTGATCATTCTGAAATATTTAATAAAACTAGTTTATTTGTCGAAAGAGGAACCAAATATAATAACAAATACTTTTGGAAAGAACATTGGAAAGAAGATAACACAGTTGAACTTGTTAGAAGCACAGAATATACTTTTTGCCTAAAGGATAGAAAAAAGTCATCAAAATCATTTGCTAGATTCTTTCCAAAAAATGACTCAGTGGAAATTACACAAAGATTAAATACTATTGTAGAAGACAAATATTATGAAATTCAACAGGACCCATTGATATTAAATTTTAAATTTTGTAGACCTTGCAGAGTTGTTATGAAGTATGTCCTGTCAACAAAAAGCAATGATGGTTCTAATCAAAAGAGTGTATTATCTATTTTTCATCAAATTACTTTTTTTGATGAAAAAACAAATGAACCAGTCAGTAAATTAACATTACCAGAGAGGGTGGTCATGGAAATATTAATTACTACTAATGATCAATTATTCATGCATATCAAGAGATTAATAAAATATTATGTTGACAAGTTAGGGAACTATGAAAAAACAGCAAGGGCTATCAACTATTTCGGATATATTGCCGTATTAAAGGCATCAAATGTTGACTTAGAATCTGATAATTCATTAGAAACTAAGGTTGTACAAAATCTTGATATCCGCATCGGAACTTTGGTTACATTGGTAATTAGGGTATATATTTTACGTTTCATAAAGCTAGCTAAAATATATTCAAAGGTTTGGATTTTATGGTCAATAAAAGCAATTTTAAATCTATTAACAATTAACAAACTGACGACTATTTTATTAGTCTTATCAACTCTAAAGAGTTTATATTATGTTGGAATTAGTATAAAGTCAAGAAGTTCTGTTAAGAATACTGATAATATTCTTTTTAATTTTATATCGTCTTCAAACAGTTGGAAAATGAGTCGTGAATTGAGCATTGATACAGTAAGAAGCTTAGTACAAAATATTACAGAAGAAGAAAGAAATATGGCCTTTGAAACATTTAACAAATTGAACAAGAATAAAGCAAGAATATATTCTGAGACTAAAAAAGAATTAAATATTAAACGTAATGAGCTAGTAGTAGATCTACATATGCTGGAATCATTGGAGAAAAATTTGGTTCAAGGTAATTATAGAAAATTTTTAATTCAAGAAGTTAACAACTGTAATTTAGTAAAAGATGATATGCCAAGCCATTGGAAAAATGATACCAAACTACAAGAATATTGTTCTTCTTGTGATTTCGCTTTAAAAGATTTGAATTCTCTATTACTGTAATGACTTAATTTATATTCAATAGATTTTTGTAAAAAGATTTTTATTTATTAATTTTATTCATTCATTCATTAATAGTTTTTTGTTATAGAATTTCTATAAATAGTATTGATATTTAAAAAGTAAATGTTTTCTTGCTATTATAAGTTTGAAAATTCCTCTGGCAATTTATCAACTTCTATAATTTCCAAATTCATGTCATTACTTTTACTATTTAAAACTTCATTTAAACTTTTAGTTGCTAATTCCAGACGATAATTTAATTTTTTGGCAACCATATCTGGAATAGATGTTGAACAGTTTAAACCTTGTTCACAAAAATCAATAGCTTCTTTGTAATACCTTAATTTTATTAATGCCATCGCTTTATTACTATAGCCTATTGGATTATGAGGTTCAAATTCAATACATTTTTGATAATTGTCTGCAGCTAGACTAAAGTTTCCATCTTTGAAGTATTTATTCCCTATTTCTTTGTGTTGCTCAAAAGACATATTGCTTTATTTTTAAGTATTATTCTGTAAAAATATCAGGGTATCCAATTTAATAAATAGTAAGGTTCAAAAAAATATACCTTTATAATCTTTGAATTTAACAGATGTAGAATAAACCTTTCCTGGTTTCTAATATTGTTTGATATATTTAATATTATTAATATCAGAGTAAATAAAATATTACTTAATATCAAAATAATCAATTAATATTTCTTAAATCTTGGATTTTTTTTTTATAGACCATTATTTTGCGATGAGCTGAAAAGTTTCAGCGAGTTTAAGATCTTAGGTCTGCAATATTGGGAAAAAAATATGTTGCAATCTTTAAACTCTTATAAAATGAATATTTATAATTATTTAAAATAATCAATTAATAACATAATTGTGCTAACTATTATATATTATATTGGTGATTCCATTATATATTTTAATTGGTGTATATAGTTCAAGATAAATACAAAAGAACATAAAAATTAGTGATATTTCAACAGAATTTTATTTGTGTAATAATTTAAATATATTAAAAAGATTATATATAATTATTTAAAAACGATGTCACAAAACCATGATGAATTAGTACAGGAAATTGAAGCTATTGAAGCCATTTATCCTGATTTGTTAATGGAAAAGTTGTCTGATTTTACAATGATTAGAATAAAGATTCCTCAACATGAGTATGCTACCGTTCAATTATCATTTCCAAAAGAATATCCTACTGAAAAGCCTCCTAATGTTTTAGAAGTTAGTATAAACAAAAATAATATTTATTATGATCCAAAATATATATTACATCTATTTCAAGAAGTTATGAATTCTGTATATCACCAAGAAGTTTGTGTATTTGATTTTTTAACTGAACTAGATGGTGTTCTATATATTGAAGAAGAGGATCAAAGCAACTATGAAGATACTGAAACATTTGTTCCAGTGGATCCATTTGAAGGATGGGTATCATCTGATCCAGTTACAGACCGTAAATCAACATTCATGGGTTTTGCAACACATGCAGATACAGAAGAAGAAGCATTTAACAAGTTAGAGCAATTGAAAATGGATCCAAAAATTCGCAAAGGTAACCATATTATGTCTGCATGGAGAATAAAACATGGTGATCTAACTTATCAAGATTCTGATGACGACGGTGAAACAGCAGCAGGATCGCGTATGTTACATTTAGTAACGATCATGGGTGTTTGGAATGTTATGGTTGTGGTTGTTCGTTGGTTTGGTGGTGTTCATATCGGTCCAGATAGGTTTAAACATATTAACTCTACAGCAAGAGAAGCTATGTTAAAAGCTGGATTTGAAAGAAAGGATTGAAGTCATAATCTGTAACTTTCATTACCATTTAAAAAAAAATTAATGTAATATCTTATCAGCATCTAACTCCTCATTCTCTTCATAATTATATATTTATATATACATGAAAAAAGCATATAAAAATACAGCACATGATTTAATAATTTTTAATTAAAAATTTCAAATTCTATTCATTTAAATGAGTAATCTATTTCTTCTTATTCTTCTTTTTCTTTTTATTCTTATTTGAATTTTTATCAGATGAATTCTTAAAAATCTGGTCTAAATCTGGTTCATAAGGATCTTCTTCATTATCTTCATTATCATCATTTTTATCTTCAGCTTTTCTCTTTCCTGTAACTAATTCTGGTTCACCTACTATTCTTCTACCTCTGAGGATTGGGTTTACATTTGTTTCTGAATTTTTCAATCTTTGTAAACCTGCAACACCAACATTTGAGACAACAATTGGAGCTTTCCTTATTTTAATCATTTTACCTTTAGGTTTAGTTCCGTTTGAATTTTTTAATTCTTCAGCAATTGGTTTCTTTGGCTCTAGTTTCCATTCGTTTGCATTGTTAATTTTCTTAATAGCATCTGTATTTCTCATTTGATTTGAAATATTACTTATATTAGAATGTGAAGTTTCACTTGATACATCAGAATTTGATGAATCATCACTATTATTTGCAAATTTCATGAACTTCATGTTCATAATTCTACTGGTTAATTTCCCAGCTACAGGTGTAGGTTTACTCATTATTGATATTGTCTACAATTATTGATTTATGATTTATTATTTATTATTATGCAACTTCCAAAAATACTGTTATTAGAATTATTAATATTAATATATGCTATGTCAAAACAAATGCAACGGTTTATATTACTTCTGGATATACAAATCAATTTTATGTTGCTATATTTAAAAAAATGCTAACACTATATATATATCAACTATCTATAAAAGCACTAATAAAACTGTAGTAACTCAAACTTCTTAAAATCATTTAAACAATTACCAATATTTATTTACCTTGTCAAATTGTCAATAATTTACATATTATCTATTTTTTGCTTGATACTAAAGTTCAGCGATGGAACCTTTGAAAAATTTTTCGAACTGAAAAAAAATTTGCGATGAGCTCAGAATTTCAAAAATCATTTTGGATTAATTGCACTTTCTATAATCATTCAAATTTATAAATGGTTTCAACATATTAAAATAAATATTAGTATCATCATTTATCTAAATATAATAGCTAATTAAATATTATTTATTTAAACTCTTTGTTTTTTTGCAGCGAACAACCATTTTATTGTGCTTACCTGTTAATACTATTAATATAGATCTAAATTTCATTTTAATAAATTATAGTCAAAGTACATTAGAATAAGAATAAGTTAACTATGAGATCGGACTATAAGTTTACCAATCTATTAGGTACGGTTTATAGAAAAGGTAACATCATATTTTCATCAGATGGTACACAATTGATTTCTCCCGTCGGAAATAGAGTTTCAGTATTTGATCTAATCAATAACAAATCTTTTACCTTTGAATATGAACATAGGAAGAATATCAAAACATTAGATATAAATAGACAAGGTACGTTAATGCTTTCCATAGATGATGATGGTAGAGCTATTCTTGTTAATTTTAAATCAAGACAAGTGTTACATCATTTTAATTTTAAAGAAAAATGTCAAAGCATTAAGTTTAGTCCAGATGGTAAATTTTTTGCTTTAGCTGTTGGTAGATTCATTCAAATTTGGAAGACACCTGATGTCAATGAAAATAGACAATTTGCTCCATTTGTTCGTTATAGAGTTCAAGCTGGTCATTTCCAAGATATTATATCTTTAACTTGGTCTCATGATTCTAGATTTATCATTTCTTGTTCTAAAGATTTAACTGCAAGAATATGGTCTCTAGATTCTGAAGATAAAGATTTAGCATCTATGACCTTTGCTGGTCACAGAGATTATGTTATGGGCGCTTTCTTCAGTGCCGACCAAGAAAAAATTTATACAGTTAGCAAAGACGGTGCATTATTCACTTGGGAATATTCTTCCAAGGAAGAAGATGAGGAAGATGATGAACCAGATTTATCTAAATATAGTTGGAGAATTGCTGAAAAGAACTTCTTCTATCAAAACCGTGCTACTGTCAAATGTGTTAATTTCCATCCTAAGTCTAATATGATCATTGTTGGTTTCAGCAATGGTGAATTTAGATTATATGAAATGCCTTCATTTACAATGTTACAACAACTATCCATGGGTCAAAATCCAGTAAACACTGTTTCTGTTAATTCGACTGGTGAATGGTTAGCCTTTGGCTCAAGCTCTTTAGGTCAATTATTAGTTTACGAATGGCAATCAGAATCTTATATTTTAAAACAACAAGGTCATTTTGATTCATTAAACGATTTAACATACTCTCCAGATGGTTCTAGAGTGGTAACATCTTCTGAAGATGGTAAAATTAAAATATGGGATGTTGCTTCTGGTTTCTGCCTTGCGACATTCGAAGAACACACATCATCTGTTACTGCTGTTCAATTTGCAAAAAAAGGTCAAGTTTTATTTTCTGCATCTTTAGATGGTACAGTAAGAGCATGGGATCTAATAAGATATCGTAATTTCAGAACCTTTACTTCAACCGATAGAATTCAATTTAACTGTTTGGCTGTTGATCCATCTGGTGAAGTAGTTTGTGCTGGTTCTTTGGATAATTTTGAAATTCATGTATGGTCCGTTCAAACAGGTCAGTTATTAGACACATTAGCTGGACATGAAGGTCCAGTATCTTGTTTAGCATTTAGTCAAGAAAACGGTGTTTTAGCTTCTGCATCCTGGGATAAAACTATCAGAATATGGTCCATTTTTGCCAGATCTCAACAAGTGGAACCATTAGAGGTATTTTCTGATATAGTTGCATTAACAATAAGACCAGATGGTAAAACTGTTGCCGTTTCAACTTTAAGAGGCCAAATCACAATTTTCGATATTGAAGAAGGTAAACAAATTGGTAATATAGATTGTAGAAAAGATATTATTTCTGGTAGATATTTAGAAGATCGTTTCACATCTAAGAATTCGGAAAGATCTAAATTTTTTACTTCTATAAATTTCAGCTTCGATGGTATGGCTATAATCGCAGGTGGTAATAACAATTCTTTGTGTTTATATGATGTTTCAAATGAAGTTTTATTGAGAAGATTTATAGTTTCACAAAATATGACATTAAACGGTACTCAAGAATTCTTGAATAGTAGCAGAATGACTGAAGCTGGTACATTAGATTTAATTGATAACGACGCTGAAAATTCAGATCTTGAAGATCGTATTGATAGTACTCTACCAGGTTCAAGAGCTGGTGGTGATCTTTCTACAAGACGTACAAAAGCCGAAATTAGAGTTACTGCGGTTCAATTTTCTCCAACTGCTCATGCATTCGCAGCAGCATCGACTGAAGGTTTATTAATTTATTCATTAGACAATGTTGTTGTTTTCGATCCATTTGATTTAGATGTTGACATAACTCCACAAAACACTATTGAAACATTAAATCAAAAAGAATACCTTAATGCATTCGTTATGGCTTTCAGACTTAACGAAAATTACTTAATTAATAAAGTTTATGAAGCTATACCTGTAAATGAAATCCCCTTGGTCTGTTCTAGTGTACCAGTTGTTTATTTACCAAGAGTATTGCAATTTATCGGTGACTTCTCGATAGAATCTCAACACATGGAATTTAACTTAATTTGGATAAAAGCTATTCTATCTTCTCATGGTAGTTACATTCAAAATAATAAACATATATTTGGTTCATCAATTAGAGCTATCCAGCGTTTCTTAGGTAGAATTGTTAAAGATGTTGTCAATGTTTCAGTTGAAAATAAATACACATATAGATTCTTATCTGGAACTGATGGTAAAATAGATGATGATAATAGTGATGATGAAGACCAATTTTACTCAATGAATCAAGATATTGAAAATTTCGATAGTGACGAAAATATGAGTGTTGATGAAGATGACGATGAAGGTTGGGAAGGTTTTGATGCCAAGGAAAATAAGTTAACTTTAAATAATTCAGATGATGAATCTGATGACGATGAAGATTTAATATAATAATTTAAGAATCACTACTAATAATTAAGCATACATTTAGATAGACTAAATATCATTAATAATTTAAAAGAATCAATATTTCTAATTAATATAAAAATAAATTTAAGATAATTATATATACATATATATATTCATAATTTTCACTGTTTTATTCTTTCCATTCATTAAATTTGATCTTATTTTTTTACAATCTTTTTGAATTTTTCAAGCTCATCGCAATATTAATAAGAGTTAAAAATTACATAATGTGCCAAAGAAATTTTGAAGGTTTTTTATGATATATCAGGAATGTTAGTTTAAATATATTTACTTTTTGACTTTGGGACTAATTTAAGTGATTGCATCTCAAGTAAACAGTTTCTAAATCTAAATTGGTTTTTTCTGGCGATAGTTTTCCAAGCTAGAACATTTTAACAGTATTATTCAGAGAAACACATTTTAGGAGTTGATGGATGAAATTGGAATCATTAAACAAATAGGGTCACTTTTAGAAACCCAACCACTAAAGGAAAATCTATATGAAGAAGTTATAAATTTAATAAATCCTATAATTATTAGAACTAGTAAAGATGAGGAATATAGAACTACCTTAGCATTTAATAATGAAATATGGTCCACGATTAATATCTACCTGAGTGAGTTTGAGATAGATAATATTAATGATGTTAATATCAAACTTCTTTGTTTGAGATTAGTAAGAGGTTTTGTTATTTTATTAAGAAACCTTTCAGTTTCTAATCAAGATATATCAAATGAAATTTTACTACAAAATAGCGTTATAAAATTATTTTTAAAATTACAGAAGTCATCTATAGGACAACATGAACTTCTTACTGCATTATATGTAAGTATATTGAGTTTCTTGCACAACGTAACTCAGAATAATACCATTTATGATAAATCAGTTTTGAATGAAACAGTTGAATTTTTGAAGTATCCAAATATATGTGCTGATAATTCATGGGAAATGTTATTCCCATATCTTTTATATTTCCGAAACATTATTCTAAATGATGATTTCTTATATGATTTTTTCAGAAGTGATGATATTAGCACTATATTTTATGATATTATTATTAATGATATTACGCAGAATAAATCAAACTTATTTGACCATTTAAGAAAACTTACATCTATGCATGAAGATGCTGCTATATCTCCTGATCTTACAGATGTTGATATTATATTAATAAAAATCTTTAAGAGAATTGCATCGAATGAATCATTTGCACCTTATTTTGAAAGAATTGAACAGATAGATTTACCTATGTTCTTTTCTATTCTAAAGTTAATGCAACTAGTAATTACCAGTTCAGATGATTGGGATAAATACCAACTGACAGCTATTATGGCATGGTGCTTCAGAATTTATGATACATCTGCTTCAGCTGTTGAAAAATATTTTAGTGATAGATTAGAAAGTGAATCTGCAGCTGATATCCTACATGATAAGTTATTAATTTCTTTAGATATCATAACTAAGCTTTCGCAATATGATCATGTACAAAAGTTCTTTATCTTCTATAAAGGTCTTGAAAAACTTATATCGTTATTGCAAGTTTTACAAGACAATTTAATCAAAATTAATTTCCAAAAAGATATTGGAGGTAATATCAAATCAATGAAATCGACAAATTCATTAGGTGATAAAATATCAGATGAAAATTTATTATTAAGAAGAATTGATTTTGATAATTTCAATATTAGATCAACAAATTTCCCTGAATGTAAATTGATGATTGTTGAGATTATAACGATGCTAGCATATAACAATAAAGAGGTGCAGGATAAAGTTAGGGAATTACGTGGTTTGCAATTAGTTCTTTCAAATTGTATGATTGATGATAATGATCCATTTATTAAAGAAAGAAGCATTGTTTGTATTAGGGTATTACTAACTGAAAATAAAGAAAATCAAAATTTTGTTGCACAACTAGAATCCCAGAAAGCTGTACAAAGTGAAACTTTAGATGAAGCAGGTTATCAAGTACAGATTGGATCCGATGGTGGTGTTGAGTTGAAACCAAAAGAAGGTAAATCATCTATTGTTAAAAAACCAAAATTAAAGTAATTATAGAACATATATAGAATTAATATTTTGAATTTAATATTATTTTATAAAATCTTATCCATATTATTTTATATTTTGCCTTTAATATTTAGTAGTTACAATTCTAGTTTATATTACTTAGTTAATTACATGCGACCATTAGCCAATAAAACACCAAGATTTTCAAATAGTACATCTTCATTGTCTTTATAAAATTGAGATCTTCTAACCATATCTTCATTATAACCGTCATCACCAGATAATACTTTTAATGCATTTGAACTTGATTCGATATATTCTTGCAATGTTGGAACTGGATTTTCCGATATTTTTTTGAAGAATTGATATTTTTTACCAGATTCATTCAATTGTAAATGTAATAATCTTGAGTTATAGTACAATTCGTCTAATTTGGATTTCATCTTTGTTTGTTGAGCGTTCATAGAATTTAATATAGACATACCTTCAGCAGAAAGATTGGTTTTATCGTTATCTTGTACTGATTTTTCAACTGGTTCTAAAACAGCAATATCGAAGACAACTTCGCCGTATGTAGAAGCTTTGTCGACTCTTACTGTATAATCAATTTTAATTGGTTTCATTGGAGAGACGTGTTTATTTATTAAAGTTAATAATTCATTCAATGTTAAAGAAGAAGGTTTAGTGATACTATATTCTGATTGAGATGGTTCAGGCAGTATTAATTCAGATAAGAAATTGTCAATTTGGATTATTGTATTGTCACCATTTGATTTATCATTTGAATTAAATGTACTTATAGAATTATTTTCAGAACTAATGTTATTATTTTGTAAATTAGATTCTTTAATTAGTAAATTGTTCAATAATAAATATTTGTAAACAAAATAAACGGCATCTTGGATTGAACCTTGGGATAAACCAATAATTGAAGCTAATTGTGGAGAATATTCTAAGATTTTACCGGATACATTTCTTAATTGTAAAGTAATTGTACATTCTAGATTTTCTGAACCATTTCTTTTCATATCTAAACCATCGAATTGAACTGGATTCTTAGGATCAAAATTCCACTCTACTGCATCGGTAATTTCTTCTTTCTTATTTTCTGTTTTATTTTCACCTGTCATATCAACATCATTTGATTCATCATCATTCGATTCAGTATTATTTTGAATTTCATTTGTGGTAACATTTTTCTTTTTAAAATCAACTGCAATACCTTGGAAATAATTGCTGAATTTTTTTCTAGATTCTGAAGAAATATTTTCATCGTCTAATAATCTACCTTCAATTCTCAAAGTCCAAGTAGCTTTTGATAAATCTTGATTTTCATCTTGCCAAGGTTGATTTTCGGAAGTATTTGAAATGAAAACACGTAAAAATTTAGTGTCAGGAGAGGCTTTACCATTATACATAGATGGATTTAATGATTCTATATTATTTGACCATTGGATAATATTTTGATTTAAATCGATTTTCTTTCTTGCTAAATAAATATCAATTTTTTTTTCAGCATCTAATAATTGTTCATATGAATTTAATTCAGGAACTAAATCAGTTAAATATGAAGGAATATAAGAATCTATTGGGTTTTGTGTAGAGATAGGATTCACTTGTTGCTTTTGAACATTATTATTAACATTGTTATTTGTCTTAATGTTGTTTTTATTAGCAACAGTTGTATCGTTTTTCTTGTTGGACACTTTAGATTTAGCTCCGGACATAATTAGTTTGTATCTCTGTGATTGATCTTTTATTTGTTTCCAGATAAATTTTACAAGAAACTCAGAAATAATTAAGTATCAGATTTATGAAATTTATATCCCTTGAATCAATCAACTAAAAAAGTAATATTAAAAATATGTTTTCAATCTTTTCAATCAAGTTTGTTATTCTGTGTTGTTATTTGAAATTTCAAATTTTTTTGTTGTTTTTTTTTTTCGTTTTTTTTTTCTTCAAATCACAGTAATGCTGTACACGTGATAAATGCAAAGTATTGAAACTTTTAAAAATACATTTAATTTTATTTTAAGAGGCATTTCTATATAAAAATATGTAATATTTTTGAATGATTATCATTTATAAATCGTGAATTTAGCATCACAGAGAAGATATTATCAGTAGAATTAAGTCACTAATTAAGTAATAAAGTATAGTATCTTTTGTCTATTTGTTTGAAGTATTAGAAATTTGAAAATGTTTAGATCAAGTAGCGTTTTGTTGAGTGCTTTTACTAAACGTACCAAAAGAATTAAAGTTCAAGCTTTAAAAGATTTCTCTGAATTTTCAATCTTTAAAGGTCAAGTTATGGATGTTAAACCTTCATTTATGAGAAATTACTTACATTATCAAAATGGTGCACGTTACATTTTAAAAGATGATGATATCGATGTAAATTTATTTAATTTAAATGAACAAAGGGAATTGAAATTAAAAGAAGTAAGTGATAAAAAATTGAGTAATAACAATAAGTTAGCAAATAATTCTATTAATAAAATCGCTAAAGAAGTTAAGAAAGAAACTAAGCCAACTGAAGAAACTAAACCATATAAGAGTATATTGGAAAAAGATGTCACAATTGAAAATGTTAAGATTCCAGGTCTTGATTTATGATATTTGAAATTGAAAAGCTACAAAAGAAAGTTACATATTTAAAAATTCATACTCATGTAAATAAAATAATAAAACATTAATTAATATCAAGATAATGACTTCACTCAAAGAAATAATGCATATTAAAATATCTTGTATACGTAAATTCGTAAATATATATTCAAAATAAATGATCAAGTATTTTTTAAAAACAGATAATATAATTCATAATTTTTTAGATTTGTTTATTTGTTATATATATGTATATAATTGGTTTCTTTATTTGATAATGAAATTTTATATGTTTTATTATGATGCTTTATAGTTTGCAAATGTTATTGAACTCATTTCCTACGTTTATTTGGTAAATCTTCTTCATTGCCCATATCGTTCATCATTTGACCTCTAACAATTTCTCTAATATAATTTTCTAGTTCTTGTTCAGCATTTTCACCTTGAATGATTTGTTCTAATTTTTTTCTACGTTCAATAGATACTTCATCGTTTTCATCAACAACGTCGTTTTCCAAAGTATAACGTATACTATCTTTAAATTGTTCCATTTGTTCAGGATCGATACCACTTAATCTTGTATCATTTTCAACTGTAATACCCATTTTTTCTCTCATATAATTAATTAATTCTGGGAACTCAGAATCTTCTTCAAAAGTATCCAATGCAGATTTACCTTCATTATTTAATATCTTATAATCACTATTTAATTCTTCTATTATCACTTTAGCTGTGTTAACATCTTCAACATGGTGTAATGGAGTATCACCATCGTTGTCCTTGATATTAATATCACCATTATATTCGTTACATAATTTCTTTAGTAAATCATTGTGACCATAAGCAGCAGCAGCATGAATAGGAGTGTAACCATTTGGATCTTTACTGTTAGCAGTAATACCATTATTTAAAAATTGTTCGACTAGATCTAATCTACCGTCACTAGCAGCAATCCAAATATTCATTTTATATATGTGTTTTAGTTGAACTTGTACGTGTACTACGTTAATCTAATAATAGCCAATACTTCAATATAGTTATTAAAAGGCAGTTAGTGTAATATATGAAAATATAGATAGATTCATATGTAATCATATAAATATCAGGTATCTACTTAAGGAATATATTATAATTTGTATGTAAAATTCATATTAATTACTATAAATTTTTCAAACTCATCGCTAAATTTTTCGATTTTTAAATATTTTGTCAGTAATAATTAATATAACTAGTTGGTAAATTTATTGGTAAAATGTGTTTTAAATTTGGTATAAAACAGTATAAGTGCCAATATGATTATATAAATAGATTGAAATACTTGACATCAATTATTAGTTACAATAATTCATTTTAAATAGTAAAATTATATAGATTAATCATTAATTTAACATATTACATTGTGACATTTCAAGTGAAAATCACATCTAACGATGGTGGTCCTTATAAGGTCAAAAAATATCAAAATTTCAAAAACTTTGGTAAGATATCATATTATTAATTGTAATTGTAATCATAAATAACCATTATACATTTCATTCAATAGATAGGTGATCTAATAAATCGTTGGTATCAAGAACTTTAATATTTTGAGATTCCTTTTTTTGCCTCTCTAATTCATACACTTCCATAAATAAATAAACAAATAAATAAAACAAAAAACAGAGTGTAAGGGAAATGTGGAATTTTAATAAGCGTGCTTTAACTAGCGTTAGTAGAATTAATTTAATAAGGAATTACCAGGTACCTGTCACTAGGAGAAATATTATTCCAATATACCCTGCTGTAGAACAATTAAAAAATAAAAACAGTGTTATTTATGATATTTCTAGTAACGATATAAAAGATACATTAGATCCAACTGGTTGGAGAAGAAAATTATTGAAAAAAGATTTAAACAATACTAATATAAATGGTATAATTAAAAGAACTAGTTATATTGAGACTGGTGATATAGTAAGAGTCACATATGATAAATCTAAATGTGATGATGAAACTTTTGTTGGATATGTTTTAGGTGTTTTTAAAAAACATTTAGTACAAGATTCTTCAATATTATTAAGAAATCAAATTGGTAAAACATTTGTTGAAATTAGAGTACCTATTTTTTCACCACTAGTACAAAGTATTGATATTTTAAAGAAGTGTGAAATTGGTGAGAAGAGAAGAAAAAGAAATAAACATTATTATATTAGAGGTACTAAATTAGATGTCGGTGAATTAGAATTGATGTTAAGAAAGAAGAAATGATTGTAATGAAACAGAATTTCATAAAGAATTTGAAAACAATGTAATATTCATCGAAACAATCATATATATATATATACCTATTATAATAACATTCATTCCATGTAAATAGACATATATTTTAAATAATAATATGTATATATCAAATTAATAAAATAAATCAAGATAAAAAAAAGGAACAATTAATTGAAAATGTATTTTTTTTTTTGAATATATAGATAAAATTGTAAAAATATTTAAAAAAGAATATTTAATAAGAAGAAAGTATTATAATGAAATTAGATCAATCATATTTGAAAATCTTAGCTTCTTTTCTTTCTTCATTTGATGAAAAACCTGTTGCACCAGTCTTTGAATAATTTTTACGTTCAGCTTCAGATTCTTCAGCAATTTTTAAAACTCTTTCCCATCTTTTTTGTTCCATTAATTTTTGTTGATTAGGATGTAATTTACTATCATACATTGAAATAGCCATTGCACCCAACAATAATATAACAGAGATGAACTGTGCATACATTCTTGCTTGAACAGCTTTTTGACTTGCAGTCATAATTTTATCTCTATTAATAATTTCCCATGAAGCCCATAAAGAAGCTCCCCAAGCACCGACGATGATCTTATATCTATTTTTCATAAAATATTCTAAAGATTTTTCCTTTAATGATAATTTGGCCCATCTATTAGCTTCATCGATAGCCTCTTGAGATTCGGAACCTGTACCATAAGTTAATTCATCGAATTTATTTGAACCTTCTTCGGCTAAAATAGCAGCCAAAGCGACAGGTGGTGTAATAGTCAAAGCAGTTTTAATTGACCAAGGTAAAGTATTCAACTTAATATGTGGGAATCTTTTGGGTACGAGTTTATAACCAACGAATGACAGAGCACCACCTATCAGTAAACCTTTCACACCACCCATGATGGTGTAATATCTTTGGCCTTCGATTTCTTCAGCAGTTAAAATCTTCATTGTTTAGTTTGATTGTTGTGTTGTGATGATTAAGATGATAACAGTATAAGAATATAAGAATATAAGAACATAAGAATATACACAAAAAATATAATTATTTATTTAAATATAGCACATATATATATATACATATATGATTAAATACGATAAAAATATAATTAAATTATAATATATTTTATATAAATAAAATAACCAATGAATTGAAATTTCTCATTATTGGTTACATTATGTCGATAGGTTTATTATTTCATTCAATGAGTTAATTTAAATATATTTAAACGAGAGTAGAAAGAGGTAATTTCGAAACATTATTACAGTGTGTTATCAACACAGTGTGTTATCATCACAGTGTGTTGATGAAATTTTTTGTTACGAAATTAAATTATTTAAAGAATGTTAAAATTAATACGTAACACTGCAACATTACTGCGGCAGTTTTTCAACAGAAAAGTAATTTTTATATTCGATCTGGGTATACGTATTAAATCAAAACAGAGAAACGCGCGCACCGGAACACAGAAGCGATTGGTACGCAATGTTGCGAAAAAAAAAAATTAATTTTTTTTTTTTATTTTGGGAAACATTTTGTTCAGAATGCGTCGTAGCGATCACGATATTTTTATTTGCATGTTTTGTTGCTCGTGCGTTTGTTTTCGTGCACGATGTTTTCTGCAAGTGGTGAAACCTTTCCCGATTTGGGACGTTTAAGCGGTCACCTGACCCCGGATACCAAACATTGTGTATTGTATAAACAAAGAGCACAAGAGTCTGTGGTAAGGACGGTATCCTTGAATTAATGCAAGTGTGAGGACTGTTTTGAGGTTAATGTATGTGGATATTGTGATATTGTACTGTATGTTGTTGTATTGCACTGCGTGTGTATGTGTTTTTTTGTTGGGTGTAACCCGGGTATGTGGGAACTGTGTATGCAAATAGAGTAATTATGTCGGAGGTAATTATGTCATGATATTGTGACACAATATCTGGTATAATAATATTTGGTAGTTCATATATATATATATATGTATGTATGTATGTATATATATATATATTTATTCTTTACTATTATACACTCTTGATACAGCAATATAAAGCACCAAGATGTTGGTTCACATTTACCTTTGGGTCTCATTACTACATTTGGTTCTTGCAAAAGAATATATCATCAAATTAAAAAATAATTATAGTATTAGAAGTTTTTTGAATTCAAATTTAATTAATTTACCAAATACAAGAGTATCTGATTTTTTCACTAACAATGAAGAATCAGAAAATAGTTTTAAAAAAATTTATCAGTTTGGTAATTTTAAAGGTTTTGTAATCGATGATACAATGAATAAAAAAATTTCATTAGATTTAATTGAAAGATTGAAAAAACATCCTTTTGTAATGGATATCTCACCAAATGTTAAAGTGGAATTATTTAACAATCAAAACAATTTTGAAAATTATGATTCTTATAGTGATGTAGATGAAGATGAATTTAAAGGTATCGATATTCAATTCGGCGCTCCAAGACATTTAGGTAAATTATCTTCAAGATTTCAACTACCTTATAATATTAAAGATGAAAAAGAATTTAAAGATTTTATTCATTATTATTATGATAAAAATTATCAAGGCACAAATTCAGTCGTTTATATAATTGATACAGGTATTTTAAGTGATCATAAAGATTTTAATAATAGAGTTAAATTAGGTGGAGATTTCACTGGTGAAGGTAAAGGTGACTACAATGGCCATGGTACTCATGTTGCTGGTTTGATAGGTTCAAAAACATTTGGTGTAGCAAAAAATGTTACAATGTTCGATGTAAAAGTCTTAGATCAAAAAGGTTTTGGTAATTTAACTTCAGTCTTGGCAGGTATTGAATTTGTGGTTAATGACTGTAAATTAAATCAACAACCATTGGGGAATAATTGTATTATTAATATGTCATTAGGTACAATTAGAAATCCAATTATTAATGAAGCAATAAAAGAAGCTTATTTAGCTGGTATTACACCTGTTGTGGCTGCTGGTAATAATAATTTTAGTGCTTGTTGGGCATCACCTGCTTCATCTAATTTTGCAATCACTGTTGGTGCAATGGACGATAGAACTGATACAATTGCAGTTTTTTCAAATTGGGGGCAATGTGTAGATATTTTTGCACCAGGTGTAAGAATTAAATCATTATCGAATAGAAAATTAGAGAATGGTGCAATACATTCAGGTACTTCAATGGCATCACCAATTGTTGCAGGATTTGTAGCAATTTTAATGGAAAAAGGTTATAAAAATAATGAAATCAAACAAAAATTAATTAATGATGCAACAAAGAGTGTATTTAGTAAATTAACCTTATTTTTCAAATATGGTACACCGAATAGAGTTATATATAATGGTATTGAAGAAATTATTAATTCGAATAGAGAAAGTATAAGAGAAAGAGAAGAAAGAGAAGAAGAAGAAAAGGAAAATTATGATCCCGAAAAAGAATATGAAGAACCTATTGATGAAAAGAATGAACCTGAAAAAGAATATAAAGAACCTAATGATGAAAAGTATGAAGATAAAAATTATGACGACAATTCTGATGAAAATAATAATAACGAAGAAAAAACAAAAGAAAATGAAGATGGAAATGATAATGATAATGAAAAAGGTAATGATGAAGGAAATAGTAAAAATGATGAGAACTATGATGAAAATAATGAAGAGAAAGAAGATGAGGATGAGGATGAGAAAACATTACCAGAATTGAAGAAACCACCTTTACCACATAGTAGAAAGAAATTCTTTGATAAATTTCACAGAATTGGTAGATTTAAGTATCCAACAATTAAAATAAATGAATTGGCAAGATATATGAAATATTATAAACCCGTCAATAATGTTTATGAAGATACAGAGAATACATACTTGGATAAATCGTGGGTGTCTTAATAAATGAGTATAACGGATTATATCAATTTTGTTAAGTATGTAACTAAAATATCTTTACATTTATTAGTTACTTTTATAAAATATTTAATTAGCTATTATTTTACAACAATAGAATGTTACTGTCATCTTTATTTTATAAGTAACCTGTTTTTATAGTCATATCAATAAAATTTCATTATGATTTTTTTTTACGGCTATAGAGCTCATCGGAAAATAATCAACGATGAGTATTGAAAAAAATAATGTCTATATTAAAATAAAAGTAAACATTGGATTAAATATAAGTTAGTATATAAAATTTTATGTTTGTGAATAGTTTCATGCCATAATATTAAAATGACTATATATATAGAACTTAAATTAATAACTGCATATCAATATAATTTGAAATAACAATTATTATATATTCAATTTACCCAAATTAAAAAATTACAACTGATTGCCTTATTAAGGGAGTTATTGAAATAATACAAAAAATATATACCTTGTGAATAGACAGAACTAATAATATTATTAAAAGAAAAAGTAAATAAAACTAACCAAATTGATTATACAAATGAAATTAAATAATTCGGTGAAAAACGTTAGGGTATTATCGAAGCTTCGATCAAGTTTTAGAAGGTCCAGTCATTTTAATGCATTATATTATAATATCAATATAAATGAAAACTCAAGTGCCAAATTCACTTATAGAATACATAATTACAATATAAAAAGAGAAATTCCAAAGTACCCTTCTAGAGAATTCTCAACTTCAAGAAACAATCAAAGGAAAGCATTACCAAAGATAAGATCTAAATCTTTCAAAGAATTAACAGATCCAAAATTTATTACTAATAATACAGTATTGCATAGAAGATTACCATCATATTTTATTGGGAAAAATACCATTGATAGAGCTCCTGCATCACCATTGAAAGATTTTGTAAAGACAAGAGGTGGTCATACGGTTATCTCGAAAATTTTAATAGCAAACAATGGTATTGCAGCGGTTAAAATGATAAGATCGATTAGAAAATGGGCATATGAAACATTTGGTGAGGAAAAGACATTTCAATTTGTGGTGATGGCTACACCTGAAGACCTTAACGCAAATTCAGAATATATTAGGATGTCCGACCAATATGTTGAAGTTCCAGGAGGCACTAATAATAATAACTATGCAAATGTTGATCTTATTGTTGATATTGCTGAAAGATTTAATGTGGATGCAGTTTGGGCTGGGTGGGGTCATGCATCAGAAAATCAACATTTACCGCAGAAATTAGCACAATCTAAGAGAAAGATATTATTTATTGGACCTCCAAGTAATGCAATTAGAAATATTGGTGATAAAATATCAAGTTTGATTGTTGCACAACATGCCAAAGTGCCATGCTTCCCTTGGTCAGGTTCAGGAATTGACTCAGTAAAAGTTGAATCTAAGAGTGGACTTGTCTCTGTTGAAAAAGATTTATATTTTGAGGCATGTTGTACTACACCAGAAGAAGGTTTGGAAAAAGCCAAGAAAATTGGATTTCCAGTTATGATTAAAGCTTCCGAAGGTGGTGGTGGTAAAGGTATAAGACAAGTTCATAAGGAAGAAGATTTTGTGAGATTGTATCATCAAGCTGTAAATGAAATACCAGGTTCTCCTATATTTATAATGAAATTGGCTGAAGATGTCAGACATCTTGAAGTCCAATTATTGGCGGATCAATATGGTACGAATATTACCTTATTTGGTCGTGACTGTTCCGTTCAAAGAAGACATCAAAAAATTATAGAAGAAGCTCCAATCACTATAACTAGCCAGAAGGGTTTTGATGCGATGGCAGATGCAGCAATAAGATTGGGTAAGTTGGTTGGTTACGTATCAACAGGTACTGTTGAATACTTATATTCACCTAAAGAAGATAAAGCCTATTTTTTAGAACTTAATCCAAGATTACAAGTAGAACACCCTACTACAGAGATGATAACAGGTGTAAATCTTCCAGCTGTTCAACTACAAATTGCTATGGGTATCCCAATGCATAGAATAAGAGATATAAGAACGTTATACGGTTTTGATCCAGATTTGAATACAGAAATTGATTTTGAAAATTTAAATGGTGATTCTAATAAGAAAATTATAAAACCAATACCACGGGGACACTGTATTTCATGTAGAATTACTGCTGAAGATCCGGATCAAGGATTTAAACCATCAGGAGGTTCACTTGAAGAGCTAAATTTTAGATCATCCTTTAATGTTTGGGGTTATTTTTCAGTAGCTAATAAGGGCAAAATTCACTCATATTCTGATTCACAATTCGGCCATATCTTTGCTTTTGGTGAAAATAGACAACAAGCTAGAAAAAGATTGATTGTTTCATTAAAAGAGTTGTCTTTGAGAGGTGAGTTCAAAACAACTGTTGAATATTTGATTAAACTATTAGAATCTGAAGATTTTGAAGACAATAAAATATCTACTGGTTGGTTAGATGATTTAATTTCCCAAAAAATCACCTCTAAAAAGCCAGATGCCATATTATCTGCAATTTGTGGTGCTGCTACAAAGTCTCATATAGCTTCTAAATTGAACCACGAACAGTATATTGATTCTTTAAGAAGAGGGATAGTTCAACCAGCACAAACTATGCTAACTGAATTTCCGATAGAATTTTTACATAATGACTTTAAATATAAGTTTACTGTTACTAAATCATCAATTGACACTTATATTTTGCAATTAAATTATTCAAAGTGTGAGATAAGAGTACAGGAATTATCAGATGGTGGTCTTTTGTTATCATTAGGTGGTAAATCCCATACTATTTATTGGAAAGATGAAGTGGATTCCATGAGATTAACTATTGACTCTATGACTACTGTAATTAGAGTTGAAAATGACCCTACAAAACTTAGATCTCCTTCTCCAGGTAAATTGGTTAAGTATCTGGTTCATAACGGATCACATGTTGATGCAGATGAACCATATGCTGAGGTTGAAATAATGAAAATGCAAATGCCTCTCTTGGCTCCGGCTTCTGGTATAATTAATACGTTAAAAAGTCCGGGATCTACGATATCTCAAGGCGAACAAATTGCGACTTTAGACCTAGATGATTTAAAAATCGCCAGTCCTACATTGTTATTTAAAGGAAGGCTCCCAAATTTTGGGACACCGGTTATAGAAGGAACAAAATCCGCCCATCGCTTTCAATATTTAAGATATAAGCTATATAATTTGCTTAATGGTTACGACACACAAGATTCATCAAATGAAATTTTTGAAAAATTATTAGAAGTGTTAAAGAATCCAACTTTACCATACTCTGAATGGCAACTGCAACTATCCGGTTTGCACCCAAAAATTCCAAAAGCACTTGATCTTGAAATGCAACAAATTATTAACACTTATTCTAAAATGGAGTCGGCATTTCCTGCTGAAGAGTTACAGAAAAAGTTAGAGGATGCAGTAAATGCTAAAAATGTAGACCCTTCCTTAAGGCAAATCCTTGAACCTTTATTTGAGATTACAAACAGGTATCAAAATGGTCTAGTAGTTCACGAATACGCTGTTATATTAAAAATTTTAAAAAAATATTACTCTATAGAAAAATTATTTATTGGTGATAAAGTTAAGGAAGATGGTGTTATTTTAAAATTAAGAGATAAGAATACAGACGATCTTAAATCAATTTCTAATATAGTGCTTTCGCATTCAAAAGTCCTACAAAAAAATGAATTGATTCTTGAAATTTTGAGGTTTTATTCCGATAAGTGTTATATGTATTCAACATTTGCTAAATTAATTGAACCTACATTGATGAATTTAACAAAATTAGATAATAAATCAGTACATGTTGCTAGATTTGCTAGAAAACTGTTAATTCGGTGTTCATTGCCTTCAATGAAAGATAAAAGAAATATGATCAATGATAGTATTTCAAATTCTTTGAAAGATATTCCTAATACAGAAAATCTAGATGAATGCCAACCTAATTTAGGTTATTTAGAAAGTTTAGTTGAATGTGATTTTGCAATATTTGATTCTTTATTTCCATTTGTAGTTAACGATAATAATTTAATAGCAAATGCAGCTGCGAATATTTATATTCGAAGAGCATATAGAGATTTCACAATAAAGAATTTAAAAATTAACAATATTGAAAGAAAAAATATTTGGACATGGGAATATTACCAGAAACAGGAACTAATTAAAAATTTAGCACATAATGGCAATAACAAGGGTATTATTGAAGGAGATAATCAACTTGATAAGGTATCGGCTTCAAATACATCTTCACCTGCTACAACAGGGATTCTGACTTACTCTAGGACTTTTGCAGATCTTTATGCAACAATAAATACTTTAAAAATATTTGGGAGATCTACTGCCTTAAAAGATAATTCTGATTATGACCTCTCAGATAAAATTAAATCAACTCCTAAAAATGTGTTATTATATGTTAATGGCTCTAGCAATATCGTTAATGAAGATGATATGTGTAATTATTTTGAATCAATTCTTCAGAAGCATAATTCTTTGTTAAAGCTGTCTAATATAAAAAGAATAACATTTATTGTCGGTAATGATGGTAAATCATACCCAAAATATTTCACATTTGAAGGTACAAATTTAAAAGAACTTAAGGAATTGAGAAATACTGATCCAGCAATGGTTCATAAACTGGAAATCGAAAAATTAAATAACTTTTTTATATCGCATGTATCTACTGGTAATGCTAAAATACAAATATTTAAAGGATACTCCAAAGCAGATACATCTGATTTAAGGTTTTTTGCACGAGGTACCATAAGGAGTAATTTGAATATGAAAAATTATGGAACTATTAAACAATTTTTGAAAAGTAAATCTGATAAATATATTAGAGAAATGATGGATGGTTTAGAAGTTGCAAGATCTGAAGAATCTCAACTCAATCATATATTTTTGAATTTCTCTGATGTAGCTATTTTGAGCGAAACTGATCTATTTGGGGCATTTGATTTCCTTTTCGAAAAATATAGTCAAAGATTTAATTTCTTGAGGATTTCTCAGATTGAAATAAAGATTGCTATTAGAAATCCAAGTACCATGGAAGTTGTAAATTATAGGTTTGTTGTTGAGAATCCTTCAGGTTTTGTTATAAAAAAATCCATTTATAAAGAAGTATTAGGAGCGAGTGGAAATATGATACTAAAAGCAATTGGAAAGCCTGGGCCTCTGAATTTGATGCCTGTTACTAGTCCATATTTACCAATAACTTCCATAGAAAAGAAAAGACAGAGGGTTCGTTTAATAGGAACATCGTATGTGTATGATTTCCCTGATTTGTTTGAAAAAGTTGTGAAAAATAATTTTATGAAGGCTAATTCAGATGAAGAAATTTCAGAAGATATATTTAAATGTGTAGAACTTGTTATTGATGGTAATGGTAACTTGGTGGAGACCGAACGTCCCTTTGGTGAAAATGACTGCGGCATGGTTGCATTTAAGATTTTTATGAAGACTCCGGAATATGTAAATGGCCGTGAGTTTGTCGTTGTTGCCAATGATTTATCTTACCAAATGGGTTCCTTTGGACCTGCTGAGGATAGATTTTTTGATAAAGTAACGAAGTATTGCATGGAAACAGGCTTGCCAAGAATATATATCTCGGCTAACTCAGGAGCAAGAATTGGAGCAACTGAAGAGTTAGTTCCATTATTCAGTGTGGCTTGGAAATATTTCGATGATGTTACTAAAGGTTTTGATTATTTATATTTAACTGAAACCAACTTTAATAAGCTAAAACAGATGGGAAAGCAAGATACAATTGAAGTTGAAAAGGTTAATGGAAATGGAGAGATCAGATACATTTTGAAAGCAATAATTGGAACATCTGACGATTTTGGAGTCGAATCCCTAAAGGGATCTGGATTGATTGCTGGCACTACCTCAAGAGCGTATAAGGATATATTTACCCTTACATTGGTTACGGGTAGATCTGTTGGTATTGGTGCTTATCTAGTAAGATTGGGTCAAAGAACTATTCAAGTCGAAAACAGCCCTATTATCTTAACAGGTGTTCCTGCAATAAATAAAGTTTTAGGAAAAAATGTTTATAGTTCAAATCTTCAAATTGGTGGTTCTCAAATTATGTATAAAAACGGTATTTCGCATCTTGTTGCCTCAAATGATTTATCAGGTGTCGATTATATAATTAAGTGGCTTTCTTACATCCCCGAGAAACAACATAGTAAATTGCCAGTTTTACCGTCATTAGATAGCTGGAACAGAGATGTCGAATATATTCCAAATTCAAATGATACATATGATGTTAGATGGATGCTTAGAGGACGTACTATAGAAGGTAGTTATGAGGCAGGTTTATTTGATAGAGATTCTTTTTTCGAAACATTAGGTGGCTGGGCCAAAGGTGTCGTCGTTGGTAGAGCCAGGCTAGGTGGCATACCTGTTGGTGTGATAGGTGTTGATGTTAGAACATTTGATAACGTTATCCCAGCAGATCCAGCTAATCCTAACTCATCTGAGTCTATAATTCACGAAGCTGGTCAAGTTTGGTATCCTAATTCAGCTTTTAAAACTGCACAAGCTATTAGTGATTTTAACCATGGTGAGCAACTTCCTTTAATCATTTTAGCAAATTGGAGAGGTTTTTCAGGAGGTCAGCAAGATATGTACAGGGAAATATTAAAATATGGCTCTTTCATTGTAGACTCTTTGATTGATTACAAACAACCAGTATTAATTTACATTCCTCCAACTGGCGAACTGAGAGGCGGTTCTTGGGTGGTCATGGAGCCATCCATTAACCCTGACTACATGGAAATGTATGCAGATGTTAATTCAAGAGCAGGTGTTTTAGAACCTGAAGGAATGGTTAGTATCAAATTCAAAAGAAATAAACTTTTACAAACTATGTCAAGATTAGACGAACAATATAAAAGTTTACAAAATGAATTACTGACAGGTTCTCTTTCGACAGAGAGATATCGTGTTCTTGCAAGCAGATTAAAGAAGCGTGAGGATGAGATAATGCCAGTATATAAACACGTTGCATCTAGATTTTTTGATCTACATGATAGAACAAGCAGAATGATTGCAAATAATGCAATAAATAAAGAATTGACTTGGGTCGATTCACGCCGTTTTCTTTTCTGGAGATTAAATCGTAAGATGGCAGAAGAGTATTTACTAAGAAAAATCGAGAGCACTTTAAATAATCAATCAAGACAGCAATCCACTGAAAAATTATACTCATGTTATCCTGCTGATCTTGAGCTAAATAATGATAGAGCTGTTTATGAATGGATTGATTCTAATACTGATTTTATGAATCATAAAATTAAATCATTTAAAAAGATGAATTTTAGGAACTCTTTAGTATCTCTTATTAACTCAGAACAAGATGATATTATACCAGACATTATTGATGTTTTGACTAATTTGCCTGAGAGCGATAAACATAATATTATTAATAGGCTGAGTAAAAAATAAAATTTATAGACTGTTTATTTATTTATATGGCATTAAATACTCATATTTTTGATACTTCTGACAAATTATATCTCAATGTTTATAAAATTATTAATTACTACAATAAAACAAGAATTGGTGAAGTAAGATTTATTGTTTCGAATTATATTAGCAATAGAGACAATACTTAATTATGCAAATTATTTAATTACAAGCATTAAACTTTTATTCTTTTATTTAATTGTTCTATCTCTTCATTCGATTTTGGTGAACGTTTTTTGTTTTGGAGTTTTTGTGACTTTTGCTTATTAGCATTTTGTTTTGTATTTTTTTCAGCTTCCCTGCAGTTAGATAAGTATTCCGAAGGATCGTTTTTAACTGAACCATCTTCTCCCATTTCATTAAGAACATAATTTATTTCTTCTAATGTCTTACACTTACTGAAATATTGGAAGAATTTTGACTTCCCTGGAACCAATCTAGTCAACATATATTTTGTATTTCCAATATGATTTTCAAAATCATTTGTTATTTTGATATATTGTTTGCATGCATCAAACCACTCTAAGGGTTCTTTACTAAACACAGTTGGATTTGATTCTGCACATTCCGCTATCATTCCTCCGATATCTTTTGATAATCCAGATTCCTCAATTAATTCGGTATAATGGTTTCTATGTGTAATTGCACCATTAATAATAAGGGAAACATTCTTAGCTACACAAATCTTATGAATAGCTGGGATATAATCCCTGATAGGAAGTTCTCTATTTCTCATTGGTGTTGTTCTACAATGAACTGTTAAGTTAGATATACCAGTATTACATAACTTTTCAACTAATTCTAATGTAGAAGGTTCATCATCTAAAATTCTTATTTTAACACTAATTGGTTTGCTATATACCTTTCCTACTTTTTCAACAAGTTCCTCTAGAATAGAGCATAATTTATCTGGGGTTTTTAAAAGAGCAGCACCCATACCAGAATGTATTGAGAAATGTTTTGGGCAACCTGCGTTGATATCAATACCATCAACATCTTTTATAACTATCAATGCAGCTTCTACTGCTAAACTTGGAGAAGCAGTACCCATTTGGAAAATTAATTTACCACTTTCAAGTTTTGGATATGTTCTAAATACAAGCACAGGAGGTTTATTGGCATTATGTTGACCATTAGAGTTAGTTGGGATAACAAAATCAACTGTATTTAATTTTTCATTTATTTTTCTTGTACATTGTATTAACTTTTTGTCAATTATTTCTGGCGACCAGACAAGATCAGCACCATGTAGAATGGATAATAATCTAGTTGGTAATTCACCTGCTCTAACCATTGGAGCTAAAACTAACTTACCGGAGTAGCTAACCATATTTATTGATCTACTGTATGCCCCTGTAAAAAAAATTGATAATAAATCTATTAATACGATAAATGTAGTTGACGTGGATATGAATATATCGAAAATTAAACAATAAATATCTTTGTTTTAATATACAATTGTATTTGTAATCTATTGGGACTATGGAAGTCATGGCAATTTTTTCTTTTTTTTTTTTTTTACATTTTTCAATCTTGAAATCTTTTGGCTTGCAAGTTCAAATTCGCCAATTGACATAAACATAAAATGACACTAATTAACACAATATGTTACCAAATAACATTATTAATTCTAAAAAACCTTAGAAAGGTCAGTATTTATTTTGATAGTTTTTTTATGCTTGATTTATGTAAAAATAAATAAATAAATGTATGTATTATATAAGTTTACGAAAATGGTATTAATATACAATTATGAGAGGAATAGTGACTGTTTTGGTGTTATTAATGATAAATCACTTACAACCGAAGTATTTGGTATCAATAAACTTAGTCAATGCCCAGTTGTGACCACCACTTTTGATCATTTCATTTGATATAATGAAACCAACAAAAATTTGGATCCTTGAGCCAAATGCATTTAATATACGTCTTAGGCCGACTTCTGTAGCCATATAAATTACAAGTTTAATATTTTCTAGAGAAACCAAGTTATCCAATAAAACTTGGATAGCCATGATAGCATTAGCTCCAGTTATTACATGAGCTTCCATTAGAAGTACTGAACCATATTTATGAATATTTGGAGGAAGAAATTCACCGTGTAATTGAGGCTCACCTGTTTGTGAGTCAGATTGGATTAGTAATTTTCCGATTGCAATATTTGGGATCGTATTTTTTAAAGATCTCATAAAACAATCACCGGAACGAATGATATTAACTGCGATGACTGAATCGAAGTTGCATTTGATCATATCTTTTTCAAAATGACCTTCTGGGGTTTGAATAGTAACCTTTGATTCTATTTCTAAATTATTTAATGTACTGGCAACTAGTATAGTGGCAACACGATCAAAATAGAATACAAAATCATCTCTGCTTAAATTCTTATCCAATAGCATTGTTCTAATTGCTTTCACTTGGTTAGTTGATGGTATTTCAAAAAGATTATTATAAAAGGATAAAGATCTTAAATTATCAGAATCCATGCCGCCTAGTTTAATTAATTTTTCAATATGTTCTTCAGATTTAAGTTTTAATTTAGATTTAATATGGTTAATTAATAACTTTATGGCAACTTGATTGTCAGCCATTGAAGGAACAATAGCATCAGCATTTTTCATTGTAGGCTTGACATATTTGTCAGCATCCGGTTTAACAAATCTTTCCCACTGTTGAATACAACCTTCTAAATCTCTTCCTCTTGCAACAATATCTCTTGATAATCTTCTAGCTAAACAAATATCTAAATCAGCATCTACGTAAACTTTCAAATCCATTAAATCTAGTAGTCTTTGATCATACAATGCATAGATACCTTCGATAACTATAACACTTGCACCATAAATGGTAATATTTTTATCAGGAACTCGATTATGGTGAACGAAACTATAAACAGGTATTTCAGTTTTTTTACCTTCTTTTAAAGATAAAATACATTTATAAGCTAAATCTAAGTCGACAGCTTGTGGCTCATCAAAATCATAATTATTATCGAAAGCTAATTTTCTTTCATCTTCATTTAATGGTTTATAAAAATTATCTAAAGAAATTAAAACTGTCCATGGGACATCAATCTCAGAGACAAGTTTACTTGCAACACTAGTTTTACCTGAACCTGAAGTACCACCAATACCAATAATATAAGGGGTAGTCCAAGGTGGCATATATTTAGATTTACCAGATTCCAATGATACCACAGATGATCTTCTTCTCTGATTAGCAGCATTTAAAACTCTTAAACGTTCGGCTTCTTCATTTGATATGTAATCTGTTGATACCATTGTTTAAAATAAAAATGTAGTTAATAAATAGATTTCCAATGATGGTGACTAAAAAAGTTTCAATTTGTTTATGTTTTTGATTCTGGTTATATTCACAAAATATCCACAACTCAGCTTAACTGCAGCTTAGGAGAATAATGTTTGACCTATGAAGAACCAGGAATATAGGAGTTGATAACCCTTGATCTCTATTAGTAAGTACTAATAAGAATTCCATATATTTAAAAAACTATCATACAAGTATATGATTCGTATCATTAAATAAAACAATTCTAATTTTATCTTGCCTCATCTCATCTCATCTCATCTCATCTCACCTCAAATTCGATCGCACTCAAAACAAAATTTTTCACTCTTTACTTCTAAAGATATTTTAAAGTGTGTGGAAACCCCATAATGCGGCGCTACCATTCTTTAATTATTTTTAATTTTAATAAAGGTTTAATTCAAAATGAAGTGATGAGATGAGATTAGATTATAAACTCTTTAATCATTTAATTACTAAAAATGTGTGTTATGTGTTAAATATGTTAGTGTGGACAATATATTAGCTTTAAGTGAATAGAATAAAAACTGGGAATCCAAGAATCGAAGAATCTAAGAATCTGTGAAATGTCTGAGAATGTTACAGTTTTAAAGGGAACTGGTAAAAGGAGAGTAAAGGCAACTTATGAGGCCTCTGTAGAAGATAATACTATTCACAATGATAAACCAGATAAATTAAATAGTGATATTACCAATGATGGTAAAGTTTTCAATGAAAAGCAGAAAGATTTAAATAATGGAAATTCAGGTTTGATATTAAATGAAAAGATTAACGATAATATGGATGAATTAAGAATATTAGCAAGACATAATTACTTAGCTAAAAGAGAGAAAGAAAAATTTAATTTACTTATAAAAGAACTTGACGTTTTAGAAGAAGAAATAAAAGAATATGGTTGGGATAATTTGACTGAGAAAGAGAGATCAGATATTATTTTAAAAAGAGAACTAGTTGAACTTATAAATAGTAAAACAGATTTAGAAAAAAATTCATATTATACTCTGAATGATGATCAGGATTTAAAAACAGAACAGCTTGCTGAGAGAAAAAGAAAGTTGTTAAATAGTAAAGATTATGATAATAAAAATAATTATAAAAGACCAAATAGTGGAATTCAAAATTGGGAAGAAACACAAGTACGGAACGCAGTAAAAACTGGTGATACAAAAGACCTAGATAACATTTATATTAAAGATTCTAAAGATTATGATTATGTATTCGATGAAGAAGCAATGATAGATTTCACGAGTGATAAGGATGATCTTTTAGAAGATGAAGATGAAGAAGAGACAGGTGAAGATGATTCGGAAGAGAATGAGTTAAAATCAAAATTGGAGGATGCTCAAAATAGAATATTATCAATTCAAGAATCAAGAAAATTATTACCAGTGTATAAATATAGAGATGGTTTATTGGACGCAATTAGAAAATACCAAGTATTGATTGTTGTTGGTGAAACTGGTTCAGGTAAAACCACACAACTTCCTCAATATTTAATTGAAGAAGATTTTACAAAAGGTGGTAAATTTCAAATTGCAGTAACACAACCTAGAAGAGTCGCAGCCACTTCAGTTGCTTCCAGAGTTGCTGATGAAATGAACGTTGTATTGGGTCAAGAAGTTGGTTATACTATTCGTTTTGAGGATAAAACAACCACAGATAAAACTGTGTTAAAATATATGACCGATGGTATGTTATTAAGAGAATTTTTAAATGATCCATCACTATCAAAGTATTCATGTATTATGATCGATGAAGCTCATGAACGTACGCTAGCCACTGATATTTTATTGGGTTTATTGAAGAATATTTTATTTCATAGAAAGGACTTGAAACTTATTATTTCTTCCGCTACAATGAATTCAACTAAATTTTCGAAATTTTTTGACAACTGTCCAATATATAATGTCCCTGGTAGAAGATATCCAGTTGATATTCATTATACTGTACAGCCAGAAGCAAATTATGTGAATGCAGCTATTACTACAATATTTCAAATTCACACAACTCAACCACTACCCGGTGATATATTAGTTTTCTTGACTGGTCAAGAAGAAATTGAAAATATGAAAGAAAATTTAGAAGAAATAATATCTAAATTAGGATCAAGTATAGCATCTTTATTCATTACACCAATATATGCAAATTTACCACAAGAGCAACAAGATAAAATATTTGAAAAAACTCCAGAAGGCTGTCGAAAAATTGTATTAGCTACCAATATTGCAGAAACCTCATTAACTATTGATGGTATTAAATATGTTATTGACCCAGGTTTTGTAAAAGAAAATTCGTTTATTCCATCAACCGGCATATCACAGTTGTTGACTGTGCCATGTTCTAAAGCCTCTATTGATCAGAGAGCGGGTAGAGCAGGGCGTGTTGGTCCAGGTAAATGCTTCAGACTGTTTACTAAATGGTCATATTTTAACGAACTAGAGATGATGCCTAAACCTGAAATACTGAGAACTAACATATCTAATATTGTTTTGTTGTTATTATCATTAGGGATTACTGATTTGATAGGGTTTCCTTTGCTTGATAAACCAGGGATTCAGTCGCTATCTAAATCACTAGAAGTGTTATATATTCTTGGTGCATTGAATAGCAAAGGTTCTATCACCAGACTTGGTAGAATAATGTGTGAATTTCCATGTGAACCAGAATTTGCAAAAGTTTTATACACATCAGCGACTAGTCAAACCGCTGGTGGTGTTCTTGAAGAATGTATTACTATTGTTTCAATGTTACAAGAAGTATCTTCATTGTTTATTGGAAGTTCTAAGGATGTTATGAATAGTGTTATTGGGGATACAAATAGTGATCATTTTTTATTACTTCAAATATATGATCAATGGAGTGACTCTGATTACTCTAGATTCTGGTGTAAAGATCATAAAGTACAATATAAGACACTTTGCAAAATTAGGAATATTAGAGATCAACTATGGAGATGTAGTGAAAGATTAGGTTTAATTGCATTGAACGAAAAATGTAGACATGATATTGGAAATGTTTCTAACATAAATTTGAACACTAGAATTGCTAAATCGTTTATTAGTGGGTTCCCAATGAACATAGCTAAATTAAGCACAAGTGGTTATAAGACTATTGGTAAAGGTAAAGCAAACAATGGATTAGAAGTTTCTATTCACCCATCAAGTGTTGTATTTCAAAAATTACAAATGGAAAGCGGTGTTAAACCAACTAAATTTATTTTGTTTCAGCAACTGATGTTGACATCTAAAGAGTATGTCCGTGTTGTATTACCTATTGTGAATGAAGCTTGGCTTCATGAAATTGTCCCACAACTATATAAAGATATAACACCGTGATTGCACAATGTATTTAATTTTATTTAGTATTGTAATTAATATTATTAATTCATTTTCTAGAGATAGTATTAGGAAAACAAATCGCTAATGCAAATGAAAAAACTTAACAGAAAATTTACCACATATTATCCAAATATTTGAATTATTAACTAAATATAAGTATATAAAGTATTTTTAATTATTTATTTCAAATTGGCCAAGCCAAATAAATACAATTATCTACGTAGTTAATTATTTCTTACAAACTTAAAACAATTTGAAATACAAAAATGCTAGAATATGTGATTATACAATCATTTGTTTTAGTAGTATAATATATATATACCATACTTAGCATCACTGTATAATGTAATCGTATTTTTGTGTAGTAATAAACTTGAAGCATTGTAATAGGAAAAATAATAAACATATGTAACGAAAACCAAGATATTATTGTTGGGGTGCTTATATAATCTAGCCTATACTATGAACCAAAAAAATACTTACTAATTAAAATATTATTTATATATTTTCTACACAGGTTTTCCAGGTTAATAATATGAAACAAATCATATAATGAAGTGCTCACACACTATAATTGTGATTATATAAGCAGAATTTCTTTTTCTTCCAAATTTTTCCAAATTCTTCACTGACATCACCGTCAGGTATTTTCTTCGAAATTGAAAAATTATTTTTAATTATAAATGGTTATCCCCACGATGTTTTGGTATACTTTTTTTAATTAATTTAATAAATATATATATTAACTTTTATTATTTTAATGAAATTTCTATACAGACAATATAATTAAAATAATTGTAATCAGATACTTTTTCAGTGGTACTATTAACGAATTTTTTTTATAGTGAAGAGAAATTGAAATTATTAATTAGTATTAGGTTTGAATTAGGGAATAATTATTGCAATTGTTATAGTAATTTTTTTTTTTTTTTTTTTGAAGCAATTTTTATAAAAAAAAAATTATAGAAGAGGAAGACATATTCTCATCATTTTGGATTTTAAATTTCTATTTCAAGTTTATTTATTAAATTACAAAATTATAAGAAACCAGAACAAATCAAAATATTGAATCCCTAATAATGAGTTCATACACTACAGTTATCGAATCCGCTAAGAATGACCCTTCTTTGGTCATGAACCATACATGTTACAGAATTAAGGACCCTGTTAGAAGTCTTGAATTTTATGAAAAGAAGTTGAACATGAAGTTATACATGAAAAAAGATTTCCCAGACATGAAATTCAGTTTATACTTTTTGAAGTTTGCTGGTGAAGTCGAATCTGATACCAACGGTAATAACATTTTTGGTCATTCCGGTGTTCTAGAATTGACTCACAACTGGGGTACTGAAGATGATCCAGATTATGAAGTTAACAACGGTAACGTTGAACCACACCGTGGTTTCGGTCACATCTGTTTTGCTGTCAAAGACATCGAAAAGTACTGTGCTGATTTAGAATCTAAGAATGTCACATTCAAGAAGAGATTAACTGATGGTAGACAACATGACATTGCTTTTATCTTAGACCCAGATGGATATTGGATTGAAGTTATGTCATACTACGGTGAAGAAGATATTGGTCCAAGATTCAACCACACTATGTACCGTATCAAGGATCCAAAGCAATCCATTGATTTCTACAAGAATATTTTAGGTATGAAATTAATCAAGACCTTCGATGTTCCAGCTGCTAAGTTTACCAACTACTTCTTCAGTTTTAATGACGCTAACGGTGAAGACTGGAGAAAGACTGAAGGTGTTGTCGAATTATGTCACAACTATGGTACTGAAGATGATCCAGATTTCCACTACCACACTGGTAATGCTAAACCACAAGGTTATGGTCATATCTGTGTTGTCATGGACAAACCAGAAGTATTCTGTCAAGAAATTGAAGATAAATACGGTGACAAGATCCAATGGGCTCCAAAATTTAACCAAGGTAAGATGAAGAACATTGCTTTCGTCAAGGACCCAGATGGATACTCCATTGAAGTTGTTTTAAAGAACATTGTATTATAATCATACAGTTTTAGTTATAAACTAAAATAGGTAACCAACCATCTATACATATATAAACATTATATTTTAAAAAAAAACATTCATATATCAAAATTTAAATTTAAAAAAAAAAAAAATGGATTAAAATTCCACATACATTTTAATTTTATACCAGCATGAGTTTAGAATAATTAAATAGATATCGATTATATTATTGGAAAATGATAATATATTATTTGCTATGATTGCTATAAAAGGCTATACACAAGGTTATATTTAAATTGTATTTATAATTCAAAATAATATTATTAAAAATAATAGTTGAAGATCTGAAAGAAAAAACACAAGAAATTTAAAGTTGAATTACTTTAATGATTAAACAAAGGACGTTATGTTTATTGAGGTGGGGCTTGTAATGGGTTACCTTCAGCATCTAAACCTTGCTGCATCATTAATAATTCTTGGTTACCAGCAGTTTCAAATTGTAAACCGCAACCTAATTTACTTTCTTGTTTGAAGTGATCGATTTCACCTGAGAATAGAATAGATAAAGTTGGTAAAACTTTCTTCTCTAGGAAACAAGCAACTTTACCGTTAGAGTCTACAGTACCACGGTAAACTGATTGTCTGTATTCATATTTAGCACCAACGTTAGTTGAACCTTCAATAGTTGGTTGAATACCAATTGGGGTACCTAATACAGGATCAGTGATTGGGATCATACCTGCTTGTAAAGTGGTTTCAATACCAGCTTCGACATTTGGAGAGACTTTTCTCCAGAAAGAAGCAATCAAAGCACCATTTGCTTGTAATTGACCAGAGAAAATCCAATTTTTGTTTGTGGAAACGTAACGGGTTAAGTAAGAAACACCAGAATCAGCTGGTTGACCAGATTGTGTTCTTGAATATAAAAGTTCTAAACCTAAGGATAAGTTTGGAGTGACATTTTGTAATAAAGAACCTACGGCAACACCTGTGAAGATTTCAGAGCTATTTAAAAGTTGGAAAGTTGGGTTTAAAGTTTTAAAATTAATAGAGAAATCGGAACCTTTGATATCTTGTTCTAATTGGCACATAGTTGGTTGACCATTTGCGATTTGTAAATTTAATTTAGAGACATTATTTTTATTCCAACCGTAATTCAATCTACCAGATAAAGACAAATCAGTATCTAAATTACCTTGGATAAATAAATCATCATTAGCAAATAAAGCAGAGAATGCGTAACTTGGTAAATTGGTTGAACCAATAGAAAAAGTATGAGAAGATTGGAAAGCTGGGTTTAAAGAGAAAGCTTTATTCAAATCAGCCCTTAAACCAGTAAAAGCATATTGATTTAAGAAAACGTCTCTTGCAACTTCTTTATTTAAATCTTCAACACTACCTGGATTAGATAAAGCTAAAGATTCTCTATGTTGATTAATATTTCTATAAGTATCAATGAAAAAACTTGAGATTGGGTTAGAAGACCAAAAAGATTCATTAATTTGATCTTCAGTCATTGGTGAAATTCCAGCTTTGGTTGGAATCTTTGTAAATTCAGTATTAACAGGAGCACTCATAACTGGTATAATATGATTACTTTATTTTTTATATATTTCTATCTTTTCTAAACAATTAATTCTAAAAAAAATTAAAAAAAAAGAAAACCAAAGAAGACAATTTATAATTATAATTATAATTATAATCAATTAATCAATTAGTTAACAGTATCATATATTCAATACGTATATAATTCCCTATAGAACAACATTAAATCATAGTTTATAACTTATAAATTCATTACCTTTACCTTGGTGCTCTATCAGTTCAAATGAAATTTCATTGATTATGTTTCTTTGAGATTGAATTTTTCAAATTTCATTGAAAAGAAATATTGGGACGTATCATTGTTGACGAACACCTTTGTGTGTATGTAATTGTATACGAATATAATTACCCTTTTAGGAAATTACATAGTTTAACATTTGAGATGTAATGAGAGAGAACAAGAATGAAAGAACAAGAATGTACTATTTATACATTAATTAATGGACACACAATGTAATAGGAAGTCTCAAATTATGGTCATATATATATATATGTTATGCCATGTAGTATAGTATCAATTGATTTATTGAAGAGTTGCGTATATAATTAGAAATACATAGAAATATAATATTTTATAAATTTGTATTCAAATTTGTTTAGAATTTACGGTTTTGAACTAAGTTCTTGATCATGTCTCTACCGGTTAAGTAGACAGTTCTGTATAAAGTGTAGATATCTAAAGTACTGGAGAAGGTGTCTAAGAAACCAAATGGTAACATGCATGGAATCCAACCTTGAGCTAATTCTAAAGCGAAAGAACCACTCTTCATGGCGTATTGTTTAGCGTAACCTTTCTTTAAATGATGGGTTTGACCAGCTTTGTAAACTTCTGGAACTAATGCATTTGGTAGAGCGGCAGTTTGTTCACCGTGTAAGATAGTGAAGTAATCATCAGCGAAATGGACACCAGTGTGACCTTCGTTACCAACAGCAGAACCGAAAATAATTAAATATTCAGAAATAGAAGCATGTAAAATGATCATTTGACCCATGGCACCACCAGCATTGTTGAAAACCCATTCTTCTTCAATGTACTTGTTAATATATTCGTCACCGTATTGGTTAGCTAATTGATTTCTAATGTCCTTTAACATAACCTTTATATCGAAACTAGAATCGGTTGTATTATATTGAGATATAACATTGTTACAAATTTCATTTAAAGTCTTTGGATCGAAAATATAGTTAGTTGGTAACCATGTGTATAAAATTGAATTCATATAGTAACCAATTAAACCTAATAATACAATAATGGAAATACACTTCATCTTTATAGTTTGGTTTGTTGAGCTTTAGTTGTTCCTTCCCTTTATTATTATATAAATAACAAGTTTTTTTTAAAAAATATTAAAAACAATAAGAAAAAATATAATATAGCTTTAAATTTATTCTTATATATATATATATAATAACTATAAGTTGTCATTAAAGGAAAAAAAATTCAAGTATTGGTTATTAAATGAAATTAAATCATAAAGGATAAAATAGAAAGATTCGTTCAATTAAAAGAAATGAAAGATATTAAAGTAAAAGATTTATACGTATAAAAAATGTATATGTACTACAATTAATTGCAATAGTTATGAAGATTTAAGTTTATATTAATTAAAAGAAAACCAATTTAACGTAGGGATCTTGTTGATACCTTAAATGTACTAAGTTAACGAATTTTGAAGTATAACGGTTAAAATTTAATTAATACTCTATAAAAAATTTCAAACAATACTGAATTTTCATTATATCAATGGAGGAAGCATAACTTTTTGAGACTTCAACTGTTAACTGATATTGTTTAGAGTCGTTGAAACCAGCTTATCACTGATATTTCACCACAAAGTTTAATTATAAATTTTCAAATTTATCGTTTAAGTCTCATCTCAGGTTTTTTTTTGAAAAATTTTCCAAAAATTTTGTGTTTGTGCGACAGTTGGTTAAAATGTTATGTTTCTTTTATGAAGATTTTGAAATTGAAACTTCGTAAAAAAAAAATACTTCACTTCTTCCAATCTTAGTTATACTTCTCACATGCATTTTCACTTGGGCCATCTCCATATTCTATATACGTTTGTTTTTTTTTCCTATGCAATTGTTTATTTGATATTGAAATACTCTACAATTATCCTGTATGAAATCTTGTTATAACAATATTTGATATTGTAAACCGATAAAATGTTCACGGCTAAATCGAGCATTACAATCTTATATTTTTTACCTTCAATATTCCTTTCTGTTTAATATTTTGACATATGTCTAATTCTTAATATATATATATTATACTACTGTTATTTTAATCTATTTCAATTTTTTATTATCCTATAAGTTTACACTCTATAAAAAGCCTATATTTTCTTCGATTTCCCTTAATCATGAATTTGAATTGATACCACCAAAACAGTATCAATCCATTTCACATCGGGAATTTGATCATTTTAGTCCAATCTTTTAATGGGCTTATGAATTTACTGTTAATGGTTGAACCTAAACCACTTGCAATTTTTAAAACATATTCATTCAATTCAGTGCTACCTAAAATATCGATATGCTCGGCAGATTTTGGTCCACCCCTAATATCAAATCTATCCGGTTGATGTTGAATTTCAATAATTTTAACTGACATATTACCAGGGTTATATGGTGATAAACCTTCTGCCCATTTGTGACACATTGAATGCGACATCAATGGTACTGTACCATCACCATCTGTAAATAAAACTGGATTGTCATGTTCGTAATCAATTGTCAAATTCAAGGAAGCACCTTCTACACCTTCTTTGTACATGTATGCTCTCTCTGTTGGATTGTTAATTCCGTAAATGCAATATATTTTCATATCAGTTGCATTAGGTAATGGAACTTGTAATGGATTGGTCCAATATTTATAATGTTTTTCATTTTCTAATAACTCCTCGGCAGTCTTTGCGTAATCATAATCATTAGTTTTAAAAATTCTCTTTTGTAACCAAGATGGAGACATGTCTTTAACTAGTTCAATGGATTGTCTCATGGATAAATTAATAATCTCAGATGGTCCTAAATTGTCCTTGGAATTCTTTTTTGTTTTATTTTTTTTACTTGATACGATAGGTTCTTTCTCTAATTTAATAAATTGACCAAAGGATGAAACTTCAGGTGATGTTGCATTAGACACTGCAAGATCTTCATATGAAAAAGTTGAATTACCCCAAATCAAATCACCACCTTTTGGTAACATTGCCGGAATACTACCCCAAGTTTGTAATAAGTTTAATCTTTCTTTTCTACTAAAGAATTTTTCTAAACCATACATAGCAATGGCATTTAATTGAATTGTATCTTTCATTTCTCCACTAATTAATGCCGGGACTGCTTTTGGAGCACCTAGCAAAGTACCAGATACATTTATGAAAGAATCGATGTATTTATTAACCCAATCTTTACCACCATTACCAAAATTTGGACCTTCAGCTTCAACCCATTTTAAGAAATAAAATACAATTTGAGAACCCATTGAATGACCAATTAATACTGTTTTTGATGAATTTAATTCATAAGATAGTTCTATTTGTTGTTTTAACTTTGAGAAATATTTATCACGTCTCTCTAAGTCTTGATAGGATAACCTCCAATCATAGGCAGCAGTAGTCATTTTATCTGGGTCATACCCTATGACACCTAGATTTTGGATAATTTTATTCCAAATCCAATAACCAGCCACAAAGAAATCACTAGCTTCAAAACCTTGAGCTGCTCTTAATCTAAAATTAGCAGGGTCTAAACCTGTTTCAGGGTCAAGCATAACATGTTTTAACCAACAAACTTTATCTAATACCATAACACGTAACATATAGAAAGAACCCCATAATCTTTTTCTAAAATGAGCGGCACTATCACACTCTCCATCACCTTCAATACCCCAATTCTCTAGCCCGGTTGAAGTAACACCTGGAACCATTACCACTGGATGAAAAGCCTCTAAATTTAATTCTTTCTTCAATTGTTTTCCTACAGCAAAATCACCTACCATATTAGTTTGGAAGGAACCTTCTTGATCTAAACTTATTGGTAAATCTGAAATGAAAGTTTGGAAACCTTGAGGAAGGACATCTTTCCAATCATCAATGTAATCATTTAAAAATTCAAAATTGACCATATTTGTAAATAAATCTTTATTTGTACTATGAACATGACTTGCACCAAAATAGAATGCAATTAATACACCTAAAAAGGCACCTAATGTAAATATAAATCTTTTAGAATCTCTTAAGTGCTTTCCATAGTTATCTTTTGGAATTTTTCTTGCTTTTTGTGATTTAATGCTATCACTATCTAGAACCAGATTTTTAATATTATTTATATCATCATCTAATAGATCGTCAAGATCTTCCATATAATGTTTTTGCATAGATCTATGATGGGATTCATTTGGATTAAAACTAACACCTGTGCTATTTCTAATTAAACTCCCACTTCTACTTCTTTTTTTAATTGAATTAATTGAAGATTTTCTTGATCTTCTTGACATGATAATTTCAGTAATAGACAATTAACAAGGACTGATATAGAATGAATTCAAAATAAAAGATTGGAAATTATTCTTGAAATAATATTGAAAAGGTTATTGATTGGTAATAATGATTGAATTTATTATTATAGATGTTTTACTTTTGAAACCAAAAAATTAGATCATATAATTATATTTGCTTTTAAATAACTTTAGAAAATTTAAGAATTTAAAAATGATTGAAAATTTTTTAAACAAGCTTTATCATAAATTCAATAAAATGATTTACGATGAATAAATTTATTATAGTTGTATTTAATATTAAAGTAATTGTTTTGACATTAACTAATTAAAGGATCTCATTGAACTAACTAGAACTGTTTATATTTGAAACATGTTGATAGAACGGATTTAAGCCAACCTAAAGATTATTTTTAAAAATTAAAAAAATTAAAAAAAATGAGAAGATAAAATAAGGTCATCTAAAAATAAGATTATTTTATAATGAAACAAAACTAATTAGTAATAATCATTAATTATATATATATTGAAGATAATAAAAGTTATATTTTAATATTTCAATATTTTTAATTTATATTAGTCAAAGTAAATATTATATCATACTTTGTACCAATTATATAAAATAAATTTAAAGGTTTTCTATTTTGTGCTAAATTTATAGAGATAAGAAAAGTAAAAGAAAATTAAGAATTACAAAATTAAGAGCAAAAGGCAAGAAAAAAATATATACATATAATAATAATAATAATAATAATAATAATAATAAGATTTTAAGTTAAATAAATATTATGTTAAGATCTACAATTAGAAATTGGAGAGAATATTTAACACCTATCTCACACAAGTCAACATTTTTAAATAGTGGTGAGATTACTCCAGAAGAGTTTGTCCAAGCTGGTGATTATCTATGTCATATGTTTCCAATTTGGAGTTGGAATCAAGTTGAAAAAAATATAAGTTTTAGAAATTTTTTACCTGAAGATAAACAATTTCTTGTGGTAAGAAAAGTCCCAAGTACTCAAAGAGCTCAAAGTTATACACAAATTGATGATTCAAATAAGTCGACAGATGAAAATGAAATTTTTGTTGAAGGAACTATAAACGATGATGAAGGTTGGTTAGTAAGTGGAGATTTACTTGGCAATAATAGTAATGAAGCAAGTGCTGGCCTAAATAATAAATCTCACAATGGAAATGAGAAACAACAAAAAATAATGATGTCAAATGACATCGATGATATGATGGAAAGTATGGGACTGAATGATGATATGATTGATGATGGTTTGGTTAATGATGAAGCAGATAGATCAAATATGAGATATTATGATTTATATATTACATATTCATCTTCTTACAAGGTACCGAAAATGTATTTAGTAGGATTCAATAGTAACGGCTCTCCACTTACTCCAAAAGAAATGTTTGAAGATATTGCCCCAGAGTATAGAGCTAAAACTGTCACGATTGAAAAACTTCCATTTTATAAAAATTCAATTGCATCAGTATCCATTCATCCTTGTAAACATGCAAATGTTATGAGAGTCTTATTAGAAAAAATATCAGCGGTAAAACAAAAGAGATTAGAAGATGAATCTAAAAAGCAATCAGAATTAAACTCTATAGATAAAGAAACAGAAAGAGCTGGAAATAATGACGAATGGGAGGACTTACAAACAGACATCAATAATACACTAAATGTTGACATGTATTTAGTAATATTTTTGAAATTTATTACAAGTGTCACACCTGGTATTGAACATGATTACACGATGGAGGGTTGGTGATTTATAATGAGCTAAATTATAATAAGTAGCACCTATATAATAAATACTCTAAAAGACAACGACAGTTAGAAAATAAAAACTTTTGTTGAAAACTCATGAAATTATATCAGTATCAAAATACTTTTAATTTTTGAAAAATAATACCTTCTTAAGTATTTTAAAGTTGACTTAAAAAAAGGAATTTAAAAAGAACTTTAATTGAGTGTAATTTAAAGCTACATATTAACTTTTATCAAAGAATAGTCTTAATGTTTAAAAGTTTAGAATATTGAATTAAAATATTGTATTGATCCTTATAATTATTATATATTTTAATTTATTTATTTATTTATTTTAATTCTCGTCATAATCGTTATACCATTCCAGTGGTATTTAAAACAGATAATGACAATAATGATGATTTATTGCTTAAACTCTGTTTGTTATTGCTTGGTGAGCAGAATGTAAGTGTACTATTATTGTTTGAATTTAAATTATTTTTCATTTGCAATTGTCTATATGGATCGAGGTTTTCTTTATCATCTTCATCATCCATTTTTATTCTATTTACATTAATATTGCTATTATTGATATTTTTTTGATTTGAAATACTATTTACACTTACCGTACTTGCACAATCACTGTCTGTTTTAAATTGGCTAAACATGTACATTTGTGGAGTGATAGGTGATGATTGGTCGACAGATGTTGTACTGAATAGAGAGTTTTCTGATAAAGCACTAGTATTTCTTAATGGAGTGTATGATTGAGATGAATATATAGATGATGGGGAAGCATTGCGATCGAAGAAAGTACCATTTCCATTTGGAATAGTGGCGGACATTTTTCTTGATAAATCCAAAGAAGATGCAAGTTGTAATTTTTTTTGTAAATCCAAATGATAATCTTTAACACGGGAAATAAATTCCATAACACCAGCTTGTTTTCTATAAACTTCTATCAATGATTCTGGAGCCTTAATAACTGCATTAATATAGATATTTAATAATTGTGCTTGATAAGCAGTAGAAATAGGAGGAGACATTAAGAATGGACCTTGATCGTGGTTTGTGAATTTATCTATAATAGAGAAGATACCATTTGTAATTTCGAACATTTCATATTTTAATAAAGAATATTGCCAAGAGGATAAATCTATTAGGAATCTCTTTAAATTTATTAATTGAATCTTTGAATCTAAATCTCCATCTTCATCGGCATCATTTGAATTATTTTCTATTTCTTGGTCATTAATTGTTGAATCACTATCTTGGGTTGATTGTGAGTTACGCTTAGCTTTCCATTCTTTATTGTATTCCAATTGTCTTTTATATAATTCATATTGGATTAAACAATTTTCGTCAACGTTTAAAATGTAATCATTAATAGTTGGTTCACAAATATCCCAATTTAATGTGTCTAAAATGTGTCTTTCCATTTGAATGAACATTGATTCATCAAAAATATTTGGACCACCACAATGATGAACTAATTCCGATAAACGTGGAATTCTTGCTCTTGGATTTGGACCATAAAATCTACCACCAGTTGGCACACAAACGTTATTAATAATATGGTTGCAACCACCCCAAGTCTTTGCAGATAACCATAAACAAGTAGCTACGACTAATTGTGCCTGATCTTTTAAAACGATTCTTTTTGAACAATAACGATCGTATAATCTTACTGCATGAAAGAAAATACCATCTGTTACTCTTGTGACTACAGATAGTTCGAATAGAAAAGAAACGATAGTAGAACGAGTTGAAGAAGGTTCCATTTCAGGTTGTTGATCAATTAATTTTGGATCCGGCTTATATTTTGAAGATTGTTCGATTATATTTGAAGCTAAATCTTGATGATATTCTTGAATAGTTTCATAATGAGCCAATAATTCCGAATTTGATAATTCAATTGGATAATAAGTTTGTTTTGCAGTTACTATTAAACCAGCTTTAGTTTCTTGCATTATGATAATTTAATTTTGATGTTAAAAAAGAAAAAAACGAGTGTAATGGGAGGAAATATATATAAGATGAATATTTAAAATATTTTATTTTTTTTTATTGGTTAAAAAATAATAATGAATGAAAAATAAATGCAAAAATAAATTTAAAAGTATAGTTTTTTTATTGGATCAAAAAAAAAATAAAACCCTTATGACAATGAGACCTTGAATCTTACTTCTCTTGTAATAAATAATTGTTTCAGAAGATAAATATATAAATAAGAATATGAATGTTTTAATAAAATGAAAATTCGAAATTGAATCGAATTGTACCTTCTATATATATCATTGAAAGAAAAAAATAAATGAAATATTTTAACTATAGGAAACTTGAATTTAATTTTATTTGGTACCTTCTAAGATATAAAATAAAGATAGATCAAATTAGGATGTTAAAATAAAGATGCTACGAAAACTCGAAAAAAAATAAATTAAGAAATTAAGAAATAATAGAACGAAAAATATATATTAGAATATCGAATTAAAATTATAATGATTAAGTATTTTTGTTTAATAATAACTAAATGAAATAATAAAAAAATTTTAAAATAATGATCCAAAATAGGTTATAGTAATAACAAATAAAGATGAACTTGAAGTTTTAAAACAAAACACCAAATTCTTTACAATAGTTAAACATTACAAGACACAAAAAAAAAAAAAAAAAGACAATATTGTTTAAAGGTATTTTAAAAAAAGTTATTGAAATTGTTTATAATAAATTCTCCATAATTAATTCTTAAGTGAAATTGAATTGGAACTATATCAAAAATTAGTTACAATGAATTATATATTAAATTAAAGACGCCAAAATAACACAATAATGGAAAAACTACGAAAATACCAAATGTAACATTTTCAAGATCTAAATTAATTAAAAAAAAATAATGTATAATTAAATTCCTGATAAAGATGTGGAATACAAATGTGCGTAGAAAACATTGATATAAACAGATACACCAAACAAAAAAAACCATTGTACTTGTATTATACTGTTAAAAACAAGACAAAAATAAATATTTTGAAAAAGACTCGAAAAATTATCTATGTTATGTATTGTTAAATTAATAATATCATCCGTACAAACCAATAAAATACAAACCCAATTTTCTCTAAGGGATAAAATTAATTTTATACCATAATACTTAATTAAGTAACAATAGATCAAGATTATAAAATTTGATGATAATTTGTTGCATTGTGTGTGTTATCTTTTTTTTTGTTATGGTGGTGAGTTTTCATTTTGGCTGAGAAATTGATTGAAAAAAAAAAAATAAAGAGAGAAATGGAATGAGGAGAGTTTTGAGGTTTTATTTTTTTGTGTTCTTTAAAATAGGACATTGCTAGTACAATGCCAGTACAGTACTAGTGATGAAACAATTTTTTTCGCATCTTTTTTTACTGTTTTGGGACATGTATTTTTAATTTTATTTTTATATTCCTTCAGCAAAACGTATTGTAATAAAATTAATATATGTTGTGTTTTCTTAATTAGGATAATTTTAATGTATTGGGTTTTGTCTTTGTATGCGAGAATATGCTGCAGAATACGAAAAATGGATTGTTCTTTTTGTTTATTTTTTATTTTTTATTTTTTTAATGTTTTATTTTATTTTTGGCGAAAGTTTCCTAATTTAATAAAATAAATATATAGAGTGCAGTTACTTTCACTATCGTTGTTTTTTTTGTTTTTTTTCGCGTTTATACTTAATTAAGTAAAGATTTGATTTGATTTGATTTGATTTGATTTTACAACTATATTATAGTATAATATATACAGTTGAGTTTTTTCTATAGGCAAATAATTTATACTATTAATATTGATTAGTTATTACGTTATTATGTTATTGTTATTATATTACTTTTTTAGTTAATGTAAATGATATAACTAAAAAATAATTAATTTATAATTGTATGTCACATGGCCCCGATTATGTGTCACATGATATTCATGTGATCTTTATTTTATTTTATTATGAAAAATTTTATTGGAATTAATTATCATGTGTTAGAAAAAATATTTTGTATTAAATATATAGATTTATAAATTTTTTTTTAATTTTAAATAAATTTTCTATATGCAAAATGTATAGTTCATTAAAGATTTCTTTTAGGGCATGCAACATTAGGTCATGGATTCATTAGTTCATTTATTATGAATATGATTAGATAGCCATTTTCTATAATTTAATTGTGTAGCATTAATAAAATCTTGTGGAACACTAATAAATTTGTGCATATCAATATCATTTGGTATTGGATGCATTGTTGGATTCATTGAATTACTAGTTACGTTATTATTTGAATTTAGTGGTGTTAATTCAGGTGTATTGTTTTCACTATTACTTAATGATGGACATGATAATAATTCTTCATTATCAATTTGAAATATTGTATCAACATCATTAATATTATTGGAATAAGTGTATGTTGATTCTCTCGGTATTAAGTCATTGGTTTTATTAACTTCTGATGTTAGATATTTATCATCGTGTACAGATAAATGGAATAAATAATTATCATCTTCTAATGCAAATTGAGATTGATTCATTTTTTTTTCTATTAATTTTATATATTTTTGTATATTTGTATTTTTTAGAAATCTAATCTCGGTGATTTATATAGATCACTTTATGGTTTATTTGTTTTACTTATGTATGTAAAAATATGCTTCATATATATTCTTTTAAAATAGTAAACTTAAATTTTATTTAATTAAATATAAAGAATGAAGAAAGAAAGATTTTAAGAATTCATTAAGATATGGATTATTTATATATATGACCAATAAATTAAATAATTTCTTAAAATCGATGAGGCAATAAATATTATTATGAAAAAAAAAATGATGGTGATGATGACACCACAATAAGAAATTTGTATTTTTAAAGGTGACTGAATATCAATAGAGAATAATAGATCTAAAATGTCATGATTGCTAAAATCTATTAATGAATTAGAAAGCACAATAAAAATCACATTTGAAAAAAAATAAAATCGACATTTTCTTGAAGAAATTTACGTAGAAAATAGTTTAAAAACAGAAGTATTTTTATAAATTAAATAGAAATAGAAATTTTTATAAGAGGGTGAGATGAAACAAAATTATTTCTCAATATTTGGAAACATTTGAGACCCGTTTCCGTTACTTAAAAAATTTGATGTAATTTATAACAAAATAACATAGAAAAGTGGGGAGAGAATACAAATTAAAATTTAAATTAAATTAAATTAAATTAAATAAATTCTGTACAAACCCAGTTGTTTTCCTTTTATTATATTAATAATATTTTATTAACTAATTTAAATATTATTAAAATTTAACTGAATAACTAAAGAGAAGTTCCAAAAAAAAAAGAAAATGCCTACAAAAAAATAGAAATGATCCAGGGATCTACTAATTTAAAAGATATATGTTCTATGGATATTATATTGACGGATCTAGATCTAATACTTCCAGATTCTAATTTATTTGAAATTAAAACAACAAACTGCAGACAAATCTCCTTATAAATTAAATATTACCCACCCACTTAATTAATTTAACAATTTTCGTGGAACAATTGTATTGTATGTTATATCGGTTAATAGTTTTTATTTGAAAAAAAGAACTCAAATATACTACGAACAATTGTGTATGAGAGAAAACAAAACTAAAGACAAAAAAAAAATATTTATTAATTTTTGTTTAAAATTCGTTAAATTTCTTAAAACTGTACGCTTAAATGTTAATCATATGATTTTTGATGCTGTTTTTTTAAATATTAATAAAAAATAAATTAATTATAGAAAGAATATGAGGAGAAAGAATGTGCCCTAATTATACTGAATTAATCATTTTATTAATATTATTAATATTAATATTAATATTATTATTATTATTATTATTATTAACATTATTTCTTCTAAGGTTTCATTGGTAATTTATTTTTTATAGAGAATAGCGGATAAATATATATATGGTCATATATATATTTATATATATTTTCCGAGCTGTTAATTGATATTATTAATTAGTAATAATATCATTTCTACACTAATTTAATAGCAAATAATTAATTATATTTGGACATTCCGAGAATTTCTTTCCTTTAACGCATAGGTATTATCCCGTTTCGGTTAACAAACACATGTAGAAAATGTTCGAATTTCTAATTTAATTAATTTAATTAATTTAATTTAATTAAAACCAAAATGGTTATCGTACAAATCACTAAAAAATCTACTAAAATTAGAATATTATATCAAAAGTCATTAAAATTTGTATTACTTCAAAATAATATTATAGAAATAAAATTTAATTGTAGAGCAATTTGTTTATATTCGATGAGAATATAATATTAAATTTATTGTAAATGGAGCATATATATATATATATATATATATATATATATATATATTTTTATTGCTTTGTTAATTTTATTATCACAATGATCAATCGAAAATTAATTAATAAATAACAATCGAGTATATTGTAATCTTTAATATTTATTTTAAAATCAATTAGGAAGACCAAATCGAACTTTATTGATTTTAAATATAAGAAAAAACTTTGATTTTAAAAATATTTGGATAACATATGATGAGAAATTACAAAAAATCTGTCTATAATTAACAAAATATTAACCAATGCAGTGAAATATCAATCGTTTTTTTATTACTTTGTAGGTTTTTAAACTAATTGAATTTTTTATCTTATCATTGAATGAGCTGAATTATTTCAAATCGTACTATAAAATATTTAAAATTAAAATTAACATTAAAAAGTGTCTTGAAGGATATTCCATTAGATGTGAATCATTTTCGTTTTGAAACTTACGAGCATATAGAGATAGTACTATTATAAATAATTAAAATATGAAATATAATCGCAAGTTGTATAAAAACTAAACCATATATGAATCATCAATTCATTGCAAGACAAGATTGAAGTACTATATTATAGTAAAACAATTACTAAATAATACTGACTTCTTAACAAAAACTCTATTAACTATATATTATTATTATATAAAAAAAATGTATGAAGAAAATACCGAATAAAAAGTCCAATAAATTAGAACTCCCAGCATTGATAGATTCTTCCTTGCCCAACCACTTTGGATTAAAACGACAACAACTTGCTCTAAGATCAACCGCGAGCACGACAGTACATACAAGGTATACTCATACAACCGTACACAAATCAAATAAGATATAAAATCAAATAATCTCCATGTATATGTCCACTGGATTTCTCCTGAACACTTCGTGACTCTGGGTGTCTATCAATAAAAGACATTGTTACCCTTTTAAAAAAAAAAAATAAATAAAATAACAATAAAAAAAATTAAAATAAGTTTTATAAAATAAATATAATGAAGAATATTTAAAGAATTAATTGTTATCTTATAATAAAAAAAGGTCTTCCTTTTATATAATTCTAAAATCACGAAATAAAAAAAATTTTTTTTCAATGATCCTGCCATCGGAAAATGAAAATTTTTTCCATTTAGTGAAATAATTGAAAATTTTTATTAGATAAAACATATGCGGGTAATTAAAAATGTTATAAATTATCGATGAGGGCATATTATAATTAATATATATTGATTGCGATGAATATGGAATAATTATTATATTCAACATTTTTATATAAGTGCGATATGCTATAAAAACAAAAAAAACACAATGGATTGTTACTTAATTAATTTTATTATTATTTTTTTAAAATAATTATATATGAGATTTATAAATTTAGGTTATAATTTTTTAGCTTAATGACGACGGGAAGCAGCAATGATGTTGTTCATTTCTTCAACCTTAGCCTTAGCTCTCTTGAAAGAACCTAATCTCTTCTTGGCGACCTTTCTGGCTCTCTTTTCACCAACATTTCTGATAACATCCATTAATCTTCTTTCGTATGGAGCTAAACCAGCGAATTCTCTAACAATGGATCTAACGAACTTGGTTCTGTTAGAAGCAGCACCCTTTCTGTAAGAAATCTTTGGGGCTGGGGTCATGGAAGTGACCTTCTTACCTTTGTTTAAACCAACAGCGATACCTAGAAATAAATATTAACTAAAATTAACGATAATATATTATATTTCAATATATTAATTTCATTAAAAATAGATAAAAAAAATTGTTAGTATATTGAATTTTAATTCAAAGTATTTAATCAATGAGAAAAATTTATAAGAAAATGAAATTGTATTTAAAAGTCAATTGTATTCTTTATTATCATAATATTATTATTCTATCATTAAAAGTCTTGAAAATATTTTGTAAGATTTAGAGGTAATTTATAACCTTGTTTTCTTGACAGCTCCTAATTTCATATTCAAATTAAAAAAGGATTGAGTTTAAAATTATATATATTTGTCTTTCATATTATTATTTTTCGTTTTCTTATATCTTAATTCAGTATTTCATAACTCCCATTATTATAATTTATTTTATCCAGGTAATCATCCAAATTGAAGTGACCATATACAATCCTCTTTTTCTGAAAGAAATCAAGATCATTCGTTAAATTATTATTTCAATAACATATATTTAACTTATCCAATATCTTTTGCAGTCTTCTATTTCAAATTTATTATAATATATATATTATTCTATTAATCAAATTCATAAATTCAATGCTATCTTACATACCAGTTTTAACAGCCATTTTTTAATTATTTGTCTACGGTTTATTTAAATTAACAAGAATTAAAGTCATATTTAAAATTTAAAATTTTAATATCTAAAATAATAATATAAATAAGAATTGATAGTTAATGACATAATATAATACATTTAATAAAAATTATTATACAAGGGTATATTACACTAATATGAATGAAAAAAAAATTCAACACTTTACTGAATAGAGAAGTTTTAAAATTTGAAAAATTTCATTATTATTATATATAATAATTATAACAATATTACAATATTTGAAATATTACTATATTGGTAAAATAAAAATATGTTAGGTAGGGTAAATAAACCACCATGATTATTTTTAATTATTGAATTATTAATTTTAAATATTAACTTTTATACGGAATTTTAATAAAGAAATAGCTGAATTCAATATTATAAAAAGATGGGTTTTTTATAACATTGAATATTTAGTTAATAGTTCTACTGTTATTTATTACTAAATGTTAGTTATTTATTATTAAATGAAGCTTATAAATAATTTGTTGCAGTTTGTTTTTTTTTTCATAAATGATTTTTTGAAAAAATTGTAATATCGGAAATTATGTTTGGTGTATGGGTTCTTTGGCAATAAGCAGTCACTTAAAAATATAAGATTTTGTTGTCATATTAATATTATTAAGTATTTCAAATTTAAAATGTTAAATCATTCATTATATTTTATTATTTAACTTTTATTTACAAGTAGTTATGAATTATATATATATATATATATATTTAATAAGGTTTGAATATATCAAAATGATTATTTTATAATGATATCGTTGATAAATCGTATCCATATTTATCTAATTTAGTTAAAATTTCAATAATTGATGATTTTCTAGAATCTTCTATAAAAGTTTTGTGAGAATAATCAATACCATCACTTTTTTTATTCAATTTTTCTTGTAAGAACAATAGTTTTAATAAATTTCTTCTTCCAACTGTTATTTTCATTGGTTTACCATTGATTTCAATATCATAATATATAGTTTTAATTTCGCCAGATTCAGTAGTAATTTTTTCAGCATCCTTATGTGGAGGATTTAATATATTATTTTGTTTATTTAAAATATCATAACGTAATTTCCAACCAGTTGGTCCTAATTCTTTGATTCTAGCAGCTTTATCTTTTAATAAATATTTATCAAGACCACCTTCTTTAGTGATAGTTTTTAAAACTTTTGCAGTTAATTTTAACGTTACAATTTTATTTAATGTTTCACTCCATAACCCTTTTTTAATAACATTTGGTAACCAACTTCTATTAGTCTTCACTTTACTTTCAGATATATTATGACCAAATTGAATAAATGAACCACCGTATAAACCTTTATTACTTTGTTTAAATACATTAGATTCACCATATTTATAATCAGGGTATATTTTTTTCTTTTTTGGAATATATAAAGGCTTTGGATCGCCAACTTTATAATCAGGTTGTTTAGCAATCTTTCTAGTTTCAACTAATTTCCATTGCCTTGAAACATTTAAAGTAGAGGAAAAGAGACGTTTAGTTGTTGTCGAATATTGATTCATATTCATTTTTAATTACTTCAATAAAAATAAAAAATTAAATGAATATTATTAGATTAAGTAACGCGGAAATTTCTACTCTTGTGTACTACGACAACTTACTTTTGATAATTTTCTTTTTATAAGATAATTCCAAGAAATCAATTCAATCGGTAGGAAGTATTTATATCAACAATTTGTTCAATAATTATTAATTCAAATTAAGTAATTCAAATCTGTCTGAATCTATAATAATTGATTATTCTTAATACTACAATCATTACTTGCAAAATTGAATATTTTTTTTCATTTTTCCCAAATTTAAATTGAAATGTCATAAGCAATTTGAATCACGTGATCGCAGTTTTATATAGGCCTGCTGTGGATTGTCAAAAATTAAAACCCATCGTTACTTTCGGGTAATTTCCAATAATCCACATACAATGTTCCACATTAAAATTTTTCTTTCGGCACAATTTTTCCACAATAAAATAAAGTATGATGCCACTATTTTCCACAATCAAAGAGCTATAAATAACTCTGTTGATATAGGAATATAAACCTTGACTTGAACTGACCACAGTTCAAAACTTACATTAATTCTTATTCAAACTACAAACTAATTATATATATCCAAATAGTTAAGTGTAATAGACACATTAGTAAAAAAGAGTGTCATTTATTATAAAAGCGAGCCCATTGCTCCTGCAGAAATTTTAGATCTTAAAGAATTTCATTCGCAGCTAATTGATACCAAAATAAACTGTATTTGTTCTTTTATTAATGCTCAAGAGAAATCACTGGAAAAAATTCCTTTATTTGTAAATGATAATGATGAAAATCATCACTTTTTAAATGATTTGGAACCGGGTTCTCTTTTTGTTTGGCCTAGGAATCAAATCGAACCAAATAGTTACGAATGTGGCAATGATCCTTTTGAAACTGGTTTGATTGGAAATGAAAGCATATATTCGCCCAATAAACGTGGAACTGCTACGCCCTCGAGCCTAAGTTCAGCAGACGATTTGAATGAAGTTGATTCTGCAGCTAACGTTGATAATGATTCATATACTCATTTATATAATAAAGAACAAGACAATTCAAAGTTAGCTCTTAATTGGGCACTAAGAAAAAATCAAAATTTGTATACTTTATTTTTTTCTCAACATGAAGAACTATCTAAAGTTTGCCAATACTATACGCCAAGAACCTCTACAATTTGTAACTTTACCGTTGATTTCTCCAACAATGAAGAGCAAAGAAAATTGGCCGCAAGAAAGTGTCAACACCATATAAACAAAGTTCACAAGTTGTATTTGAAACATAAGGATTTCGAGGTAATATTACAGCATATTTATCCTTTTAGAAAAGATTACAACATTCTTCAAAACATTGTTAGCAATAACGTTCAGACTTTAAAGGATCGACCTGATTTAGATTTATCCATGGAACAGAACAGAAAGATAAAAAAACTTAAAACCAACTCAATTTCAAAAGAATGTTTCGATGAATTAGTAATAATGTTAACAGCCACTGGAAATAATTATTCTATTTTAGATAATAGATACTTTAGAGATTGGTGTAAAAAGTACTTATCAGATCTCTGGACGCCCTCATGGAATAGAGGTAGGGGCAGTATTTGTGTCGACAGCACAGCTGAAAAGTTGAGAGATGAACCAAGATATATTTTATAAGCCACAAAGTTTGTTTAGAATCAACTAGAGTAGTCCTTACTTTATCTAAATTTAATAATCTCACCAACCAAATCAAACAAATTTTCGAAAATAAATTGAAAAATTATGTACCATGGACTTCCATAGAAGGAGATGGTTGGTTATCAAACAAAAAATCTAACTATATTTGCATTTCTTTGAATCTGCTCGACAAGGAATTAAAGAAAATTTCCTTTCCAATATATTTCAATGAATTCGAATCAAAAAGAAAAATAGATCTTATGAAAACTTTGAAATCGGTGTCATACGATATGAATATATCTAAATTCATCACATCATGCTGCACGGATAATGCTTCTTCTGTGATAAATTCTACGATTGAATTTAAAATTGATAACAATTTCAATTCCATTATTATTCATACGGGTTGTACTATTCATCAATTACAAATATTTGCTAAGGCAGTTATTGAAGATTTTTGTAACTTTTTAAAAGACAATCACCAATATAGCAAAAACAATGGATTGTACTCATCACATAATGAAGATGAAGAAGAATTTGAAATTTTTCCAATAGATTCCCCTGATATAATCTCAAAATTTATTATTTTATCCACTAAACTGCGTCGCCACCATTACCTGAAAAAATTATTCAACGAATCAGTTCATTCATTACCACCTTTACATGGTAATACTCATTGGAATTTAACCTTTTATCTTATAAAACATTTTGTCGAAAATTTCTCTGGTTATTTGAATTTTTCTGATAAATTTGAGAGTGAATTAAATGGCTATATATTTGAGTGTTCCGGTGATGATTACACCAGTGCACGTCTATTTTATGAAATTTTAATTTCTTTTGAGTCATTAATTAATTTATTTTCAGAAAATAAAGCATTAAGCATAGCTTACTTACCATTTTTAGTGCATATAGACTCTGAAATGAAAAGAATTTTGCTTGATCTCAACTCATTTTTCAAGAAGACAGTGTCATTTCCTACATTTAATAAGAAATTCATTAAATATTATTCGAAGTCATTAAAAGACGATTATGTTCACTTTTGCAGTGGTTTATTTCATTTTGATTCCAAGGAAATTTTGAAAGTAGGTGAAAAGCTGCGTTTAAATCCCATTGACCAGCTCGCTAACATAGCTTTAAAAATTTTAAATATTAATTTTTGTGAAGAGGAGATTATTTCAACCCAATGCATAAATACAAAAGCGGAAGAATTATTTGGTGACATAACTAAATTTGAAGTTTTAGATCCTATGGTTGCTGAGCGTACACTAAATGGATCAGTTACAAAAGAGCAATTTGCTGCTCAATGCAAAACGTTTTTACTCATAAGAATTAGTGAGGAACTCAAATATTTTTATGAATTTCGACTAGTAAATTACGAAAATATTTTAAGAAAGACTGCCGTTGATATGAACATCGAAATAAATATCGAAGGAACTAAAATAGATATCATTTCAGTGGAAAATAATAAAATATATTTATGGAACCACACTTCGCTGGTTCAACAACAGGTTTTTATGATTAAAACTAGATGTTCACTTGCTTTAATCCAATAATATTTGTCAGAAGTTAGAAACAAATCAAATGAAACTGTAGTAGGCAAAAGTTATATATTACCAGTTATCTTACGATATCTTCTTACAATTAACATAACTTCAGTTAATAGCGGAAGAAACTACAGTTCTCTAAAAAGGATTATCAATGATAAAAGGCATTCACTTAGTGATTATAAAGCTGGAAATGAACTTTTGGTGAGCACATTTTTGCGATCAATAGACGCTAAATTAGATGATGGTATAGATATTGTTAACAATAAAAAGCTGTTTGAACTTTTAAATCTGTATGAAGAATTTGAAAAAGTATACGCCAAATAGAAAATTACATATAAAATTTTCAGCTCCTTCATTTTCTGTAATATTTTGTAAAATATAAGTATAAATATATATATATATTATATATATATTGTAAAAATTGCTAAAATCCATCAAAATGACACTATTTTCATCTAAGTGTGTTACTCGGAATCCACAATTATTCGATGTATTTGGTGCATTAAAAAAACCAATTTCGCTTATAACGATTACAAGTCTAATATGTGTCTTTTTTTTCCACAGCAGCGCTAGTTTCATATTAGAGAAAGTGACACTAATTAATAACTAAACTCAATTATATTTATTATTGATTTATTGATTTATGTTAATTAAAATATATTTTAATTAATAATAAAATTTTATTGTTAAATTTACGAGAGCTAAGAAGAATTTCGTTAGGTAATTGTATTTGTTCGATTGCCAATTGTTTATCGAACTGTTAAAAAAACAATGAATTGTAAAAGACAATTGGATCTCGTTCGATATATAATAATGTACAAATGGATAGTAACATAATATTATAATTATATTTTCTGTAAAAACTAATCAAATTGAATTAAAGAAATTTTTGTAAATTTTTATATTTTGTTTTTAATTGTTACTTCTCGGTGATATAAATATAAATTCAGTGGAGTAACAAATAATTTATTCTCAAGTTTCCAAAAGTAAATACAGCAACGATTATGGAAATTTTTTTTAAAATTAACAGATAGTTGAACAAGAATATTGAATTTTACTATTTTAATCCTTAAGATTATGAGTCTTTAATAAAATGACCAGTACAGTATGTCCAGTCACAATTTAAATAGGGTTTATACCTATTTAATTTATAGATCAATTATAGCGCAAGTGGTAAGATAATATCGCTATAATAGTATCGATTCTAATTAATAAATATTGTACATCTATTAATTCTATAAAACATATTGTTCATTTATGATGAATTAAATTCTTTCCCCTATGATACGAACAAAAAGAAAAAGAAGCAAAAATGTTTTAACCTCATTTCAGTTCCAAACAACAGTCTTTTTTTCTATTTAATAAATTTTATTCAGAAATAATATATAATTAACTTACAATTATTCATGTAAATAGTAGTTGCCAATTGAATAAATCAGTCTTTTTTTAAAGTGATTAGTTCGATTCAAGCGGCAAACAGAAAAAGTTAAAAAAATGAAAAATTGATGTAGCAAAAATTCTTGTAAAAATAATGTAAATATTAAGAGATGGTCAATTAAGATTCTCAGCGGTTAATGAATAGTTAATAGAATTTTTTATTATTTTAATATATAAAACATTAATTGAGGCTGAAATTATACATATAAAAATAATCTAAAATTATTTTATCTTAAAACCATTGACAAAATTTGATTTGATTCATTAACATTAGATCACGAAAATTAAAATATTTAAATTTAAATCAATTTAAAATAAAATGTTTCAATAATGCTTAATAAGCCCATGAATACATTAAAGAATGAACACGAGTGGTTAAAGAAAAATGAAAATGCAATTTATGAAGCACAGTCTACTTTCAACATTATTAATGGCATATCGACAAATAACGATGAATCAAATAAACACGAAAATCAAAAAGATGTTTCAAATAATGATGAGATTCGTAAATTTAAAGAAATTGTAAGATTACAAGATATTCTAATTGGTTTATTATCAGATAAAGATAATTTGAATTATAGAAAATTTGAACTAGTACAGACAAGATCGTTATCGGCTGAATCAAAAAATTTTAATTTAGCAAATGATATACAACTTAAATTGGCACAGTTGGAAAATGAAATAATGGAGTATAAGCAAATTTTATCTAGTTTAAGATTTAATACAGTTAAGAAAATAAATAACGTTAATGAAAACTCTAATAATTTGAAATCAATTGATAAACAACAAAATAATACCATAAAAGAAGAAATAAAAACTATTCCGAATTATGATCTGGAAACTAAATTCGTTATAGAAGATGACAAGAAATTCAAAGAATATTTGAATAATTCTGAAGTGACAAGTTCTCAATATTCTGAAGATACAACAACAATATACGGCGATGATGAAAAGTTAATGTTGCATGTTAATAATATATCTGAGGTCACATCAATTAATCAAAATGAAGTTATAAACAAAATAATAGTTAATGAAGATATTGGTTTATCCTCAGTTAACAATTTAAATAAAAATAAAATTATTATTGATAAACAGGAACAAACAATTAATGATAAAAAAAGGTCCTTGAGATTAAAGAATAGTGTAAACTATAGAATACCAGAGGCTGATGATCCATTTGATTACATGATGGGTTCAACGAAAAAATTGAACAACTCTAGAGATATTGGTGTTTCTTTAGACGAAGATCAACCTGACGATTATGAACAAAATTATCTAACTACACAGGTACCTAATGGCTCAAGAGATTCAGTTCATGAAAGTGATAGAGAATTTGTCGACGGAAGTTATTTCAATAGTTCCCAAGATTATGACTACAATAGTTCAGAAGCTGGTTCAGAAGTTTACAAAGATGATATTAGTATGGTTAATACCAGCCATAACGTAATAGATGAAGAACAAAATATAAATGTGGTGCTTGATGACGACGAAATAATTGAAGCTTCTGATGCTGATATAAGTGTTCACGATAATGTGAGTCAGGAGGAGTTAAAGGAAAGCATTATATTATCATCTCCTATCAAAGTTGATAATAACTTTACTGGCAAGAACAATCATGTCTCTGTCATTGATGTATCCGACGAGGAATTAAACCATGATTTAATAATTGAAGATAGTAACCAATCTGCATTTTCTTACAATATTATAGACCAATTTTCTGATGTGGAAGTTGTGGAAACGATGAGAACTAATAATCATATTGAAAAAATTGATATGACAGAAGGAATATATGATGAGAATGAGGAAGTACCAATATCACAAATTGAATTAGAAAGAGAGGTGTTTGATTTAGAAAGAGAGAATTACTCCCAAAAATCAAATTTAAAAGATATCGAAGAAGAATTACAATTGATTTCAGAATCTTATGTAGAAAGTGAAAGTACAGTAAAAGATATCTCAGGGTTGACATCGAATTTCCAAGGTTATGCACCGGATATTCATCAAGGAGAGAATAATTTCCCCTGGTCTGCTGAAGTTGATTATCGCCTAAAAAATATTTTCAAGTTGGAAGGGTTTAGATCTAACCAATTGGAAGCTATAAACGCAACATTGAGTGGAAGAGATGTTTTTGTCTTAATGCCGACTGGTGGAGGTAAATCATTGTGTTACCAATTACCAGCCGTTGTAAAATCTGGTAAGACGAGAGGCACCACAATTGTAATTTCACCTTTAATATCGTTAATGCATGATCAAGTCGAACACCTATTAAATAGAAATATCAAAGCCTCTATGATAAGTTCCAAAAGTCCTGCAGCTCAAAGAAAAAAAACTTTTAATCTATTTATTAATGGTATGTTAGATCTGGTCTATATATCACCAGAAATGATGAGCGCTTCCCAACAGTGTAAAAGAGCTATTAATAAATTGTACTCAGCAAATAAACTTGCTCGTATTGTTGTTGATGAAGCACACTGCGTCTCAAATTGGGGTCATGATTTTAGACCGGATTATAAAGAATTGAGCTTTTTTAAAAGAGAATATCCAGATATCCCATTGATAGCTTTAACTGCAACTGCGAACGAACAGGTTCAAATGGATATCATCAATAATCTTGGTGTAAAATCACCATTGTTATTGAAACAAAGTTTTAATAGAACTAATTTAAATTATACCGTCCGTCCAAAATCTAAGGATACTGTAGCAGAAATTTGTAAAAGCCTTAAAACTAAATTTAAAAATCAATCAGGTATTATTTATTGTAATTCTAAAATATCCTGTGAACAAGTTGCGCAACAAATAGCTAGTCAAAAAATTAGAACTGCCTTTTATCATGCTGGCATGACACCTTCTGAAAGATTAAAAATACAGAAGGCATGGCAAAATAATCAGATACAAGTTATTTGTGCAACAGTTGCATTCGGTATGGGTATTGATAAAGCGGATGTCAGATACGTCTTTCACTATACTGTGCCAAGAACACTAGAAGGATATTATCAAGAAACAGGAAGAGCTGGTAGAGATGGACTTATGGCTGATTGTATTATGTATTTTTCTTTCAAAGATGTAAGAAGTATTCAAACTATGATCCAAAGAGATAAGTCTTTAAATAAAGAAAATAAAATAAAACATTTAGAAAAATTACAACAAGTGGTATCATATAGTGACAATGTTACAACTTGTAGGCGTAAACAAGTGCTTAAGTACTTTAATGAGGAATATAATGAGTCTCATTGTCTCAAGAAATGTGATAATTGTAGAAATTCAGGAAATTTCTCAATAGAAGTAAGAGATATAACAGAATATACTAAAGGAATACTTGATTTGTTAGGAAATCTAAAGGATGAAAGAGTTACTAGGATATATTGCCAAGATATTTTCAAGGGATCGAGATCTGCTAAAATTCTACAATCTGGACACAACTTAATAAATGGACACGGCGCAGGTAAAAATTTGCACAGATTAGAAATAGAGAGAGTCTTTTCACAGTTAGTTACTTTAAGGTTACTTGAAGAGTACCCAGTGGTTAATGCAAGTGGGTTCGCATCTCATTACATTAAACTGGGCACTGCTGGTAAAAATTTTTTAAAGAAAGATGAGACTTTGAAAATGGAATTTATTATAAATAATTCTTCTTCCAGACCTTCTTCAACTAGAGGTTCTTCTCGCTCCAATATAAATTCTTCTAATAAGCATACTACTGATATATCACTCAATGACGCACGTACGCAAAATAAGAATTCAAATAGTTCAACAAATAGCTTTCAACATATAACTAAAGATGGAAATTTGAATAAATGTTCATCAAAAAATTTAGTGATGCCATCATCAACCAACTTCGAAATGGAATTTTCTGATCATTCAATAAATTCTGAAATAATTCGTCAAATAAGAGATACGCAGGATCTCGAAGTTGATTCATACCCTGACTCTTTACTCAATAGTAAAGTGAAAAAGAGGAAACCAACATCAAAAAAGGGAAGAAGGTATAAATCATACAAGAGGTTTAGAAAAAAATAGGTATCATTGTAAACAATCGAAATCCATTCGGATTGCTAATTAAAATCTATAATTTTATTATAAAACACCCTACAAATTTTTGCATTTATAATACATATTTACACGATATTCATACCTATAAAATTTAAATACCAATTCTTACATTTTGGAACTTTTTTCCAGCAACAGTACCAAACCATTCGCCTCCTTTTGGTCTCCATACTATATTATTAACTTCTTGTTTTCTATTTGAGTAACACATTCTAGGGACATCTAGAGTCTTGATCTTATTTTGGTATTTCCACTCAGTATTATTTGCATTACCATTAGGGTCATTCATATGCATATTTGACGTATTACTATTATTAAAATCATTATTATTTGTGGCTTCATCATTGACAGAGTTATCATCGTTTCTACCATTTGAAGTGGAAATTGAATTTGGATTTAATTCGTCATTTAAATCCCAATATAATACTTGACAATCATCGCTACAAGATATTAAAATATATGGGTTTGATGGGTGCCACTTAATTTGGTTTACAGAAGATGAATGGCCTTCCAATACTAAAACTGGTACACCTGGGTTTCTCATATCTAAAATCAAAATCGATCTCTTATCTAATCCAAAAGTGGCTATAATGTTAGGATCAGTCGGAGATGGTTCTAACCTTAATAAAGCATGTGATACATTGTTACTTGAAGCACCATCAATTTTAGTAGTTGCATCATTGGTATAAGTACTATTGCCTTGAATATCAGTACCAGCTTCGTAAATAATAGTACTATGCTGTAAAGCTCTTAGATCAAATACTCTGACACTACCATCACCACCACAAGATGCAAATATCTGAGTTGATTGAGTCAAAAATCTAACATCATATACTTCACTATCATGAGCAATTAATTGTGTCTTCACGTAATTTGAACTTTGCAGATCCCATACAATACATGTGGTATCGATTGAACTTGAAATTAATATATTTGTATCAATAGGATTCCAATGAAAAGATGTAACTGGTGGAAGTTGACCTAATAATTTTGCATTAGCTTTATTACTGATGGAATTCGTACTATTGTTGACGACTTGATGCTGTTCATTATACTTACACAATGATAAGTTAATTTGTTCCTTTAAAGTTTTTTTGTAAACAAAGTTATTACGACCATAATTGGATATATTGTTATTAAATGCCGGTTGGTTATCACTTATATTGTCATCGAGTGACCATATTCTTAAACATTCTGAGGATGTAGCAATTTTTGTTGGATTTGAAACACTAGGTAGCCATTGAATATTGTTAACTGGATAAGTGACATTACATTCAGCTACTTTCTCCCAAGTAATTAAATCATTAGTATGTATAACTTCAAGTTTATTCAAACTATCTTCTTTATACGAACCTAAAGTCACATAATCATCTATGCTCCAATCAAGAGCAAATAACTGCCTGCAGCTTTCAAATTCACAAACAAAATTAGGATTGCTATATAAATTTCCATCTTGATAACTATTGTAAATAGATTGATTCATTCCATTTAATGTATAATTATCGATTGAATTTACTGAACCCAATTCGTTTGCTCCATTGCCACCAAAAGTTCTATATTGATTTAATTGATTAAATGTATTATTTTGAATTAATTCTTGATTTTGACCAAATCCAGATTTTGAATTCATACCTTGAATTGATTGCGAAGGATTTAATGGAGAATACATCGGGGAGTCAGTATCCATTGGATGTCTAGCGTTTGGTGAATTTAAATTGCTATAATTATTTAAATTTTCTGAATTATTAACACTTTTATTGAAAATTGGGTACATTTCTTGATTCATTATATTATGATTAGAATCTGCCACATTTTGTCTTTGGAAGCTTCCAAAAGAAATCGAACTCCTTTTTTGAGATCTGAAATTATCCATTTTGAACTTTTAATAGTCTCTGAATATTTTAATTTTTAATTTTATTAATTAAACTTTAACAAACTATGGATTGAACCAAACTTATACAGTTTAAGTTACTATTTCTTATAATTTATTAATTAAAATTAAAGTCACCAAAAGTAATTTAAGTCAGGAATCGGAGTGTTGATCCTAGTATCGTCAATTATTTACAATATAATTCTCCAAAAAGAATATTACTGTTATAGAATTATATAATTAATTTCAAAATATATTAATGTATAATATATAAAAAAATTAAACTTAATTTTTATCCATGAATAATTTATTTAGTGAGTATGTAAAATTTTATTTTTTTCTTTCTTATTCGTAACATTTTTTTTCTTAATATTTTCGAAATTTTTCAAGGGCCGTTAACGAAAAATAGAAGACAAGTAAGTTGAAGTTGTTGAAACATATGATAAAACATAAAGACATATTGCAATTTAAAAAATATTAAATGAAACTATAAGAATATGGATTTACATTAACTCATTAGCTAACATTTATTATCTTAAAATGCCATATAATTAAATGAATTAGTTAGATTTACATGTGATGATATGTAATGGAATAATATTCTTTAATTCAGTCTCCAGGTAATAGTTAAATATATACGCAATAGATTTTACATGATTCCCGTTACTGATATAGTTTTCTTGGATTTATATATAAACCATTAGATTATTGTTAAATGAATTAAATACCGAGTACAATACAAAAATAATATCTTTGAGTTTCAATTCGAGTCGTTTCATTATAATTTATTAATGGTACATATGTAATATTTTTTTTTATTTAATTCGTACAGGTTTAGAATAATAATATATAATTGAAAATAATGTTTAGCATATTTTTATTCAATAGTCCTAAGTTTGAACTGAAAAAGTTCCAAATAGATGCTTTCGAAGTAATTCAAAGGAGGGAATGATTCAAAGTGGTAAATTAGAATCAGTTTGTGCTTCACCAAGTAATACTCTGTTTACATCTTCTTCTTTATAGTATTGGACAAATGAAGGAATCAAAGTAATTAAAGAAGTTAAATAACTTTCAATTGTAACAATTAACTTTGATGGTGGGAAGATTTTAACAAATTTTCTTTCATTATAAGCGATCATGTAACCCATAAATAAACAAATTGTATTATAAGCATTAGCCAATAATGATTTTTCACTAAAGATGAAAAAATGTGAATAAATATACATTGCCAATAAACAAATTGTTGGTAAGAAAACAGGTATACGAATATTACTTGAAAATAATGGTAAAGTAATATTTCTTGAATTTTCTCTCTTAATTTTTCTAACAGAAATGAAACCTAATAAAATGAAAATCCAACCACTCATACCAGTAATTGGAATATAATCATCAGCAATATTAATGATTTTTAAATGAGATAATACCATACCTCCTGCACAAACGATTACACTAACAATTGTGGTTACAATATTTAAGAAAATACCAGTGAAAACAGTACCATGTTCTCTTTCATAAATATTTAATGGAATAGTAATAAATATCAAACAGACAATTAATTCATGGAATGTTCTGAAATACAATGGATGCATAGAGATAGCTTTAAATTTAAATTCACTTAATGATTCAAAATGCAAATAACAATCAGTTATAATTGAACTCATATCATATTCTGTATAATAGATTCTTGTGAAAAGGAAAAAAAGAACACTAAAGATTGCTAAACCTATAGTTAAAGCACTTGGTTTCTGATTTTGATATACTGTGTGATAAAGTTTACTACTTATTGACATATTGTTTTTTTCTTTTTAATAGTTTTCCCTTGTTATCAATTGAGCACAATAATAAATCTTTTGTTTTTTAATTTATCTCTTTCAAAAAATGAATATAACAAATTTTAACAAAAAACAAAACAGTAGATAGATTGAAATCTTAATGATTATTGAATATTATTAAATTTATAAAAGTTTATAACTTGTATAAAAAATAATTCAATTATACAAGATGGGATATTCGAATTGAAACTTTTCCAAAAATTTCGAAACCAAAAAATAAATACTCCAAAAGAAAAGGGTAAAAAAACCCATAACTTTACTTGCATTCGTACGAGACATTGTTAGCAAAACAGATAATTACGTATGCATTCTTTAGGAAAATTCGATAAAAAAAAGATAAAAAAATAAAAAGAAATTCCAATTGAGTAAAAATACGGTTCGTCATAATGATGCAAAGGAATTTTGTCGGTAGGATATATATAATTCAATTGATTAATCTCAAGTGCTGTAACGGTAACGGTAAAGTTTATACATATATGCAATTGTGAATCGATACCATTTTTATCTGTGTTTAAATTTGTTATTTCAGAACAGCAGTAGTCGATTAATTGAGTGACTGGTATTGGTTAACTTATTTTTAAGCAGTTATATGGTATTAAGATCAAACTAGAGAACAATGACTCAAGATGTTGAAGCTAAGGTTGTAAAGAGGCAAAGTACTAGAAGAAAAAATGTTCTCATGGATACTGTTGTTCGTGGTACTGCTTCAATCAATAGTTTATCAAACATTGTTTTATCTGATGAACAATCAATGTTGAAAGAAAAAGTAATGAATTTTATTCGAAATAATTTGAAAAATTATAAGAAATCTTCAGATGAGAAATCAACAGATTGTTCAATGTTTGTCATTGAAGGTGATGCAGGAACTGGTAAATCTGTCATATTAAACTCGTTATTCAATGAGATTCAAAGATTTGCAAATGAAAAAGGTCATGATAATGATATTTTACATGGTACTAGCAATTATCTAATTGTTAATCATCCTGAAATGTTAAAATTGTACGTTAGAATATGTAAACATTTTAAATACATTACCAAAAAATCATTGGAAAGACCAACTTCTTTAGTTAATTCTTTGACTAAAAGCAATTCTATCGCTGATGTTGTTATCATTGATGAAGCTCATTTATTAGCCACTTCGAAAGACGCTTTCAAAAGATTTTATGGAGAAAATCATTTACAAGAATTGATGTCGTTATGCAAAGTCTTGATTTTAGTTTACGATGATAAACAAGCTTTAAGAATGGGTTCGTATTGGGATGAAAATGGAAACAATGGTGCGAATTTGAAAAGTTATTATGATCAAGTTCAAAGTAATAAAAGAGATTGGTATAAACTAAAACAACAATTTAGAGTCACAGCTCCACATGACGTATTGAATTGGATTAATGACATCAGTATTAAAGGTAAAATACCAAAATTCCCTGATTCTGCAAAACAAAATTCAAATTCAAAATTTGATTTCAAAATTTGGGATGATTGTCAGCAAATGTATGAAGCTTTGAAAGTAAAAGATAAAAAATTAGGCCAATGTAGAATGTTATCTACTTATGATTTCCCTTATAGACTAGATGGAAATGATTATTATGTGACATGTGGTGATGATTTCAAAGTTCGTTGGGATCGTTACACTCCACGTGAAACAATACCATGGAGTGAAAGACATGACACAATCAACGAGGTTGGTTCCGTTTATACTATTCAAGGTTTCGATTTGAATTATGCTGGTGTTATATTGGGTAGATCAGTCAAATACGATAAAGAAAATGACTGTATTGCTTTGGATACAAAACTTTATGACGATCATGCGGGTTTTACTAAAAAGAAAAACATTCAAGATGTTGAAGATGTTAAAAAGAAAATTATAATGAACAGTATAAATGTTCTTTTAACTAGAGGTGTTCATGGATTATACGTATATGCATGGGATGATGAATTAAGAGAACGTCTAAATAGATCTCAAAAAGAATAAAACATCCTTATCATTTCTAAATAGAAATACTTATAATATAATGCATTAGTTTATTTTATTCGGTAGTTAATTATGAATATTTTCAATACAAATAATAAAATAATAAAGTAGAAAAATCTATAAAATGAAATATTTTTTTATAAATGAGATTGGAAAAAATTAATTCTTCTTCTTTTCCGATGTTTTAACGTTATTTCCCTTATTTTTACTTTTATTTAATGCTTCCCAAATGATTCCACCGAATACAATGGAGATACCAACCCATTGAATAGAGTTAACCGATTTTTTGTAAACAAGAATACTCAATAACATTGACATCATTTTTCTCGTGACAGTAATCATTACTAATACAATAGAACCAAAATATTCTAAAGTATAAAATATAAAAATTTGTCCAATGGCACCACAACATGCATAAGTTAATAAATATTTTAAAATTATAGGATCATGTTCAACCAATGTTAATGCTTTCTTATATTGATTTTGATCAATTAGGATTAAATAACCAGCGTTCCAAACGATGATTAATAAATTTAAAGCAAACATTAAATGAGCACCTGTAATTAATTGATGATCTTTGGACTTAATTTGACTTTTATTTAATTTTAACATTTTATCTTGTGTAGCATTAGTCAAACCATCTAAAAATAAACTAAATAATAACATTGAATAACCATAAACATGTGTCATTAAATTGCTACCTTGTGCATCATCTAAAAATCTCATTGTAGAGCCTGATTTTTTAGAACCTAATGTAAATACTGTAACACCAATAGTAACTAAAACAGCCACGACTTTTTTTTCAGTAGCTATCGAGGTTCTATATAATAATAAATGAACCATTAAAATTGGAATAATTTTACATGATTTGGCTAACATATAGGTTAAATAATCAACATGTTGTAAACTATATGATGCAAATGGAGCTGATAAAGCTTGTGTAACTGAAATTAAGATAAAATATTTTTTATTATTCCAAATTAACTTATACAGTTGTAATAATGTGACATTTGATTTCATTGTTAAATAAAAAAACCCAATAATCATTGCAACAAATGCTTGTGAAATTGCAATAATATTTGGCGAATTAAATTGTTCATTTGAATTTGGCCAATGGATAGTATTTAATGGCTCTTGAACAAGAGCCCAAGTTAAAAAACTACAATAAATACCAATGGCACAAAATAATAATTTACCAACATTTAAAGTTTCATCACTATCATCATTAATATCTTGTTTAGTTTTTTTATTAATTAAACTGTTATTTATGTTAACATTCTTTTTACTCTTAATTTTAGACATATTATTTCGCAAACGAACACCCCAATACTTCTTCTACTTCTTCTTTATATGTTTTGTTGATGATTTTGTAATCAAGATCGACATATATATGAATAATAACATATTTAAATAAATTAAATTTAAAGTTTATTTAAAATCATTCTATTTTTGTTATTGATATTTTTTTTTGTATTACGTTTCTTTAGTGACAATGTAAAAAAAAAGAAAAGTGAAAAAAAATGGAAGCTCATCGCAAAAAAAAAGTTTCGAAATGAAACTTCGATGAAAGATTCTGTACTATGTAAGAATATATAATAATATCAATATCATTACTTTGACTAATTGATGTTTTTAACTTGAAGGTATCATTGCTATATTACAGAATGATATATTACTTATACAGATCAATCTATAAAATATTTCATTTATAATGTGCTCATAATTGCTGTCGTTCAAATTTAGCATTGTCAATACCAGAAAAAACATCATAGTGTACGAACCATGTTGGGCAAACGAAAAAAAAAGAAAAAGAAAAATGAGAAACCAACAAGAAAAAATTTTGTGAATGAATGAATAAATACAATTCTGTAATGGTGAAATATAAACATGAAATAGTAATTGTATTTTTAAATCAATTGATTTATTAAGAAATTTGCTTAAATGAATCATTCGAATCATTAAGTGTTAATAATATATATATATATATATATATATTTTTTTTTGGAGACACTTATTTGTGAAGAGATTTTTAGTCAAAACGAACAAACATAAAATAAAACGAAGCATGGGTGCTTATTCTCCAATTGATGCCACTTATGGTGTACGTTTTACTCAAATTTTAGAAACTGATAATGATTTTATTAAATATCATTTTAAATTAAATAAAAAATTACTTAAATTAAGACATATTTTGAAAATTTCAAATAGAGATACCAAACATTATGAAAAAGGTGTAACAAAAATTAATAATTCAAATATTTTAACAAATGAATTTTATGATAAAAAAAATAAATTAGTTGGTGTTTATTTTTTACTTTCAATTGAAAGAGACCTTTCTTACATTGAACTATTGAAATTAAGAGCAAGAAATAGAGGTAAATTTTTAAAAAATGAATCAAAAATTATTAGAACAAGATTAAAGAAAATTTCAAAATTAAGTTCTCAATTAATTGATGAAATTACAATTAATGAACAAAATTGGATTACACGTTTACAATATCTAATTTATTCAAAATTAATTAATGTTGAATATTTATTATTAGGTAAAAAAACTAAAAAAAAGAATAGTGAATTAATTTCAAATGAATTAACTTGTATTTTTGAAGGTTTAAATTTATTGAAAAATAAAAAATTATTAAATAATTCGATTGTTGAAGAAATTCAATCCAAATATAATTACTATTTAAAACAACATGCTGGTAACATTTTTTCAACAGTTGATTTAAATGAATTTATGAATAATACAATTTTAAAAATTCAAAATTCAAATGAAAATAATGAATTCATTGATATTTTAATTAATAATGGTTATAAACCAATTCCACAAATTAAGAAACAAGAAACTACTAATGAAGAGTCATCAAATGATAAAAATTTAAACAATGAAATTAATTGGATCGATTTTACCACTACTGTTAATGACGAAGAAGTTTATCAATTAATTGTTGATGCTAATAATTATAAAATTAAAACAATTGAAGATTACGATACAAAATTATTAAAATGGAATGATATTTTAGAAAGACAAGAAGCTAATTTAGCATTTAAACAACATAACGAAGACAATATGGAAACTGAAGCATTAGAGAATGAGCAAATTTTATTAGCATACATTAAATATAATGTATTACTAACATCTGCTACCCGTGAAAATATGGTTTTTGAATCACTACTAAGACAATGGCATACTATTACCTCAAATAGTTCTAATCCAACTTCAAAAGTATTAAATAAATATAAGGAAATAGAAAGAATCACTAAAAATTTAACTAAATACATTACTGATTTAATGGAATTACCAGGTGTATTTTCATCAGAAAGATTAATGAATCAATTAGAATTATTGAAAAGTTATTATAATATCACATTAACTTCAATCTGTTTAGGTGAATTATATCAATCCAAACATGATTATTTACAAGCACTAGCTTTAAATGTAAATGGTTTAAAAGAATTGGAAACTGTTTTAATGGAATTAGAAGATACTGATTTAGATAAACAGTTATTGCCATCTGAGTTAATAAATTCCAGTAAAGTTTGTGCTTTAAGAAATTCTATCAAAACTTCTTGGAAAAATATTATTGCATTAGCTGAATATGATAAAAATATGAATAAAAACCAAGATAGATGGAACACTCATAATAATAAGAGTCTAATCACTTTATTTGAAAGGGTTGTTACCGATATTCAAAATATTCACCCAAGGGATGTCAAATTAAACAATCTGTTTCCATTAAGACCAATAATTAGACCAACACCAAGCAAGCCAACTCTATTTGATTTAGCTTTCAACTATATAGATTACGAACAAGATTTCAATGGATATTCCGAAGAATCTACTCCTCAAGCAACTGAAGTAGATGAATCTGTTCAAGAAGATGCAGAAACTGGTAAGAAGGGTGGCTTTTTAGGTTTATTTAGACGTTGAAATATATATATATAATTTATAATACATAATGACTATTAATACCATATACTTTTGACTTTGAATTAATTTAATATCGAGATGTATATCTTTTCAAATTGTTACTTAGTTTCTTAGTAATATTGGAATGGCTGTGTAAGTATATACCTATCCATGCTCTAAATAAGTTATTTATTAATTATATACCTATTTCTGTTTTATTATAAACTAGTTGAAATTAATTCTGAAATAAAATGTTTCACCTTTGCTTAATTCGATTTGCTAACATTATACCTCATATTTTAATTCGGCCATTGTTAGTGATATATTTTTTTCATTTAAAGATCGATTTAAGGATGTGTAAAATCATATTGAAATCAGCTTTATTAATGTTAAGGGAGTATTTTCAGTTTAAGACTCTAATGACTTCTGAATTCGTTAAATAAATAAACTCCATATTTATAGTGGTATTGTAATACTACATTTTTAATAAAAGTTAAAGTAGTTATAAAAAATATGATAGGTCTACCGCATAAAAAATGCCATTGTTGGGTCTGCCTAGATGATTCAGGCTATAATTCAAGTTGGTTAATTCATCAATGTGGATGCAATTTACAAATACATAAAAAATGTTATTTTAGATGGTTGCATAACTTAAATAAAGAACATATTTCAAATCAATGGTCGTTTAATAAGGATTCATCAAGCTCTGAGAAAAAATTATATAAACAATTATGCTTCTTGGTTGACGGTCATAGAGACTTTTATAGAAAAATATCATTAGCCGAAAGTGTAGTAGGCATACCATTCATTGGTGTTCCTTGCTTTACTTTTATCTGTATCCCAATGATATTTAGTTTTGAAACGTTGGGTATTAATGTTTTTTCGAAACTGATAACTGATCATCCTCTGCCTCCACCAATAACAAATGTATATTGTCCACAATGCAAAAAATATATCCAAAAGAAAGATATAAATTTAACTTCTAAGTCAATATTACTTAAAGCTTTACACATATCAAAAACTATAATAAGATGGGGTGTTGCATTGACAACAATATCATTACCTATAGTAAATTTAGGTAAACTATGGTTTAAACTAGGGCTGTGGCAACTAAGGCAAATATTTCCTGAAGAAATACTTACACAATTGTGCAATATTAGCACGACAAAAGCTTTAGATGTTTATGGTGACACAATTAATGGGATCTTAAGTGTTCCCGATATTGCTAAAATTGTAATTTTTGGATTCCCACTATATCTCATAGGTTTAGTTGGAGAATATGATACATTTGATAAATTGAAATGGGTAGCACCATTACTAACAATTAGATTTAGAGGAACTGATAACCAAAACTATAATATTGCTAAAACATGTATCAACATTTCCTATGCATTTATTTTATTAAACATTAACGTTATAAAACCCTTATTAAACAAATATTACTATAAATTAGTAAACGAAGCTCAGCCGTATTATATCGAAGATAAAGAGAAAACAAATCGATATGATAACAGTAAGAGTTATGCAAATGTCTTAATTTCAACCAGAGCATATGATGTATTTGCCGAAGCTACATTATGGCCACTATTTGGAAGATTAGTAGGAGATCAAATTTATTCAATATTTATATGGTTAAAGAGAAATTCATTTATTTCGTTCAATCCTAGTATTTCATCTAATTCTTTAACTATGATTTTTCACTTTTCTGGGATGGGTATCCTATCACTGACTAGACAACTCTTTAAAGCTCATACTTCAAAACTTAGGGTTGAAGAACTTAAAGAATTACAAAAAGCTGCATTATACCTTGATGAGTAAATTTATTGTCTTTTATATACGTGTATATATTAATTAGTAATTAGTACATATTTTTATTAGAGTTATAAAAATTTGTTGCAATTAATCTCAAAAGTTCAGTCGTATTAAATGTAACTTTTGAATCAAACAAGTACCATTGAATCACCTTTTTACCAACTTGTGTATTCAACAAATCAAAGAAATCGAAGGAGTCCATCATATCATTTAAAAATCTAGAGGAACCTTTACGTTTATCACTAATTTTAATTGTGAAGTGCTTACCATTCACAGTTGCAAATTTAAAATTAATGTCTGGGAATTTAGGACCACTTGAACCAAATACTTTTACTGTTAGTTCACCTAATTTTTCACCTTCTATATTTTTAATCACTCCAGCTTCATACAATTGTCTGGTAGACCATTTAAATTTAAGACCACGTTGAGAATAGTGCTCTTTCGTTTGTGTCTTTTTATATACATCTTTAATAGAATCAAATGTCCCTTTGACAGAGCCTGAGAAATTCTTAGAACTACAGAAATTATCCAAAATTTCTTTTATAGATAATTTTATAAGCTTTATATCCTCATTAATTTGAATATTAAAATCATTTAATTGTGTTATAGTTATTTTTGTCACATCAAGTTCGTTTCTAATACTATCAATCGTATACTTTGGATCTCTTATAATGGATGCAATATCATTAAGAACATCTTGCATATAGTTTTCTGAAGCATTTAATATACCTTGATTTTCTAATTCATTAATTAGAGTCAACGCTAAGTTCTTTAAATTAAAGTATTTTGGAGCATCTAAAGATTGAATTATATCATCAGAATATACTGTATGATGAGATACAATAAAATCATGAAATTTTGGCTCATCATTTGGTAAAACAGTGCTCACAGCTAAGTCATATAAATTAGTATCAACTTCTTCGACTTGCATCATGTAAATCATGGTTCTCTTAAGTTGTTCATACACAGATTTCATTCTGTCATTATTTGATAAAAATCTATAGGAGGCAGTGTTCAATTCTAATACTAATCTACCAGAACCTAATTCGTTTGACTCATCTCTGCATTGTTGTAAGATATCTAATATAGTATCATCGCTATCAAAATATTTCGCATGATCTTGGAACTTTTTAGTAATACTGAAAACCTTCTCTGATAATATCTCTAATTTAGGTCTGGATGATAACATATCTTCATAAATCAAATGATCATATTCAACAGAATAGATTTTATCTAGCATTAAACTTCTCAAAAGGCCAGTTAAAAATGGTTTTATTTCATCTGCATATTGGTTTAAAGGTTCGTAGAAATCAGTAAAGTTTTTCATACCAAAAACAGTTCTCAATGAATGTAGTAAAATGTCAATTTTATTATCAAATAAATTTTGATTTGAAGTTTCAAAACCAAAGTATTTATAATTGACAAGATATTCAGAACAAAAAGTATTTATCATCACTTTTGAAACAATCTTTAAAACATCCTTGCTTTCTGAATTAGTATCAGATGCAAGTGAATATAGTTGAGAACACAGATACTTTATCTCATGAGGAATATCGTCACTGTGTGTTGAGTAAATTTCTGCAACAAGTTCAACAGCATGCCATATATTTCTTAAATTTGTAACAAATTGACGTGAGGTTTCTAAATCATCTACTGCAAAAGCTTCATTTGGAGGATCATTTAAATAAATATTTCTGTAAATTTCCATAGGGTCACTTGTAAAATCAACATTTGAGTCTTTGATAAAATCTAAAACTGGTATAAACAGTCTGATCAGCTCAGGATACTCTCTTCTTAAATATTCTGAAAGTAATTCTTCCCAGAATAAACTATCTGATTCCAAAAATTGAATTAAAGTCGAACTTTCAAGTAAATTTTGTTGAGCAATTGAAGCAATTAACTTCATATAATAAACTTTTTCTCTTTGACCCATTCTTTGATTAATGGTACTGAAAGATACATATATATTTGATCTGGCAAACTCTGGATCCCAAATATACATATTTTTCCAATAAGTTGGTTCAATTTGTAACAAGTAAAACAATTTTTCAAAAGAGCCATATTTAAGAGTAGGGACATGAATATCAGATAATTTGTTTAATAACGAATCATCAATATCAAAATTGTGCAATACTTCTGCAAAATCCATTTGTTGTCTCATATCTTTTTCTAACTTTTCTTTATTCATATTAGCAGAATCCAATGCAGCTTGATTGCTTTCTAATTTATTTTGAATTTCTTCCACATTAGGCATATCATTTAATAAATAAACATACTTCTTAACACTCCATAGGCACGGGTTTGGAGTTGTCATTAGATCGACATATGCTGTTCTTTGATTAAACATACGAATCCAACTTTGCATTTTAATAACCTTTTTGACATTTTTTAAGAAAAATGAGTTTCTGGTATTTAAATTGCTTCTAACACGAGCACCTCTAATACAACTTTGTAACCAATCAATATTGTTAGATTCTGTCGCATCATCAACTAAATCCAGAGCATATCTAACTAAAATACCTCTTACATATGCTTGCTGTATACTAATAGACGACTCATATGATTTTAAAGATGTTATTACATTATTTAACTTGGATCTAACAAGTTTTGCTTTAATAGATGCATTTAATACATCATTTTGTTTTGTTGCTTTCCGACAGTTGTTTTGTAAACCTGCGTATTTCTCTCTCAATAGGACAGACTTGATTATAAATTTAAATTCGTTTAATTTTTTACCGTAGTCATTTTCTACTATTTTAGTTCTATTGTATATATCTTCACGTAGAGCACAACCTTTCAAAACTGCTTGCAATTGAGTCAAAGATTTACTGTCACCATTATTAATTGATTTAGTAAATAAAAATTGTGTTCTGATACTATTGGCTTTAATGATTGCTTGCAATTTTGTCATTGGAGTTTTAGTCATAGTTATAATTTCTAATTGATTTTTAGCATATTTTCTATAACTTAAACCTTTACTAAACCTTTGAACAATTGATATGTATTTTTCTTGTCTGAAACATCTGATTCTCAATTTATCTAATTTGCTTCTAATACTTTCACCTTTAATGAAAGCTTGAAATTGAATTATTAATTCTTCTTTATCTATAGAGACTTTCACATTTGTATTATTTACAAATCTTTTACGATATAGGAACCCTTTAACTTTGCTTTGAATATTAATTATATCGTCCTCATGTAAATGGGATAATCTGAGAGTTATACCGGTGTTAAATCTGATATTAACACCTCTCGACAAACTTTGTATTTCTATTAACTTATCTAAAAATTCGTCTTCTGACATAGCTGATTTCTTTCTTGGAGAATAACGAGATGGACTGTAAGCGTAAGTTTGGTAAAATCCCATATTTTCTTCCCTTTGTTGACTTCTTCTTCTATAAAAATCAGTGCTTATACTGCTATACATAGATCTAGATGGTGAGTGATATGATAAACTTGATCTTTTTATGTCATGATATTTTAAATGTGGAGATGTTAATGTTGCAGAGTCAATTTTTGAATCATATAATGATCTATAATTAGTGTATGAGAAATCATTTCCCCTTGATGTTAGCGAAGTATCTAAATCTTCAATTGAATATGAATTAACTGGTGTTGTTAATTCGATATCTTTTTGTGATTTTTTTACGGGGGTTTTAAAGACACCTTCAATTACCTTACTCGGAGTATTTACTATGTTAAAATTTTCAATTAATCCATGCTTAATTTCATCATTGGTGTTCTTGTTAGGAGGAAAAATTTGACCAGTAGCCAGAGATTTGAAGTCTCGGATTTTTGGCCAAGTTCTTTGACATTTTTTAATATCCTCATTCGAGAACGATATTTGATTTGTTAAGTTTTTCAACATTGGTGTGTCTGTTGGCCATTTTTTATTTATTATACTAATCATAATATTCAACGTTTCAAATACTTGAGGTAGATCTTTTTTATTATATAGATCTTGTAACTCAAATCTGAATGAATCAGGAACACCAACATGGTCAACTAAAGAGAAGAATGCATTAATATTTTGAGTATGTTTAAATTCTAATCTATTCGATTCTGGGTATATATTTTTCACTAAGGAAGGATTGATTTTTTGAGCTACTTCTGCTAAAGTAACACCATTTCTCAAACTGTCACCAGTACATAATTCAATTGCAGATGGTAAAGTTTCTTCAGTCACCGATTCCATCCAATCTTTAATTTCTTGAACTCTACATAAGAAATCGTAGTATTTTAATTGATCTGAAGTTAATGAACTATTATCTATAGATTTTGTAACATTTTCATTTATGACATTTGATTTATTATTAATTAAGTTTTCTGAATTTCTGAATGGTGAAAGATTTTCTTTTGAAGATTCAAAATTTAAAAAATTCCCTTTTGTATTTAATTTTGTTGGAGAATCCTTAATATCGTTGAAATTACTTGATGAATTTAATTTAGTTGAAGATAATGGTTTCAACACTGAAACAGTTGAGTCATCTTGACCGTTTACGTTATTGATATATCTATCAATAAATGAATTTTTTGACCTAGTAGGTGAGTTTAATGACATTTTTAATGATTTCAAATTCCTTTCCTCAATTGATTTAGTTTTGATTTTGAGATGGAAACTATTGTTCAATTAATTGAAATTTAATTAGTTTTTTTAAATTAATATTACAATAATATATATAATTTTTTCAATAATTTTGTAAAAGGGATAAAACTAAATATGCCAATAGATAAAATATTATAATAAGAATAATTGAATTTCAATTATAACAAATATTTTTTTAAAGATATTATTTCAATATAAATAGATATTAATGAATATATTTATTTCGATATTTCAATTTAAAATAAAACCAAAATTTCCTAATTAAGAAATTATGTAAATAAATAAAATGTCATGATAGCGACGTGCGGAAAATTTAAAATAAAACCGATGCGATGAAATGTTTGTGCTACGCTATTTTCTAACCAAGAGTACAGTCATTATTCTTTTGGAAAGTAACAAATCACTGTAGAAAGGACAATAAACTATTGACGTATTTTAATGAGAGCCAACTGATTTGTAACGATGAGATGAGATGAGTTCGATGAGTTAAGATGAGTTCGATGAGTTAAGATGAGTTCGATGAGATGATGATGGATTTGATGAGTTAAGATTAACATCCTGATCTACCAACCTAATGCTATATGATATTATAAATCAACGAAACATTAAAAAAATCTAATTTACTCTTTCAAATAATTTTTCTTCAAAGCTATTAGATCATTATTATAATAATCAAATTTATCAAATCTATATGCTGTTGTACCATCACTATTCAACACACCAATATTTTCTCTTATATTCTCATTATTTTGTAAACTTGTTAAATTACTAAAATTTTGAATTCGTAAATAGTTTATTGAATTTAAGTGAAATATACAGTTTTTAAAATTTTCAATAATAACATTTTGTTTAATTAAATCATTATTTTTAATTGAATCATTTATTTTAAAATAAATCTTACAATTATTAAAATCATGCAATCTTAATTGAATTGAATTTTTCAATTCATTTAAATTTATTATTATAATTGAATCATTTATTGATTTCATGAAGATATCACCATTTTGGAAAAACAGATTTTTTAATAAAATAATTGAATTATTTATATTTTCTAAAATTAATGAACTATTATTTAATATTGTTGTGTTATTACCATTAATAATTGTACAATTTTTTAAATTATTTAATGATGAATTATTTTCATTAATAATTATTGTTTCATTTTCAATATAATTTTTTTCAATTATTTTATTATTTAAATTATTATTAATTTTTTTATTATCAAATTTAAAATCATTTAAATCAAATTCTAATTCAATATTATTATCTTTATTTAATAAAAAACTATCAATTTTTTTTTTTAAATTATTAATATCTTTTTTAAATAATTCAATTTCATAATTTGACAATTTCAAATCAGTATTAATTAAAAATTTATCTAAATTAATTAAATCATAATTAAATTTATTTAAAATTTCAATTGAAGTATCACTATTGAATTTAATTATTTGTAATTTTAATAATTTTAAATCTGATCTAAACCTATCCATAACGTTCTCTGTTGTCTTATATAATACTACTCTCTTATATAATATTATCAAAATATATAATCTTTTAAAAACAATCATGTTAATAATAATTAAAATTTATTTCATTATTTAATATAAATAAATATAATAAACAATAGAATTTAATTAATTTAAAAAAAAATATATATAGTTTTTTTTCAAAAAAAAAAAAAAAAAAAAAGTTCAAAAAAAAAAATTATAAGTAAAAATTTAAACAAAACTTGGTTTTGGTAAATTATTTGAATCAGGTAAACTTGTTGCAAATGAAGCACCAGCAAAATATGAATTACTTGGTGTTATATGAGATGATTTAATAGAATATGAATTATTGTGCTTGTTTTTGTTTTTGTTATTGTTATTGTTATTGTTATTGTTGTTATTATGATTATGATTATGATTATTTAAATTAATTTTAATTTTATTAATTAAATCATTAGCTTCAATAAACGAAGAAGATGCAGAAATGGGTGGAGTCATTAAATTTGAATTATTACCATAATTACCATAAGGATATGATTTCATAAAAATTTCATTATTTTTTTCAATAACATTATTTGAAATAGGTATACTATAACGAGTATCTTTTATTTCATTATAGTTATAATATCTATTATCATAAGAGACTTGATTTTGCATAATGTATTAAAAAAAAGTTAAAAAGTTAAAAAATGTAGGAGGGGGGGGGGGATTGCGTTTAATCTTGTTGTAAAAAATATGTAAATTGTTATATTTCTATAATACAGAAATATCCGAATATTAAGTTTGTTGTATTGTTGTATTATCATTAATAATAATAAATATAAATAATGATAAGATGACAATAATAATTTAAAATAAAAACTTTAAAAAAATATTGTCCTTTATATAGAAAAAAAAATTAAAATCATTTCAAAAACCCAAAAAAACCCAAAAAACCCAAAATTGTCCTTTTTCTATTACAAAAAGATAGAGAGATAAAAAGATAGAAAAAAAAACTATAAATTTGTGTATTACCCTGTTAATAAAATCATGTGTAATTAAAATAAAGTAAATCCATTATCTTAAACAGTAATTGTTCCGTATCTCTTTTCTTTTTCCCATCTTATCTCTCTCTCTCTCTCTCTCTTCTACACATAACAAGTAATAGATAAAAAAAAGGGGTGGGGGCAGTGTGGGCGGGAGAGCGGAGAGAGACAGAGGAGTCAAGATAAGGAAAGAGGGTAATTGCATTATAGAGATAATAATAGTAATAGTAACAGTAATGTATATGGGAAGGAACCATAAGATATTCACACTCTTCATTACTGTATATTCCAATATTAAATAAGTTATAATAATAGAACATTAAAGAACATTAAAGAATATTAAAGAATATTAAAGAATATTAAAGAATATTAAAGAATATATTGTAATTTTAATTTTGTGTAATGTTGTCGGCGGTTAAATTTTTTTTATATATAAATTATTGTATTGTCTTGTTTTAAGATCGTGTTAATATGTGGTATACTATATTTTAAAATTATGAGGGTTTGTAAGTCACATGATTGTCATGTGACTTTTATATATTATAATAATTTTATATATTATAATAATTTTATATATTTAAATAACCATTAATGGATCTTCATCTGTTTCACTAATGATATAATCGATTTTATCACTAGTCGTCAATTCCTTTAATTGTTCTAACATCTTAGTTCTAACATAACCACGTTCTGTGTTTGAATGATTACAAACAATCACGATTTTACCCATTTCTTTATATTTTAAAATTTCATGATGTGATAATTCACCTGTAAATATTAAATCAATTTCTTCAATGTTTTTAACATTTCTAAAGACTCCTGATCCACTACCAGCACATAATACGATTTTTTTAATGTTAATTTCTTCAAATTTTTTATTAATTGAACTGATTTGGAAATTTTTTAAATTTAAATTTTTTTTAATATTATTAATTGTATCAATTAAATTGATCTCTTTCTTCAATTCAACAGATCTACCGTATCCAATTGTTTCATCATTTAAATCATTCTTCACTGATTCAATGGCAATGTTTTTGGAAATTAAACCATTTTCATTATTAACTAATGAATTAACTAACCAATCATTAACACCACCTTTAATTGCATCGACAGAAGTATGTGGACAATAAACTGAGATACCATTTTGAATCAATTTAATAGCATTCTTATGTTGTGTGTTGAAATTTGGTGAAATTTTTTTCCAGTTTGGAAAAATAAAAGGATGGTAGGATAAAATTAAATTGCAATCTTTTTTAATAGCTTCTTCTGTAACAGATGATGTTAAATCAACAGTCAACAAAACTTTACATTTATCATTTGAAATTTTATTGGAATCATTTGAACAATCAATATGTAATCCTGTATTGTCCCATGCACTATCAGCATATTGTGGAGGATATAATTTTGAAATTATACCAATTACTTCTTTCAATTGGGTTCTACTTAAAGCTTTGCTCATTGTTAATATAATGGCTCAAAGTGCTAATGTACTGTCAATTCTTATTATAAAACTACAAACGTATATTCGTTTTAATTGAAATTTCACTTTTATACATATATGATGAACAAATATTCATAATTAAAATTAATTATACCCAATTTTTGAAAAAAGAAAAATTTTTTTTGGAATTTGAAAAACTTAAATTTCACCTTAAAAATTTTAGTAATTTAATGGAATTAATCATATTAATTAAATATAAAATTTACTTAATAATATATATAACACTAGTATCTCAACTTTTTACGATTTATAATCAAATACAGAAATATAAGATCAATTATCCTTCATTAAAACATGTCAGAAGTCACTGTTGAAATTCTAAAAGAGAAGTTAAATAATAATATTCCTGACGTTTATAACGTTATAGCGATCGATACATCTGCCGGTTGTGGACAATCTTTTGAAGTAGTCGTTATTAGTAATGCATTTCAAGGTAAAAATAATTTAGCAAGAAGTCGTATGGTAAATAAAGTTTTAAGTGAAGAAATTGCTCAAATTCATGCATTCGGTTGTAAATGTTATACAGTCGAGGAATGGTCAAAGATTGTTGTATAACCATACATATTCCATTCAATAATAACCACCAAAGAATAATACATAACAAATATATTAGTTTATTTAAAACAATATTTCATACATAGGTTAAAAGTTATTAACACGACAAAATTATGTCACATATTATTTCCAACCAGTATTCATATTTAAAAACAAATAAGAATGAAATACATATATGGGATCTTATCATTAAATGAGCAATATAATAAACAATATAGACGTATAAAATTAGATAGATTGAATCAACATATATTAACGTAAATTAGTAAATCATTGAATTCATAGATAATTAATTTCAATTGTTAATAATAACATAACCGTATATTAATTAAAGAATTCAAAATAATATATCCATATTTTAATAAATATAATTGTTTTAATATGTTTCATTTCAAATATTTATATGTAAACTCATCACTTGCTCTCTTTATGTCTCTGTCTTTGTTTCACTTCATCATCGCTTGTAAAATTTTGTCGCATTGACGATGTTTTTTCTTTTACTCAATTAGTAAATAATTAAAATTGTAAACAAAGACTAAAAATAATAATAAATTACTTAAAAGAATTAGAAATTAGATGACCATTTGATGTTATTTATATGTATTTGTATAATAAAGTTATTTAAGAAATTAATATTTCAATTATTTAAAGTATTTTAGTATATTTCAATTTAGTATTGAAACAAAAAAAAGAAAAGGTTACACAACTAGATCTTAGATCTAACGGACAAAATTTGTTTAGGTTTATTAATTTTTTTGATTTAAATTAATATAATAATATTACAATAAGGTATACAGATAAAACATATATAGAGAAAGATTTTGATTATTTGAAATAAATAATAATATAAAAATATAACTACCGTTTATTACCAATACAAATATTTCATTAAATCATGAATAACACAGAGAGTCGTCAATCATCAATTATGGTGGCTGTACGTGTTAGGCCATTTAGTGAAGATGAAAGATTAAGATTAGTTAAAGATGAAAATAATGGTAATACTTATCCTTCTTTAAATGATTCTTTACTGACGTTACCAAATAATAATGATAATGAAATATCAACACCAAGCAAGAATTCATCAAATAAAAATTATTTACTTAAACCTATTGGCATTAGAAAAATAGTTGATTGTGTAGATGATAAAATGTTAATTTTTGACCCTGCTGATACTAATCCTTTAAACAAATTGAGTGATAATGTTTTAAACTCTATGTATTCAAAAAGACAAAATAGCCGTAGACATCTTAGACGTGATGGTGGTGAATTAAAATTTGTATTTGATAAATTATTTGATGAAAATTCAGACCAAATGACTGTTTATAAAGCCACTACAAGCCCATTGTTAGATTCCATTTTAGATGGGTATAATGCTACTGTATTTGCTTACGGTGCTACAGGTTGTGGTAAAACTTACACTATTAGTGGTACACCAGAAGAACCTGGTATTATATTTTTAACTATGCATGAATTATTTCAAAGGATTGATAATTTAAAAGATACAAAGAAAATAGAATTGACATTATCGTATCTAGAAATTTATAATGAAACTATAAGAGACCTTTTGGATCCTTCAATATCGTCAAAAAAATTAGTAATTAGAGAAGATAGCGATCAAAAAATAACAGTGGCAAATTTATCTCATCACAAACCACAGACTGTACAGGAAGTAATGGATTTGGTGATAAGAGGTAATATGAATAGAACCACTTCACCAACTGATGCAAATGAAACTTCTTCTAGATCGCATGCTGTTTTACAAATTCATATAACGGAAACAGACCGTACTCCTGATTTAATTTCAAATACTACTTTTGCTACTCTATCTATTATTGATTTAGCTGGTAGTGAAAGAGCAGCTTCAACAAAAAATAGAGGTGAAAGATTAATCGAAGGTGCTAATATTAATAAATCATTATTAGCATTAGGTAATTGTATTAATGCATTATGTATAAGTGACGGTACACGCAGGACGTGTCATATTCCTTATAGAGATTCTAAATTGACTAGATTATTAAAATTCTCATTAGGTGGTAACTGTAAAACTGTAATGATTGTTTGTGTTTCACCAAGTAGTACTCATTATGATGAAACATTAAACACATTAACATACGCCAACAGAGCCAAAGATATCAAGACAAAAATAATACGTAATCAACAATCTTTAAATAGACATGTTGGTTCATATTTAAAGATGATCACAGAGCAAAAGCAAGAAATACAAGAATTACGGAAAAGAGAAACTGCTATAGTAGATTTACAGTTGAAAAAATATAAATTAGGAAGAGAGAAAATTGAATTAGCTATTGAAGATTGTGTACAGAAAATTAAAAATACTTGTTCACAAACACCTAAATTTAAAAATGCAGGAATTGTAAAATCTTTGATTTTATGTAAAAGAAGATTATTACAATTAGTGAAGTTAGAAATTGATGAAGTTTTACAAATTGTTGAAGATTGGACTGATGTTACAATTATTAAAAATTGTTATATTATTCAAGAACAATTAATTAATAAGACCAAAGAATTAGAAGATCAATTTGATACTCCAGGTGAATTAGATATAATAATTGAAAATGCAAAAAAGATAGAGAAACAAAGATTGTCAGAAATGGAATTTTGGGATCCATCTAATGACTCATACAATTTTGATATTAAATTAAATTATTTATCTGAATTATTTAGAAATGATGTATTGGTTAAAGCATCAATGTACACTGAAAGTATGTTTGAAAACAAGAAATTAATTTCTAAATTCAAATTTTTAAGTAAATGTTTGTCATCTAAACAGAATATTCATCAGTGTTTAGAACATTTATTAGATATAGATAAAGAGTTTGACTTATTTGGTAAAGATCTTATGTCATATGAAAATTCTAATGTCAATAATATTTCAATACCTGAAAATATGAAACAATACCTACCTCCATCACGACCACAAACTCAAATTATTAATAATGAATCACCGGTGGTTACTGACTCCCATAATAATATTAATATCAGAAATAGTCCCAAAATTTCTAATAATAATAGAAATATTCAATATGAAAATACAAAGACACCACCAAGTATATCAAAAGTTTCAAATAAATTAAAATTTAATAAATATACTTCACCATTATCAGAAAAGAAAATAATGAGTGCAACAAAAAGAATTAGTAAGAATGATAATGGTAATAATAGCAATAGTAATTCACCATCACCAAAAAATATGAATAAAATTAAAAATCCAATACTGTCATTTAAAGATGTTGCAAATATATCAATTAATTCCAAACAGAATTCATCAAATAATAAAATCACAACAAAGCCATTTAATCTTCAAACAAGAATGTCATTAGATCCACAAGATAGCACACTTGGAGAAATCGATATTAGTATGCAAGATATTTACCCAATTAAGAATAATATTTTTAATGAAAATGAATCAAAAGATAAAAAAATTACAAATGATTCAAATGATTCAAATGATTCAAATGATTCAAATGATGCAAATGAAATTATAATTTAAATACGAAAAGAATTATAATGAAACAAAACAACAAACATATGTTTGTATGTACATATTTTATTTTGTCATTGTCCTATTTATTTAATTTTATAAATATATATATTTAAATATTCAATACTTCTGTTTTAAATATAATATTTGCTCATACCAAGTTATAATATTCTTGAGCTTTCAATAACTTTTTTTTAATTTTATGAATCATTTATTTTATATTTAATGAAGTTATTTCAATATCACATAACTTCATTAAATAACATATTTTATTCTTTTCTTTTTTGTTTTTTTAATTATTTATTTATTTCAATTTTGTGTTTTATTGAGGCGTCTCTGCATGTTTTTCTGAGAACGTCTCAGTCATTTTATTTATTTTTTTCTGTTTTTTTTTCATTTCGAAAATTTTTTTTTGAAATATTTTTGTTTTTTTAATGAATTTTTTGAAATTGTAGAGTAATCGCGTAGAAATAACTAATTGTGTTTTCTATTTTTCACTTTTATTTTCTTCAAAAAAATAAAAAATAACAAAAATCCTTTGGTTGAGCTAATGAAATAATCATTGTTTAATAATGAACAATTTTTTTTTTTCAAATAAATAAATTTTATTATTAATAATCTTTAATATTTAATGTAAGTTTTCATATATAAGTTGTTATTTATTTAACTTAATATATGGTTTCTTATTTACTCTTTCTTAATGAGACCAATCCAACGTATAAAAAAATACCTATAGGAAATAAAAAATATTAAATTAAAAAATTTGAATTTGAAAGTTCATCTAGAGACATATCATCACCGTATATATTTTATTAATAAACATTAATCATATTTTGGTGACTTTATATCATTAGTTAACTTTTTTTTTCAACTTTTCTTTTAATACTTTTATACCTATAAACCAAAAAATCTCAAACCTAATAAGTTTTTTTTTGAATTATTATTAATAAGTCAACTTATTAATATAATTTAATATTTTTTTAAAAACGAAGGTTCCAACAACTTAGGAAACTAAACAAGACAAACTTACTCTTTTTTGTTATTAAATATATATTATATTAACATAATAAAAAATCAAGTTTTTAAATTTAACCTTCAAATTTTCTTTTACTTTTTGGTTTTTATTATAAGTGTCACTATATACTTTTTATTTGACACATTTACAAAGAAAAACTAATATTTTAAGATAGTTATTAATTTAATCTGTCTTTTTTTTTTAATTCAATATCATTCATTTCATTTTGACATTTTTTATATTCTTTGATTAAGAAACAAAATTAAATCAATATATTAACAAAGAAAAAAATTATAATAAAATTATTAAAAATAAAAATAATAATAATAATAATAATCAAGAAAATTTAAATTTAAAAATAATTAATTTCCTTAAAAACAAAAATAAATCATCAAGAGATATTATATTAACGAATTTTTTACATTTCAATTATATCTTTTGCATTTTGTTAATCTCATATTTTTTAGTTACATTAAATTGTTTACTATAACTACTTTTATTCTACTTCTATTTCAAGAAATTTTTTGTCCAAAAAAACACAATTAAAACAAAATGTCCTGCTTTGTTAATCAAAATCAACAACACTTTCCTGTTCAATTCAATAAAGGTTTCCCTCATCATCATTCTCAATCTTTAAACATTAATAACTGTGTTAACATGAATGCTCCAATGATGCCACAACATATGGGTAACCAATACAATCAATTTGCTCATCAACATTCTCAAAGTTTTAACTACACAATGATGAACATTCAACCACTACCTAGTTTTAACTATTCTAATAATGTTAGTCAATTCAGACAACCTCAAATGATGTTATTAACTCCAGTCCAAGAAATGCCAAATTTGCAAAATGCTGGTGTTTCCGTCTCATTCGAAAACAACAATCAACCTGTCATGATTAACAATCCAAATGTTTCTCAACAACAGGTCACCCAAACTAACAACGGTGGTGTCAACCCAGTTTTAGATTACAATCTCGATATAATGACAGATTACATTGTTGAATTTAGCACTTTAGCTTTTGATGCTAAGGACAAATTCAATGAGCAAGCTACTGAAACTAATCAGGACTCTATTTTAACATTATTTAGAAAAGGTATTAGCTCAGTTTTAAATGCTACAAGATTGCCATCTGTCACCATTTTCCAAGGTTTAGATTATTTATCCAAGTACTTATCTAAGCTACCAAATCGTCATAAGTCTATTGGTGGTAATACAATCAACATTGTTTACCAACACACTATGATAGCTTTGATTTTAGCTAATAAATTTAATGATGATAAGACTTTCACCAATAAATCATGGTCTGAAGCTACTGGAATGCAATTAGACATTATCAACGAATACGAAAGAGATTGGTTAAAGGTCTTTGACTGGAAACTATATGAAGATAAGTTTGTATTATACTCAGATTACGTTGAAGCTTATAAAGCTTTTAATCACGAAAACTCACCAGTCCAAGAGTATCCATTACCACAATTACAGTTACAAACTCCAATTTCTTTAACTCCAACTCCAAATGCCATTGATGTCTTTTCACAACACCCTAGTGATGGAAAAGTTTCTTTTTCAAGTTCTGAAAATCTATTTTCTTCTCCATATTATTACAGTAGTGAAGACGATTATTATTACAATAATAGTAAGACATCATTTCAAAATCAAATTCCAATTCCAAACATTATTCCTGTTCCTGTTCCAATGAACAATTCCATCCCATTACCACAACAAAACCAACCTCAATTGAATTTTAACAACAACTTTAATATTGCAAGCAGTCCATTATCTGCTTTCAGCCCATCAAAACAAGAACAATACAATAACTTTAACAATAATTTACAAATAGAAAATAACAACAATTACAACACGTTTAATAATTTTTCGTGTCAACCTCAAAATATCATCCCACAACAAAATCAAGGTAACGCTAATATTCCATACCAAGGTAATATCTACAATAGTTGGAATTTACCTTACCCGAGCAATAGCAATACTAATATTAATCAAGATAAAAATATGTACAGAAATACTGTCATTTGTTAAAACATCCAATTTTGTTAATCTTATCATTTAACAATTTTTTTTTAAAATACTTGATTGTTTTGCAAAAAAATTTAATCAAGATTACATATTTACGGTGAAAATTATCAAAAAGATATACATATAATTATATTCGTTTCAAGGTTGACATTTAAGATTTTATTAAAGACTTACTCTCAGCATCGTTTTAAAAACATAATTAAGAATTACTAACAGTATTATTAACATTATTTTAAAAATATGAGTAATTATTAATTTATTAAAAACAAAAAATCTGAAAAAACTCTTTTAAAAAACAGAAAAAAAACTGAAAAACTCTTTTAAAAAATCTTTCAAAAAAAATAAAACAAAAACAAAAAGCTAGAAATACTGTTAATCATCTGAAGGTACTACATTTTTAAAACATCTTCAGTTGCTTTCTTTATTTCATATCAATAAAAGTAATAGATAATACGATCTTTATTTTATAGAAATATTATCGAAAATATAAAAAAAATTATTTGAAAAATAACAAAATTCAATAATTTATGTAAACTATTACGGAAGAAGGATTTCTTAATTGAATAATCCTGATGTTCTTAGTTTCTTAAGTTATAACAAAAAATACTACTCAAGATTATATAAAATATATTATATATTTATATATCTAATTTTAATAAAATATAAAAATATTTATTTAAATTTAAATTCATTACCTTTAGTATATATATATGACAATATGTCAGATATTTGTCCTTTTCTAATTAAATTATAAAACATGTTAAACCATTTCTTTTATAGTCATCGAAAAATGACATTGATACTTTTATTTACCTGGCATTCTTTACAAAATCTGAATTGTTGGAATTTTAAGGCGTTGATCTAAAAAATATGAAATTTCGAAAAAAAGACAGGCATGATTGTAATTATATATGCCAGATGAGATATATCTTAGATGTTAATATTTATATAAATTATTATTAACATATTTTAATTATTATTGATTTAAAGAACAAAAGTTTTTGTATCACTTCAATATAGTTAAGGCTACGTACACATAACATATAGATCAAATGGATTAACAATGAAGTCCTTTATCAAATCACATAGAAGTTCAAACTCGCTTGATGGAAGCACCAGTAAATATAGTCCTTATAATCATCAATACAGCCCCAAACGTCATAGTAATGATCTAGGGACTAGAGACCCAGATATGATAGACCCATCGAAAAATACAGCATTGTCTAGTCAACAAATACATGCTACGTTGAAGGAACAAGAACAAAATTTGAGGCATGCTCCTAGTTTTGATTCATTTCATAGAATTGCAAATAACAAGATGTTTTCAGGTATTTTATTTAAAAAGAACAATACTGCAAATAGCCCCTCTAATACAACGTTTGGCAATCCGAATCAACAAAATAAAAGTCCGGAGAATAAGTCTTCACTGTATACCGTAAATTCTATACCCACACTCAAAAACTTTGATGATAACAAACAAGTATATTCCTCTAAGGTACGAGGAAGTATGACTAACACATATAAAAATGACATAATAACAAACAAAAATGTTTCAAAAGATGGATACTTATCAAAACCAGATGAATTACCAGCCATTAAGGGTACAATAACACATTCATGGGGTACAAAGTCAGATAAAGGTCACCCAATTATTCGTTTAAACAATCCAGTTGTGATACAGGATTTACAAGAAAAAAAGGATGAAGTTAACAATAATGAAATAGAAAATACTAGATTTCCCAAATATTCTAACAATAAGCCATTCGATCATGAGATTAATCACAAAGAATCAAATATGTCCAGATCAATTGATTCTTCGGAAATAAAATTAAATAAGACAAGGAATAGAAATGCTAGAGTTCACAGCAAAGTTGACATACATGAACTAAAAGATGATAATATTATTGATATTAAAAATGGTATTTTTGTTCAAAACCAAACAACTATCCCAATACCGGACAATTCGGATGAGGAGGACTGTACAGAAATAGCCAATGGCGATAATAGCTCTAATGATGTGTATGAAACTGGTGATAGTGAATCTGATATAGGTTCTCAATTTTCATTTGAATATGGAGTAGTAAACGGTAGAACTGCTTCCATGAAATATTATTCCAAGAATGATCCATCTAAAAAAGTTTATATTAATGATATGTATGAGGATGAGAATTTCGATGAAAACATGAATTATTATGAGGATATTTATGATGACGAACTAGAATTTACTGCTAATAGATATGATTTCTATGATGACATAGATGACGAACCACCTAACAAAATTAACATGGTACTGGACCTAAATAATTCTGATGATTCTGATAGAAGCTACGATTCAATTTGTTTAAAAGTTTCTAAATCTACGAGTAGTAAAACTAAAAGTGATAATGAACAGGATTTTGATAATAATAATAATAATAATAATAATAATAATAATAATAATAATAATAATAATAATAATAATAATAATAATAATAATAATAATAATAATAATAATAATAATAATAATAATAATAATAATAATAATAATAATAATAATAATAATAATAATAATAATAATAATAATAATAATAATAATAATAATAATAATAATAATAATTA
>JAJMDZ010000029.1:0-137294 GCA_030573835.1 Tetrapisispora taiwanensis (nom. inval.)
CCCTCCGCCCTCTCTCTCCACCTTCTCGCCCCACGTCTTTCCTCCCACACACCTCGTTTCCTTTGTTATCCGCACTTTCCTCTGCCCCACGCCCCCGTCTAACGCACCTCTATTGATTTTTTCTAGCAAAGTTTATGGTTTTGTTTGAGTAGAGTAAGTTTCTTATTTCCGTTTGTACAAGTTTGACGGAACATGTTAAATTTGTTGAAAATTATTATAAGTTTTATTGAAGTTCGGTTCATATAAATTTTAAAATTTCGTTTGATAGGTAGGTGTTTTCAGTTAAAGTATTGTAACAGAATATTATATATGTATATATATATATATATATATATATTTATTTTTACTATCTAATTAATATTTAATTTTTTAAGATATATCATTTAGATGTGCTGATGTTATAATAAAAGAGTTATGGTGAATAATTCAATTAAAACCCTTTATTTTATACGAAAATTAAATTGTTTCTTAATTTTTTATATTTTAATATTAACAACTAACCTTTGTTAAACGATTTCTTATTTTAAATTAAACGTACCAATCAATGGTTGAAGATATATATACAATTTTATTAATATGAATGAGATAGAATGCTTTAACGAATTTTCTTATAATTCATGATTGAAAAACATTATATTTTCAATAATATTTAAGTTCAAGAGACTTTGATATTTATGTGTATAAGTTAATAACCATTAAAAGCACTTTATATAAATTGTAAAATTTTAATATTATCGATTTAGATATTTTATTTCATTATTCTTTATATTTGAATCTATACAATTGTTTCTAAATTGATGGCGTATTTTAAAGTTTTTGATATAAGGTTTGCTTTTTCTTCTTCCTCTTCCTCTTCCATTAATTCTTCTTTTTCATTTAATAGTTCTTCAGATAATTTAAATATAACATTACCATCTGCAACTTTCCAACCTCTTTCTAATGCAAATACTTCAGCTGATTTTTCACTTTCCAAAAATAACAAAGCTTTAACGAATGTTAAGTTTAAGTTATCATATGCTAATTCTGTATTGTGTGCTATTTCATCTCTAATAGCAGCTAATAAGTTTTCAGTAAATATATCAAATTCTGGAATCTTGAAACCTGATTTTAATAATTCCCAAGCTTTTTGATATGCACCTTCCATTAACCATTTTTCTAATTTAATTGGGTATGATAGTAATTCATTTTCTTCTAAGTCTAAAATATGTTTACTCAAAAATTCTAATTCAGAATGGAAACCAGAAATATCACCATTTGATAATAATAATAGTAAATATATACTGATCAACTTATCTTTATCTTCGGATTCTGATAATTTAGCATTGTTACTGAAATAGCATAGTCGTATTTGTGAAAAATAATTTTGGAAATTATCAAACTTCAATTCAAAGATACTTGATAATGCAATTATTTCTAAAATTCTTTTTGAAATGTTTAGATCATTGATATAATTTTCTGATGTATTGGAAAAATCTGGAATCAATAAATTATTTTTAATTAATTCAATCTTTAATGGACCTGCTAATTTTTCACAACTTTTGTAATCCTTGCTATTAAATGCAGTATTCAAACTTTTAACTAAGTCAGATAATGATGGCATCTTGGTTTTTGTATGTGCTTTATTTCGTTTTTGGAAATTAATCAATCTGAATAAGCAAACTAATAGATAACTGTTCAGCCAACTAAATATGACAAATTATATCTTATTAATTGTGTAATTTATATATATTTATATATTGTTAAAAACAACTAAATTAATTTTAGATACTTATAGTTTTAAATTCTTATCAATTCATTATTATATATCTTTACAATTATGTATCTTAATTTTGCCACTCAAAATTTAAAATTAAATATGTTTCGTGAAATGTGATATATATTGTGCTGGGTTGTCTAAAGTTTTGTAAAAGATGAAAATTAGGAAACCTTTAAATATTTAAATTATTAAAAAGTATATATTACAGCAATATAATATACAAGATGTAATCATTACTTAGTTGTCATATTAATAATTAGTATTCATTTAATATATGCATTATCCAAAGTTTAATACTTTGTAGATCTTTTAGTTATTTAATTAATGAAGTTCGTCACGGAATTGTACTGTAATCTTAACTTTTTCCGTGCTTCCTTTATATAATTTTCTAATTTTTTTCTGTAAAGTGAATATTCTGGAACGAACAGAAGCACTAGTTTTTAAATCATCTTTTGAAGTTTCAACTACAACTTCGTATTCAATATTAGGTTTTCTAAATACAGTATTTTCTTCTACAGTTAATGGGTTTGTTAATATATTTGAATCCAATTTTTCATCAATTGATAAACCTTTCATTTTGTCCTTTATGTCAATCAAATTATCCTTTTCTGAAATTCTGAAATTTAAAAACCCATCTCTTATATTACCACCAGGGTGAACACCACAGATAACGAACATAATTGCACCGATGTATTTAGTCCATAGTATAATCCTTTTACGTTGTTGTTTATTTGTATCACGTAATACTACTTCTTCTAATGATTTCATATATTTTTCTTCTACTTCAGGAATATCACCACCCCATCTATTACATAATGCAATCCCTATCAAAGCTCTAGCTCTATGTGATAAACCATGACAACCTGCTATAATACCAGTGGTAGCAACATGCAATGCCGCTGTAGGCTGTAATTCTTTAGGATAGGATGCGTGAACAAAAGCCAAATTACATAAGGCAGGTGCTATTCTCTTATAAACAATATCTGGAATATTATGGGAAGGTATTGCAGTTCTCAGCAGTTCTAAGTATTTACCTGCTAATAATGGTGCATAAGGTCTTGTTGAAATAATCAATGGATCTTGTGCACGAATTTCCCTTGGTAGAATGGAATATAATGTACCTTCTCTTACACCACCTTCACTGAAATATATTGTTTTAATTGGTGGTAATGATTGGAATGTCGCATTCATTAATAAACCTACAGCTGGTAATTGGGCTTTTCTTCTTTCAGAAACCTTGAATATTTTGCGATCTTTAGAATATGGAACTGTTCCTTTTAACATTAAATAATCGCATAATGATGAAAACTCTTCATAGGAACAACATGAACCACTAATAATTGTTTGGATAGGGTAGTCTTTATCTTGGGATAATAACAAATGACCCATACCTCTTAGACCTCCACCACATGTAAATAAGTCAAAACCACCCTTACGTCTAGCATCTTCAATCATATCCTGTGGAATATCAATCTTTTGAATAGCATCTTTATATGCTAATCTTATTTCTTCAAATAATTCTTTTCTATCTTCATTACTCATTCTTTTAGTCAACGCACCGGTACCATAAGGCATTGAAACTGGTGAACTTGATTGTCTAATTTCACCATTCAATGATTTAATCCATGAAATTTGCGTACTTCCACCTCCTAAATCCATATATAGACCGTTTATTTTGTTAAATGAGGATATCACACCATATACACCAGTCTTACCTTCTTGATCTCTGGCTAATATTTCAACATCCCAACCAGTTGATTCGTAGATAGCTTCAATAAACTCATTAGAATTGATAGCTTCTCTTGTTGCTTCAGTTGCGACCATTCGAACACTTGTTTCTGGAACGCCAAAATCTTCACAAATCAATTTAAATCTTTTCATGGCATTACAAATTTCATTTATAACTTCTTTTGGAATAGGTTCTTTTTTCAAAGAAGTAATTGCTGAATATTGTACATCAAATAGTGAAATTCCTATTCTATCCTTAAAAACACAAGGCATAATTCTTGCATGATGCTCGGCTTTAGATGATATGCTAAAACGAATACCATTTGATCCAATATCCACTACACCAATTAAGTTTCTGGACACAACTTCAGTTTCAGTATCACTATGATCTGACAAAGCTGACATATTTAATATATTGGGATACTCTTAATAATTAAGGTGCTTTTTTAACTAATTGAACAATTTAATTCACAGTAGAGAATATTTAAAGCATATAATTATTTTTTAACTGACAATAATTGCTTTCGAAATTTTAGTTTTTTTTGTAATTGGATTGTGTAATTTTACTTTAATTACTAAATACATCAATTTAACTTAGTTAAATTTCTCCAATTCCAAAATTGATTTTTCAAATTTTCAATTTTCATTTTTTTGATTTTCTGATAAACCTTACCTGTAGTAATATCTACATGACTCTTTTCCTGGATTACTATTATCGCATTTTAACTTCCGAACCAAATCAGTAGAATCTTATTATAGGTGAAACCGTATAAATCTTAAAATAACATCTTAAATAATAAATATTCTTTCATTAATTTACAGAGTTGAAGTAAAAAAAAATAGTTTATGATTATTATAAAGGTAAAACACTTAATAAAAATAACAATCAGAATGGACCTTTTAAGTAATGCTGACTATTAAACAATCCATGTTTATTTATTTCTTTATTTTATGATAAATAATAAAAATCTAGCTAACACTTAAATGAAATTAAACTAGATTATCAACTTTCAAAATTGAAGTTTCATATCGTAATCAAATGCACTTGCACATTGTTTAAATATAGAGAGTAAAACATGTAACTTATAGGTAATCTGGGCACATAAAATTTAATTGTTTTGTAGTTTTATATTGTAGAATATCTTAATACAATTAAAATATTTAATTTCTAAAATGTTTAAAAATTTAATTTCTATAAGCACATTTTACCTTTTATAAATATGGATTATCATCAATTTTAAATTGTTGTTAAATAGGTTTTTCTTAAATATTTTTGAAATCAGAGAATAAGGTACCGAAGTAACATGGGCGGCTAAAAATGCATTTTAAAGAAAATTATTGATTTCTAGCTCTATTTAGGATAGCATATATCAGAGTTATTTAAATCGAATATTAAGTTATTTTATACAGTAAGTGTTTATTTTGGGAAATATTAAATATATAAGCAAAATAGAAAATCTACAATAATTTTCCATGTATGAATACTGGACTAGTAATTCAAAATGCAATAATAATGAAATTGAAAGGCAAGAAAAAATTTATGGTGATTACTTAAATAAGACAAGTTGTAAAGTAAATAAAGAATATTTAATAATTGATAAGCATGTAAAAAGGAAACTTTATTATTTAAATAAACTTTACAAAAATAAAGACCCTCTTAAATTATCTACAATGAATAGATATGATAAAAATAATATTATTCAATTTTTCGATATACTTCCTTCAACTAAGGTTACACATTTTACAAATCCTACGTTTATAAACAAATTTAAAATGTATAATAAACCAACACATAAAAGTTCTAAAGGTATTGAAGATGATTACCTTCAATTAAATAGTTTAAAAGAAATGGTTTATAAAGAGAAAATAAAAATAGATAAAGCAATAATAACACACTTTGGAGAACTTAGAAAACTTTCCAAGAGTAATTATTGTAACCTGGGTATTAGTGTAATAAAAAAAGAAACAAATAATGATGATTTTAAGATAGACTTCATTCAGTCCCCTCTAACTACCTATAAACTAAGAAATTCGGTTGATTTGAATATAAACTTACATCCCGCTTTTAATTGTTTATTGAATGAGAAACTTAATAGTATATTAGAAGAAGATATAAAAAAAGTAGAATTCTTTTTGAAGCCTTTAGACAATGATAAAACTTTTGGTAATTGCACGATAGAAAGTTCTGTTGATAATACAAATGTATCCAACTTCAAGTTATTGTTGACACCTTTAAAAATAGTTGATAAATACCCTCACTTAAGCTATGAAAACATCCAGTTTTCTTATTGGGTCAAGTCGAAACAAATTAACAATAAAGCTGTTAACGACAGTGACTCTTATCGATCTTTGAAGATCAATTGGTTTGAAATGTGTTCAGAACGTCTATTTGATTCGACAATCAATTCTTTATCATTTTATAAGTTGAAGTTGCCTTCGCAACTTATGCATTGTAGAACTAAAAATTCAGCTCACGCCATCCACCATAAGAAATACTGGTTGTTACATCAAGATACATTAAGGCAATTAAATTGGGATCCATTGAAAAAGTATTTAAACCCTTTAAAAAGTGACATATGTCAATTGTTGGGCCAAGAAAAACTTTCAAATCATTCTACATTTATTTTTAAATTTAAACCAATGATTGTTTTGAACCAAATAGATAATAATTCTCTGGATATAATAGATTTGGAGAAAAAACAAATTGGGCTAATGAATCTATATTTATCGTATACTATAAATCACAATAAGAAACTTAAAGCAAAAATAAACTCTCAAATTCAAGAGGAAAAAAGTATAATATCACAAAATGAAACATCTATTAATTCTTTAATAAATGCATCTACCATACCACAGAAACGCTCATTTTTCGATAATGATTTACAATCACTTATTGAAACAAAAAAGATATGCTCTAATGAATTAAATATAAAAAATTTAACAAAAAATGTGCATTTACTGAATTTTCTTCAACCAACAAATAAAATAGAAAGCAGCTCAAATTTAGAAAAAAATAAGAGTTATGAGCTGCCGTTAGATTCTGTGCAAGAAAAACAATCTATACAAATAAGTTTATTTGAAAAACATTCAAGTCAAGGACGTTATATTTACTCTAATACCAAAAACTTGAAGCAACTGCACTCGATTAACAGAATATTAATTAATGACTTTGAAATCAAAATCATTGAAATGAAGTTTGAACTTGATTTTGACTATATTTTAAACGAAACTACTTGTTTGCTAAGAGTAAACTTAGAAATGTTTTTTCAAACAACCAAATCTGGAAACTTATATTATACAGATAAAATTAATAGAATACGCTCAGAATACAAATGCATTGTTGTTTTAATAGAATACAATGAACTCTTGGAAGATATGGATAAAGATATATTCTGGAAAGTACAGTTGTATTTTAACACAAACAACTTTAGAGTACTATTAACAATTCATGACAATGCTCATATTTCAAAACAGATAGCTAAGTCGGTTTTATATTGGTCACCAGATTCGATGGAACAATCGGTACCTGAATATTTTGATAACAGAAAGGATGACATTTCTATTAAAATTCTAAGAAAATTAAAATTTAATGATTTTTTGATAATGAAATGTCTTAAACATACTTCCATATATAATATTTTATATTCTCTAGGAATAAAAGAATTTGATTTGGAATCCTTAAATAACATATTGACAGACCAACAAGCAATTAGGCTGAAGAAATTACTTCAATTATGTTGGTGACAGTTTAACTAAATGTCAAAACTCCTCTCATTAATTACCCGAATTTTAATTTTTTAATTTTTTTAATTTTTACTTGCAAAATTTGATTCAATATTGAAAAATTTCGATGTTTAATTGAAATATTTTTATGTATAAAACTAGTCTAAGTTTTCAGGCAATGTAATTAGTTATTTAAAGTAAGTTCACCTCAATCAATTAGATTAAAATCGAAAGTATTTTAGATCACTGTACAAGATGTCTACTACTTTAATCATTGGTGGTAAATCCCCTGTTGTAGCTTACTCAGAATTAATTGCTGCCCGTATTGTTAATTCTGTTAAGCCAGAATCAATCAAGATCGAGTTTGTCGAAGACAAAAAAGCTGCCCCAGCTACCTTAAACGGTGAAGCTGATGGTGTTTTAAGTAAAATTATTACATCTAACTCTGATGTTTTCCCAGAAGGTGCCTCTGGTTCTGAAGAATGGATGAAATTAGCCGCTGAAGAATTAGTTGTTAAAAATTTCCAAAAATTAGCTGGATCTTTAGACAAATTAGATTCTCACTTAAACTTAAGAACTTTTATCAATGGTGGATTAAACTTCTCTGCTGCTGATATCGCTTGTTGGGGTGCTTTAAGATCGAATGGTATGGTTGGTTCTATCATCAAAAACAAAGTAAATGTTAACGTATCCCGTTGGTATACTTTATTTGAATCGAATCCAATTTTTGGTGAAGCTCATGAATTCTTAACTAAATCGCTACAAGAATTAAAAAAAGCTTCTACTGCTGGCAAAAAGAAAGAAACACACAAAGCTAATTTCGAAATCGACTTACCAGATGCTAAAATTGGTGAAGTTGTCACTCGTTTCCCACCAGAGCCTTCTGGATACTTACATATCGGTCATGCTAAAGCTGCCATTTTAAACCAATACTTTGCCAACGCTTACAAGGGTAAATTGATCATTAGATTTGATGATACTAACCCATCTAAAGAAAAGGTTGAATTCCAAGAATCTATTTTAGAAGATTTAGCTTTATTAGGTATTAAGGGTGACAGAGTTACCCATTCTTCCGATTATTTCCAAGAAATGTACGATTACTGTGTGCAATTAATTAAGGAAGGAAAGGCTTACTGTGATGACACTCCAGTTGACAAAATGAGAGAAGAACGTATGGATGGTATTGCTTCTGCCAGAAGAAACCGTTCTGTTGAAGAAAATTTAAAGATTTTCACTGAAGAAATGAAGAACGGTACCGAAGAAGGGTTAAAGAACTGTGTCCGTGCTAAAATTGATTATGAAGCTTTAAACAAGACTTTAAGAGACCCTGTCATTTACAGATGTAACCTAAACCCACATCACAGAACTGGTACTACCTGGAAGATGTACCCAACATATGATTTCTGTGTACCAATTGTTGATTCTTTAGAAGGTGTTACCCATGCCTTACGTACAATTGAATACAGAGACCGTAACGCTCAATACGACTGGATGTTAAATGCTATGAATTTAAGAAAGGTTCATATTTGGGATTTTGCCCGTGTTAACTTCGTTAGAACTTTATTATCTAAGAGAAAGTTACAATGGATGGTTGACAAGCAATTAGTTTCTAACTGGGATGATCCAAGATTCCCAACCGTCAGAGGTGTTAGAAGAAGAGGTATGACTATTGAAGGTTTAAGAAACTTCGTTATCTCTCAAGGTCCATCAAGAAATGTCATTAACTTAGAATGGAATTTAATCTGGGCTTTCAATAAGAAGGTTATTGACCCAATTGCTCCAAGATTAACCGCTGTAGTTAACCCAGTCAAGATTCATTTATCTGGTGTCGACGCTCCTGAATCTCCAAGAGTTGAAATGAAGCCAAAACATCCAAAGAACCCAGATGTTGGTGAAAAGAAGGTTATTTTTAGCAAAGACATTATTATTGATAGAGAAGACGCTAACACCATTGAAGAAGGTGAAGAAATTACTTTAATGAACTGGGGTAATGCTATCATTAACAAGAAGAATACTGATGGTTCTATTGAAGCTACCTTGCACTTAGAAGGTGATTTCAAGAAGACCAAACACAAGATTACCTGGTTAGCTGATACTGATGATTCCACCAAGGTTGACTTAGTTGACTTCGACCACTTAATTACAAAGGATAAATTGGAAGAAGATGAAAGTTTCGAAAACTTTTTAACCCCAGACACTGAATTCCACACTGATGCTATTGCTGACTTAAACGTTAAAGATTTGAAGGTCGGTGATATTATTCAATTTGAAAGAAAGGGTTACTACAGACTAGACGCTTTACCTACCGATGGTAAGCCATATGTTTTCTTTACTATCCCAGATGGTAAATCTGTTAACAAATACGGTGCCAAGAAATAAACTAAATAGTTAAGCTGAATATATTATAATTTTTTATTAATTATATAATTTTTTCTTAAGTTTAATCTATATTTTTGTAATTTGTTTTATATTTACTAATATTTATTTTTTTGTACCATGAATAAGAACGTATCTAACAAAAATCTCTATCAAAGAAAATACAACGCAAATAATGATTACAAAAACAAACCACCAAGTTACTCTAACGATATTACGTTCTGCTACAGAGTCAACACAAATATCAAAAAATTCTAAGAATACCATACATCGATCGTTTAAAACTTGTACTCTTTGATCGATTTCTAGATACTCTCTCATTGCAATGTACAATGGATGCAAACTTGGTTCTAAGGACCAAAAAAATTCTGGTGTATCTAGAACACTGGAAGATAAATTAACATCTACCCTTAATTTAAATAATTTACCTGAGCGTTTCAATAATTGTTCTCTTTTTAAACCCAAAGTTCCATATAACGCTAGTCTCTTTGGAAGTTTAGTGATAGAATGCAAAATAGGAGTGACTCTAGATTCAAATCTTGATAATTTAGATGATTGTGCAATTGCATGTGATAAAGTTAACTTCATAATATGGTCACCGGATCTCAAAGTAATAGTGTCATTGAAAATTCTTGGTCTTTCTGTATGTTTGTCATATTCAAAATGAAATTGCTCTATCTCAATATCTTCTTCGCTTAACGGTCTTGTAACTAAATCCTTCACATCAGCAAAAGCTACGTCACCTAATATATTCTTTTCTTGGACTTCTTGAAAATTCCAGAACACTATAACACCATAGTGAAATATGAAAATTTCAGCATGTTGATCTTCATCAGTTAAAAGTGAGATTGTTTTGTTGAGCTTTTGATTAATTTTTATTTCTTCTTTCTTCTCTCTTAATATTTGTTCAATTGGTGTTTCTTCAGCAAAGAATTGAGGCTCGCTAGGATTAAATGCATCTGACGTGTTGGTAACACTTGGTAAATGATCAGGAATCACTGTCACATCATTGTCAGGAGGTATAATATTAGTTTCGATTTCATAATTATTGTTTGCATCTTCAGGATTTTCAATCCCAGAGTAATATTCATAATGATGGTCTCTTTGTTCACTTGTATCAATAAGTTCATCAATTAATGTCTTCCCACCCACTACCTTCTTTGAAATATTAGACTTTATTCTAAAACCATCTTTACCAGGCAACAATGGTAAAGTATATGCAACATATAAACACTCATCATAAAGTCTCGGGGAAACTTCATGAGTTTTTTTCAAAAAATTAGACATTGCTTTTAAATTCAAAGCATCCGCGACATTATAAGCAGTTAATCTCGGTAGATCATCGTTATTTTGATTGTAAGATTTAATTCTTGAATTTTCATAATATTCCTCATTGTTATTTTTATTTAACTTAGTTGGAGATAAATTTACATTGTGTCCTATATTTGAAGTTTGGGACATATATTGGTCGTTATTAGAATCTTCTGGAATTAATACTAATTTCTGTGATGTTTTCGATGTTCTTGAAGGTAAATAATTTAATTTTTTATGACTTGGATACACTTTAAATTTATCATAGACAGATTGTCTATCCCAAGATGAACTTGATCGCCTTTCTTCTCTTCTTCCAGACGGTACATCTGAAGAATCTGAAAGAATATTATCTACTGAAATTCTGCTAAATCTTCCACTTAACTGTTGATCTTGTACGCTATTATTAATGTTTAGTTTTTGACGCACTTTATTGCCTTTATATACATTTTTGTTAGTATGATTTTTGCCATCAATAGATGAACCTAGTGAACTGAAATTTCTATCTCTTAAACCAGCAGCATGCCTGGCGAAAGGAGCTCCGCTTCTATTCCTATTAGAACGGGAGTCTGTAACTAAAATAGATGGTGATCTCTTGGAGAATGAAGATGAGTTTCCATAGATTTTGGTATCTTTTTTATTGATATTACTATTATCGGTCGAAGAATAACTCATTACTCGACGCTAATTATATTTTTTTTCTCTTCTATTGGTAAGATATCGCAATTAAAAAATTCAAAAATAAAAATGTTAACCCGTACCATAGATTCAATTAAACTTTTGATATTATTAATCTTTATTATGCTAAGTTATGATTACTAATAATTTCTGTCGATTTATACAATTTAAACAATTGTTGCTTTAATAAAAAGAGGGATATCCACAAAGTTTTATTTAATAATTTAAACTTATTTATTATGTTATTTTTTCAAATCATGTGACATGTAATTTCTACCGCTTAAATGTTTTTTTATATTTTTTTTTTTGAAAAAGTTGGAAGGTTTGGAAATAAAAATGAAAAATATAGATTTTGAAGGTTTGAAGAATGATATATTTGGATGAATTAAGTTCTGTGTTTTTGAAGTAAGGTTTTTTAATTTGAAATTATTATTTGTTTAAGTTCTTCTGATAATTATATTTCTTTAATTGTTACGTTGGTGAGGTATTTAATATAAAACAACGAATAAAACAAACGGAATATATTTTGTCTTAAGTTTTAGTACAATTATTATTTTTTAAAACATGTCTGATATCGATGAAGATTTATTAGCTTTAGCTGGTGTTGGTGATTCTGAAGAAGAAGACGACATTGTCATTCCATCTACCTCTAAAAGAGGAAGATCTCGTGAAGAATCCTCTTCAAAGAGACGTCACATTAATGTTGGTGATGATGAAGAAGATGATTACAACCCTGCTGCCACAGGATTAGGCAGTGAAGATGAAGAGGAAGAAGAAGAGGCACCTTTCCCATTAGAAGGTAAATATAAAGATGAAAACGATAGAGCTTATTTAGAATCTCTTCCAGAAATGGAACGTGAAACGTTATTGTTCGAAAGATCTCAATTAATGCAAAAATATAAAGATCGTATGTTATTTAGAGAACGTCAAAGAAATTTGAAAAGGCAAAGAGAATCTTCTGAAAATAGAAAAGTTCGTTCTTCAACTAGATCAACAAAAGCTACTGGTCATTCTGATGTCAAAACTTCTAAATTATCTCAATTGAAAAAACAAAGAGAAAGAAAGAATCGTCATTATAGTGAAGATGAAGACGAATATGAAGATGAAGAAGATGAAGATGCTTATGAAGCAAGATACTCAGAAGGTAGTGAATATGAAGAAGAAGAATACGATCCATATAAAAGAAGAACCCGTTACACTGAAGAAAGTGAAGAAGAAGAAGATGTCAAATGGGCGGAAGATACCGATAGAGAAAGTAATGTTGAAGATTTTAATAAAATTAAAATTGGCCGTACATTTGTAGCCAAATATTGTTTCTATCCGGGATTCAATGATATTGTTAAAGATTGTTACGGTAGAGTGAATGTAGGCATTGATAAAAGAACAAATGAAACTATGTACCGTATGGTAAAGATTGAAAAAGTATTTTTACAAAAACCATATAATTTTGGTAATTTCTTCACAAATCAATATTTTGGTGTAACACAAGGTAAAGATAGGAAAGTTTTCCAAATGAATTTCTTTAGTGATGGTGCCATAACGCAATCTGAATATGAACGTTATACTAGAGCATTGGAAGGTTCAAATTTATCTATCCCATCTCCTTATGCCTTATCTAATAAATCAAAAGGAGTAGATGAATTTGTGAACGAACCTATGACATCTAAACTAACAGATGAAGTTGTTAGAAATAGAATGCTCTTCAATAAAAAATTATCAGGAACTAACGCTGTTTTAGAAAAAACTGTATTAAGAGAAAAATTGAATTATGCTAAACAAAATAATTCTGAAAGAGACATCGCAAAATATTCTTCACAATTAAGAAATTTGGAAAAGAGATTAATGACCTATGAAAAACACCATGAAAATGATCAAATAGATGCTAGAAAATTGGGTAAATTAACTAGTAAGAATAGAAAATTGAATATGGATAAGATTAAAAATGGTGAAGCTGTTAAAGAAGAAAGAGATGAATCGTTTGATGCCAAAATGGACCCATTTAGTAGATTAAAGACAAGAACAAAGGTTTACTATCAAGAAATTCAAGAAGAAGAAAACGAAAAGGCCAAAGAACTTGCACGTCAAAAGAAAATGCAAGAAAATAAAGAAGCTATTGAAAAGAAAGAAAGAGAGCTTCTTTTAGCTAAGTTTAGAAGACTTGGTGGTTTAGAAAACATTGTTCACAGTTTAGATATCAATATTAAACTTTGAGGACGACGTAGATGGTTGATACATGTTATGTTTTGTCATTTTTGCATAATTACCTTCTTACTCTGTTTTATGAAAGTAATTACATAGTAAATATGTTTTGTAAGTTTAACAATATATTGTAATAATAATGAACATGCAATATTTATTTTTTATAAAGTTCCTATATATATACATTTTTGTGATAATTAACAGATTTATAATTGCGTGCATGGACTATTCAAAAGTTCTTTTTATAATATAAATTATTTTATATAGTTGTATATGATTTTTATTTTCGTTAATAATTAACCCAGTAAATTAAACGAAGACATGATTTGAAATTCAAATTTAATTATCATTATCGTTGTCGTTGTCATCGCCAGCATCTTCATTATCTTCCTCTAAGTCCTCTTCATCGTCCACACCTCCATTATCAGCTGAAATTTCAGCACCTTGTAATAGATCCATTAATTCCACTAGTTCATTACCATGAATACAATCTATTGGTCTTTCGTTGTGGTTATTTCTTATTCTTGGGTCTGCTCCAACTTCGATTAGATTTTTAGCTATGAAAGTACCATGTTCTGGTTCGGTATGTGCATATTTTACAGCAACATGTAAAGGTGTATCACCATCACTGGTATTTTTTGGATCAATTTCAATTCCACCTTCTTGGTCTAAGATCTTATCAAGAACTTCCCAAGAACCATATTGACAAGATAGATGTAATGCAGTATTTCCAAAAGGATCTCTTGAATTGTTAATTAAATCGGCTATTTTTGCTGCATCATTATCCAATGTTTCTAAAACTGTATCAAATAAATCATCATTATTTCTTCTTGCGGAATCAAGCAGTTGTTCACTTAAACTAGCACCTTCGGTTGTCATTTTTTTTTTTTTTTTGTAAACTTAAAACTGATTAAAATAAATATATAAATATAAATATAGAATGCACTACCCTCTCTCAATGATTGAGTAATTTGGTTACGATTAGTAAGCTTCTTTTAAACCAGCACATTTCAAATATTTAACCTCTAAAACATTTATTTCAATACTCTATTTTCTAAATTTGAAAAAAGTCTCCTATATTTTTGGTAATGTTTCCCGCACTGAAATTGATAAGCCAACATAAGAGATATTAAAAAAGTTTAAATTTGCATCTTAATCTGAAAAAGGGAATCAATTAAATGGTTAATCATATTAATCATATTGAAGTTAGATTTCGTTAAAAAGATATTTTATTATATTTACAAAATAACTATACATATAAGAAACGACTTTGATATACCTAGGTTATTTATTATTGTATTTACAAAGAAATATTAGTTACCTGTGAGTATCTATATAAGAATATTCAAAATTAAAATTAAATTGATTTGGATTGGAATATTGTTACTGCTTAAATTAAGCATTTTGAAGTAATTCTAATAAACCTTAGGATTTAAGATTAGTATAACGTCAAGTTTTTTGTTTCTGTAATTAATTAATTCGATTGGTGTTTATTTTTGGAGTTGAACATACGATTAGGTGGATTAATAAAAATCATAAATTCATATTTTAAACTATTAAGAACATATTGCATCACAATTCACCCAGATTCAACGGTATTGGTTGAGTCAAAATTTATATTTGTTTCATTTGAAACGTCATGAGAATTAGCAGCTTTGGCATTTTCTTTTTGTTTTAAAGCCTCTATTTCCACAGCTGTTAAGAATCTTCCACCTTGACCTCTTGGTCTTCTCATCGCATGTTTATGTCTTGATTCATGTAAATAAGGTTTTCTTTCTCTAGATATTCTTAAATTTTCTTCAAGTCTAGCTCTTGCATATCTTCTTTTAAGGATTCTGTAATATTGTTTTGCGTTGACATAAAAAGGTTCTTCACTTCCAGTATTATTATCAGTCAATGATTTTGAATTATTGTTCCAATTCTTATTTGTTACCTGATACGAAATTGGATCTTTTGATGAAAGTTTTCCGCTATTATCTATTTTATCAGATGTTCTTAATTTTTTATTATCAAAATTTGCTGTTTCTGTATTTTCAAAGTTTTTAGTATCTTGAGAACTTGATTTATTAATATCACTTTTAAGTTTATTATTTATTGAAATGTCAATGTTATTTTGAGTAAAATTGGCTGGATTATCATTGCTAATACTCTCAGAATTATCAATACTACTTGATATTTGTAAATCATCACTATCAGATAATGGCTTCAGGATAGATGTTTCAGTTCCAGCAGAAACAACGGTCATACCATTTTGTTTAACATTTCTTAAATTGTCATCTTCTAAGTCATATTGATTATATTGAATAATATCCTGTAGCTGCTGAAAATCCGTTTCTTGGTTTTCATTCATTATGTTGTTTGTATCTTTAAAGTCTAAACTTTCTTTTTCAAACAATATAATAATTATTTATATATTTTGGGATTTCTTAATAAGGTAATATAATTTGTAGTGCATGTATAGACTTATATTTAATTTCTTTGATTGCAACCTTAGTATTTAATTGTACGATTCTCTTATATTCTCTGCCATTGATAAATTTCAGGGAATTAGCGGGTTATGAGAACTATGAGTCACGTGTTAATTAATAAAAAATAAGGTTGTTGGAATATTTATTTACAAGTTCTAATATAATATATATTAGTTAAACATTACATTAATTATAGTCTCTTATGTATTTACAGTTTAAGTCGAGTGGAAGGAATTGAGCCTTATTTTCTTTTGTATTCCGGTATGCTTTATTATAGTCTATCTAGAATCCAAATTTTTTGCTTGTTACATGTCGATATTTTCATCTTGTATAGTCGTTTGTTGTTTTCTAACTAATCTATACAGTTCGAACATTGTTGATGCGGTTACACCTTGTATTCTTCTTGCTTGACCAAGCGTACTAGGATTGATGGTATTAAGTAAAATTTGGGCTTCTGATGATAATGACGGTATTGTTTTATAGTCTAAATATTTTGGTAACATTATATTTTCATCTGCATTGAATGCTTTCACAAATTGGTTTTGTTTTAATAAATATGGATCATATTTACCTTGAATATTAAGCTTTAGCATAACAGATAGAGGAATATCATCAATGTTGAGAGTATGGTAAAATCTTTGCTCGTTTTTTAATATATTTTCTAAAGTTATATTTTTATATTTTAAAAGTTCCCATCCCGTCAATTGCCTTGTTGAATCAGCAATATCTAAATCTACTATTCTATTCCATTTTGAAATTGGTAAAGAAAATGTCTTTAATTTCTCTTTTATTTTATAGAATGTATTCTTTTCTTTTAAATACCTTTCCCATCTAACGTCTGATATACAACCTTGTTCTCGTCCTAGTTCTGTTAATCTTAAATCAGCATTGTCAGCTCTAACAGATAATCTAAATTCTGATCTTGAGGTAAACATTCTATAAGGTTCTTCAATTCCTTTTGTTATCAAATCGTCAATCAATACACCAATATATGAGTTAGATCGAGATATTTTTAATGGTTTCTTGCCATTATTAGCACTGCTTGCATTAATACCAGCAATTATACCCTGGGCACAAGCTTCTTCATAACCAGTTGTACCATTAATTTGACCGGCCATGTATAATCCATCTATAAATTTAGTTTCTAAATTACTTTTTAATTGTCTTGGATCCACATAATCATACTCGACGCCATATGCAGGTTGTAATATTTCAACATTTTCAAGTCCAGGTATCATTCTTAGCATTTTCTCTTGTACGTCTTCGGGCATTGAGTTAGATATACCATTTGGATAAATTATATTTGTATCAAGACCTTCTGGTTCTAACCAAATTCTATGAGAAGTTTTGTCAACAAATCTAGTAATCTTAGCTTCGATCGAAGGACAATATCTTGGACCTTTAACAGTTTCCCTTATGTGAATTGACCTATGTAAGTTTTCTCTTAGGTATTGATGAAGTTCTGGCGTAGTTCTGGTACCGTGGCAAAGAATTTGATCCTTTATTTTTACTGTATCATTCATGAATGACATTGGGTGAGGTGGATTATCACCATATTGCTTTTCTAAGTTAGTAAAATTAATCGTACCACCATCTAATCTAGCTGGGGTACCCGTTTTCAGTCTTCCTAATTTAAAACCAATATCATTCAATGATTTACTAATATTATATGTTGGTCCTTCACCTATTCTTCCAGCTGGATAAGATTTTAGACCTATATGTATTTCTCCAGATAGGAATGTACCTGTAGTTAAAATCACTTTGGAACTGTTTAGAATTGTGCCATCCTCCAAAATAACGCCTCTGATAGAAGCCATGGAAGAGTTATTATCTGCTTTGCTATCTTTTAAATTGTTCTCAAAAATTATATCCTGTACCTTCCCCTCTACTTGAGTTAACTTTGTATATACTTTTAAAGCATTTTGCATTCCCTTTAGGTATAATTTTCTATCTATTTGAGCTCTCGGTCCCCACACAGCAGCACCTTTACTCTGATTTAACATTTTAAACTGTATTCCTGCTTCATCAGTAACTTTAGCTGCCAAACCATCCAATGCATCTACTTCTCTTAATAACGTTCCCTTACCAACACCTCCCATCGATGGATTACAAGAACAAGTACCAATTTTATCTAGAAAGGGTGAAATCAAGGTGGTTTTGCTACCTGATCTTGCCGATGCTGCTGCTGCCTCGCATCCTGCATGTCCCGCTCCAACTACTATAACTCCACTATCTGGAAGATCCTTCAAAGTATTATTAAGTTCTGGTGTTATAAGTATGCCCCTTTTTGCATAATAAATTTTAAGCTTTGGATATTTTCTTGATGACCAATTACGAAGTTGAAACATATACTTATCGAAATTGAGAATGAAATGCTGAATTAATTATATCGTAAAAATTCTTTCTATATGTTATTAGATATAAGTTGATTTTAATTTGACATGATATAAATGACATATATGACAGATTTAAATTCATAATAATGACAGTCTGCTATTGATCGATGCTTTTTTATATCTCATATTTTCCCCAGTCAGTTTAAAATCCGAAATCACGATAATTTATTCAAAAATGAAGCATTCGGTAATGTTAATTTATATAAAATTGTCAATACAATCCAAGTCTATGTTAAAAAAAACTCATTGAATCTTTATTTCAATATAAAAATAAATGCATTATTACTATGTTGGTATATATATATATATATATATATAAGTACGTGTATGTGTGTAATTGAAGTGCAAAGATTAGACTTATGCAGGAGGGCCTAAAACAATTACACCGTTTGCTTCATTTCTTTCATCAACTTCTTTTTGAGATCTTTCTATTAGAATCTTTCTCAGTTTTTCATGAAGATCCGACTCAGTTGAATAATTTAATTCATCTTCTAGATCATGGATATTGCAAACTCTATCATTAATTTTTCTATTCATAGGTACATTAAAAAATTTATTATCGTTGGCATTGCTTTTGGTTATTCCATCTTGGTCAGCGTTCATGTTGACATCATTATCATTCTCAGAATTACTGTCATTTTCGCCAATGTACGGTATAATGTTTCCATTTTCATCTTCAATAAATCTACCTCCACTTAGAATTTTTGAGTACATTATTCTAGTCTCCGCTAGAATATCATTTGAGTAATGTAACCAATTTTGGGCTTGTAACTTGACATTAATGTCAGGAGATATATAATTAGCATCAAAAGTACTAGAAAACTTAACAAGTTCTTCTGCAATTAATACTAAGTGTCCCATATATCCAAGATTAGTATTCATTTTTTCATAAAATTCATAAGATGACTTATATCCTCTTAAAATGAAATCGTTAATAATTTCAAAACTATCAGCATTGGCCTGTGTAGAATCATTTATTGAGTTAGTATCACTCTCTCTATATTTCATTGCTAGTTTGGAATCAAATAAATAATAAACCAAAAAACAATTATACGATGCATCCATTTTCCCGTTATATATTTGTTGCAATATATCGTAAACAATATTATCCCACAAATTATTAAATTCGTATTTCAAAAATAATTTAAGAAAATCTGATAAAATACCTAAATCAAAAATTTTAATCTTGAATAAATCACCTGGACTTGGATTAGTCCTAAAACGTTTATTACTTTCTTCATTAATATAAGGTTGAATACATTTGACATCTTCTTTATTTTCTGTTTGTAAATCTATCTTTATTGGTATTTTGGAACTTCCTAGTCTAAATTTATCCCTGGCTAATGCAATTTTCATAGATACTTTTGAATTCAAAAGTCCCATGTTGGAACAATGGAGTAATTCTGCTATTAATTCGATTATTTTTAGTCTCTCAAACCCTAAAGGTTTAAATTTCTGTCCTATTTGATTTTCCAGAAGTGGAATAGTATTGTCGTTTTCAATATCGATTAGAATTTGATAAATTTTATTCAAATTATTAGAAAATACTTCTAATAGATAACCTAAATATATTGGATCTCTATCATTTGGTGGAGATGACTCCATTGTTTCGTTAAGAATATTAATTTGATCAAAATCGTGATTATTTTTTCTTATTAATTCAATTACTACACCGATTATTATATTTAATGGGTACCCACGTTTTTCTATAATTATATTTAAAATTCTATTCGCCATATTGAGTGATGCTAATCCTCTTGTCAATACATTTGGACCAATTGTTAATTCATGAACTTGAGAATTAGCAGATATCGCGACAATGGCCTTTAACACATCACCTGCTGATGATTTACAACAATTTTGATATTTTGGGCCTTCTATAATATCGATTAATTTTGATATGAATTGTTGTGAATTTAATGCTATTAATAATCCATTACTAGATTCTTTTGTATCAGTAGCGACACATTGTAAAAAAAAGTCCATTAAAACTGATGAATCAATATGAGCTAAAAAATCATCCACAAGATCATTATTTTCAATTAAAAAAGCAATATACTCTTTTTGTTTTAGCAATAATAAGTTATTATGGATTTTTAAAAAAATATTTGAACAGATTGATTCTTCATTTTTCAAATTTTCATTATTTATTAATTTCCAAAGCCTATCTAGAGTATTATAATGTTCATTATTAACAAAAATTGCTTCGACGATCATAGGATGATTAGTGGATAAAATCGCAGCAATTACATTAGCGGTCTCTATTGACTTCCTTTGTTCATCAGTTATTTCATTAAATGGTGGGAAAGTTTCAATTTTTTTTGTCTCCTTCAATAGTATGTCAATCAAATAGTCAATATTTAATTTTTTTTCGTATGGGAACTTATTTGATTTATTAGGCTTTGGTATTAAGAAAAAACCAAGACATAAAAAATCTAATAAATTTGTATTAGGTTTTTTTGATAATTCAAATATTAAATTTTCGTTTTCATTTAATAATCTATCAATAAAGTGGGGATCTAGATCATCTAATAGTTCTGTTTGTGAGGAATTTGAATATTTTTTATGTAAGTTATCATTTAAATTGTTAAAAGAATTTGTTATTTGTACATTTTTAAAAATGTTAGATCTTGAAGTCGAATCAGAATCAGAAGAAGAATAATAATTAGCATCTGATCCAGTATTTGACATTACAGCATCAGTATCTTCGTTCTCATTACCATTGTATTTATTAATTTCATCATTGATATAATTATCTAGAATTTCATTTTTATTTTTCAAATCATCTAGTAGTATAAAATATTCTTCAACTATTTCATTGATATTCTCCAAATCAGAATTGTCAATATGATTATTAAATGACCAATTTGACATCACAATTTTATAAAACTATTCGCAAGTTATTATGCTATTTTTCTTGAATACCCTTATTTTAATTAAGTGAACAAAACTGGTTCTTAATATTTTTGTCTTCAAATAAATACAACTATTATTAGCCAAAATTAATTATCAATGATATAATATACTGTTATATTAAACATATCATTAAATAATAGTCAATAAATTATAATAAGAAATTTATTCAATTCTTAAGAATCTCTTATTTTATTCATTACATTTTATGTCATTAAATTTCAGTATATTGCCATACTTAATTTTAACAGGGGTTCAAGGTTTCATGAATTGAAATTCTTTTATTTTGAAAAGAACTATTGTCATTAGGGTTGCATGGTTGTAGGGTTATATATATTCAAAACCCTGATTGTTTAGTCACGTGTTGTTTATTTTATTCTCAAAGTAACTTTTTAACTATGGTATTACAGTTATATAGATAGCGTAATATACTTTAAATGTTTCAATCATTTTCTCTTTTTAGTATTCTTTTCAAACATATTTCTCAAGAAATGCCCTAGTTAGTCTTAAAAATATTTTTAATTGATATAAAAATATTTGAAAAAACCGACAAGAATTAAATCGGTGGTAAGTACCTCAAGATCACCTGAGTCGTTCATTATAATCATGAAAAAAAAGCATTTAAAGAACGAATTGTCATATTAAATTTTTTCTCAGAGGATATATAAGAATTTAATCAAGATCTTGAAAAAAATCAGATCATATCAGATAATACAATAGCGATTCGTAACTCCATCGTATATTTTAAAATAATAACAATTAAAAATAAAAATAAAAATAAAAATAAAAAACGTCAAAAAAAATTTCATTTTTCTTTTCATTAATAGAATCGTCACAATCTTTAATAACAGTAAAAACAATGAATATTCGTAAATTTTAACATAACTTTTAAAGTAAATAATGAATAAAACTAATTATAATAATTATAATAATATTGTTCAATGCTAATATCGGTTTGTTTACTCAGATACCTCTTTTGGTTAATCGATTTCCGAATTAGATTATTTTCGTTTAATGATGTGTTGGCAAAAAATTTCCTTTTAAAGTAAGCCCAATTTAAAATAAAGAAATCTATACAGAAAAGTGAAGTTTCAAATAAGTGAAACAAGATGAAATTAGTTAATAAATTTACTTTTAAACAATTTATAATTTGATATATATAAGAATGTATTAGATTATATATATAATTTATATGTTTATAAAAATTACCCTTGATATTTATTTTGCTTATTAAATATTTTAAAACAGGATTTTTTTTTTATATAGTACATATAATCCATCACCAATCGATACCAAAATGAAGTGTTTTACTCATTTAGTAGCTCTTCTAGTAACTATTTATTCTTTACATTTATACTGTGACATTAACTCTAATGTTAAAACAAGTATTTGTAAAAATGAATACGTTCAAAAAGCCTGTCAATATACAAACCCAATTTACTGGAATGAACAATTAACCGTTCAAAACGAACAATACAAAGAAGTTGTCTCTCCTTATGTCAATAACGCTCATTCTCAATATTTAAAGAAGGTTAAGCCAGTTGTTATTGAAAAGACTATCTTGGTCAAAGATTTATACTTCAAACATGCACATGACTCTGTTATTAAATACTCATCTATCGCCAAGGCTCACATCGACAATGTGCACGACAATAAATTAAAGCCATTTGGCAGAGAAGTTATTGCTGAAGTTAAATCTAACGAATTATTCAAACAATTAGTAGCTAAGGTTAATAGTTTAGACATCTGTTCAAAATTCAACAAAGAACAATTGATTAAAGATGGTCAAGCTTATTTTCAAATTGCTCAAGAAAAAGCTAACGAAGTTTACGAAAACTTAGTTACTTTATACAATGAAAAATTTGCTGAAACTGACGTTACTTACGTTATTCCATCTGTTACCCCTTCTGTTGAAGAAACTACTACCGAAACTACTACTGAATCTACTACTGAATCTACTACTGAATCTACTACTGAATCTACTACTGACGCTACTCCAGAAGCTACTACCTCCAAGAAAGTTAAGAAGTCAAAAAAAACTAAGAGAACTAAGAAAACAAAGAAGGTTTCTAAAACTACTTCAAGCACCGAAGAAAGTTCTGTTGAAGTGACAGCCAGTGCCTCCGAAGATGAAGAAGAATTAGAACCATCAACTGTTACTTCCACTTTATTGACTACCGTCACAAAGGAAATCGGTGTTGATGAACCAGAACAAACTGAAATTGTTGAACTTGATGAAGAACTTATCGATGAATCTGAAAGTTTTAGATTACCAGAATCAGCTCCAATTGAACAACAATTAAAAGCTTGGAAAAAGATGATCAATGCTAAAGTTGAATACTATAAAACTAAATTTATTAAAACTGAAGAAGCTCTACAAACATCTTCAATTAAAGATATGACTCCAAAATTAAAAAAAGCTTTGAAAGAATTACATGACGCTTATGCTAGTTACAGAGCTCAAGCACGTAAAGGTATTCAAGACATTGCTGCAGTTGAAGAAGAATTAGAAAATGGTGAAAAGGTTTTAGTTAATCCATTCAATAAAGAAATCGTTGAAAAGGAAATATCTCGTAAAGAATTCCGTGAATTGATGAGGGTAGCTATCCAAAGTTTTGAAGAAGGTAAAGAAGTTTGTGCTAAAATGATACAAGATATGGAAAATTCTGTTTACGCTAAAATTAATGAAGTCCGTGAACAAAGTTTTAGTGCTTATAAAAATTGGAGTGAAACTGAAATTAAAAATTGGGAAAATATTTTTGACAAGTTATTGAACGCTGGTAACGAAGGTGAAAAGATTACCTTAGAAAATGCTAATGATAAACAAAAATCTTTAATTAAAAGGTTTAACAAAATTAAGAGCCAAGCCACCAGCAGAATCGGTTTGATTCAAAAACAAATTTTTGAAATGAGAGACTTATCTGGTATGACTACTGATTTCAAACGTAACGTTGTTGCTTTTGAAGTTGAATTCAGAGAAGAGTTCGCTATCTTTAGAGCTCAAGCTAATTTAGCTTTCCAAACACGTGAACAAGAAAGAGGTGTTGATATCAATGCTGAAGAAGCCAAGGATGCCAAAGATGCTAGTGACTCTAACTGATTGAGCTGTTCCAATATTTGCTTTTTATATAAATAATTTAATCAAGGTTTTATATATTATTAACCTTTTATATATTATGCTACATAAGTAGTTCTTATTATTTAAACGATACCCATATAATGAATTTTTTTTTAATATGATAATATCATTTCATGCAAAAAATTTTATAATTTATAATTTTTATTTTCATTCTGAAGAGGAAGTGTACGTACTATCAGAAAAGCTAAAATTAAGTAGAGCATCAGAAGTGATTGTATTCAAGAACATTTCCTTCTTGCTCAATTCTGGTAATATAACTTTTTTACAATTATTTTCCATTTTATCATCACAAATCATCTTTTCAACAGTAAAATTTGAATTTGTTTGTCCTAGTTTGACTTTTTTTGAAGGTGATTCTAGTTCAATTATTTCATCATCCGTAATATTTTCATTGGAATCTATTGAAAAATAGTCATCATTAGTCAAGTCAATAACATTATAGCTTTTATTTTTTACTGGAGATAGCTTTATTGGGTAAATGTTTCGAGTTGGCCTTGAATCGGAAACCAATTTTGAAGATATCGTTGTATGAGCATCCATTATATCATCACTGTCCTCATCTACAAATAATTTTCTTCTAACAGGATCATGCAGCAGAAGTGATTGATTACCAATATCCTTTCTGTTTCTAGAACTAAATATAGTTGAATCATCAAATAACCCCTCCCCATTCTTTACAGGTGATGAGTGTTGGCTTAAAAACAGATCCAAAGTATTGTTTGATTTTTCAATATTAATATTTTTCTTTGCTTTTCTATTTACTGAGATTTTTCTCGATAATTTACTTTTCTTATTGGAATAATAGTTTCGGATAAGTTGATTGTCAATGGGTATCAAATCTTTGGCCACCCAACTATATATCAGGTATCCTACTTCTTTTGAGCTATATTTAGTTCTAGGATCTAGTAAATTTTTAATAGGACTCTTAGGGAGATTTGTTAAATCGTATTGCTGTACTTTTCTGGGAGATTCTTTAGTATATACATTGGAATTAATGCTGGGGAAGTTTTCTAAATAAATATTTATTCCAATTTTATATGAATCGATATGAAACTCATTATTGTTAATCATTAGTTCTTTTTCATCGATGACTGTTAAAGATTTCATGTTGGAATTTTTTTCAGTTTTTATATATTTTAAAAGGAAAGAAACCAAAATTGTTTCAGCAAACCATTTATCAAAATTTATAATTTGTTTTATTTCTAAATTTTGCAAAAAACTGTATATATTATAATAATTGATTTTTTTAAAGGTTATATTTCCAGATATATTTGAAAATTCTTTGGATAAAACTGCTTCTTCAAATGTTGGATGAATAAAAGGCTTGATGTAATACATTATTGACTTTAGATCAGGCCAATTTTCTAATGTAGAATTTTCAAAAAGATTTTTATAATTTTTACCAAATAATTTTTTTGAATTTAATTTTGCATATTCAGTCAATTCTATTTTAAACTCATTGTATTTGGATTCGATTTCAAAATCTGTTAGACTATCAGTTTCAAATATAGACAAAAATTTTCCAGAATAATCGGGATTCTTGAGGGATGATAGAATTGTAGCTTTTTCTTTACCTAGTCCTTTCACACCTCTATTATAGTCAGCACCTAGTAAAATTGTTCTTAAAATTAATGCAGGCCTATCAAATCTCTCAGATGCGGTTGGGATTATCTCATTCATATCAATAACAGTAACAAAAGTTTCTCTATTATTACCTCTCATTGGAGAACTTGATCCTGAGTCATCTCTATATCTAGAATAATTTTTCAATATTTTAGAACAACCAAAGAATAAATTATCAGAATCATTGCTTAAAACGTAGTCCACATATCCATGTTTTTGTAACCAACTACACTGAGCTTCTGCTTCACCACAGCATTCGATATAGGATATATTAAATAAAGATAATAAATATTTTAGGTCCTTCATTGAATCATTATCGAGTGAATAAGAAAGTATTCCGCATCTGCCATATGTGTTATGATTATATTCGTGAGTTTTCCATAATTCTGCGTAACTACTTTGATCTACCCATGCAGCAGTATCATCATCTAATGAATTATGTTTATGTTTATGTTTATTTTTAAACTCTGGCTTCATAGGGCCATCAAATACTAATATAAATGATACATCTAAGGATAGTAATTCCTTTAACCGTTTCATAAAATTCAATATTGGTTTAGACGGTTTTTCATTTCGAATAAATTCATTTAAGACTGTATCGTTTGTGAGAAATCCACATTCAAATAACCATTGGTAGCAGTCTATTGCAATTGAAGGAGTTCTTTTGTTTTCAATATAAAAATCATTTACAAATTTTTTAAATGGTAACCTGTTTTTGGAAGTGTATGGTTTCAGGTTTTCCCAAATTTGAGGAACACCCATTGGTAATTATATTTTATGTGTTATTCATATGTTAAAACAGAAGAGTATCTTGTATATTTCGTGTAATATTTATTCGTACTTTCTGTTACACTATATATAATAAAAAAGTATATTTATTCAATTAGTTTTATTCTTAACTTCCTAACAAATAAAATCATTATCGTATTTAAAAATAATGTATGTATCACTTTTTCAATCTTTTCGAGTTTTTGCCTAAAAAAAAAGACAATAGTAATGAATCAAATGTTCTTAATAGAATATAAGCATATTATTAAGTGTTTTCTCTGAAATTTCTTACTTACCTTGAAAGAGAGTTATTTATATTTATATGTTTATATATTTATATGTTTATGTTATTAAATATATGTATCTTTACAAATTTATTGATTTTATAACTTCAATGAATAGGACAAAATACAACCAGTGTACTTTTATTAGTTTAGTTTAATATAGGAATTACTTTTAATTCCAATACTCTATCAGAAATATAAATTTCATTTAAATTAGCTTCTTTTTGTTAATTATAATCCAAATTTCAACCAATCAAGATCGTCTGTTATTGTTTTTGTTAGTTTAACTGGCGTTTCCGTATCAGCAGACACATTGGTATCTGTCACAGAAGTGATGGCGCTAGGGCCTTGAGGATTACCAAATGCAGCTTGAAATGAAGGTGTTGTTTCCTTGAAATTATCATTAGATAATTGAAGACTAATCGAATTGGTATTAGAGCTGTTGCTATAATTAGAATTTGCATTGTAATTTGTATTATCCCTTACAATGTCATTGTTATTAATGTTATTATTATTAGCGCGGTTATATCTATCATCTTTCTTTCCACCTCTCTGTTGTTGAATAGTTTCAGTATAATTAGCATGAGGCGACTCACTTGTTGTATTATTTTTCCAGGAAGGTGAATTTGAATACTTTTGTGACATACCTGATTGTTGGAATAACGATATATTTACAGTATCATTTGTATTGTAATTAACATTATTTCCAACTGGGAGCTTTGATGAGGAATTTTGTAGTTGTTGCGATAATAAAGATGTTTGTGGCTTCTTTGACGAACTTCTTGAAGAATTTGAAGAGTTACTAATATTTGGAGAATACTCATCAAATGTTGAATTCTGTAAAGGAATATTTTTTGGCGAAGCACCAGACATTAATTGACCAGCGAAATTCATAGACCAGCTTCCAGGTGTTGTGGCAGTTTGGTTTGGGTTTTGGTTATTTACTTGTTGTTGATTTAGAGCTAATGTATATGATGATGCATTTCTTGAAAATCTTCTTCTAGGTATCGACATGCCAGACCTTCCAACGGAATTTGAAAATAGTAAAGATTGTGATCCTTGTAAAACAGATCCGGATGTAATAGGTGTCACAACTCTTGGTGATGATGCCGCGCTACTATTGGCACTTAACGTTCCATAAACGTTTGGATTGAATTGTGATTGTTGAACAGGAGATGGTTTCGGTAGAATCGGCACCATTGACTTTGAGGATGATTTACTTGAATTTGAAGAAATACTACTTGTTCTTGATTTTCTTGAATTTTTTGCTATGGTATTCATATTTGTATTTACAGATATTGATTGTTGCATTGGATTTTGATCCAAAAATTGTTTTGACACATTATTTGGAAACCCTGATTGGAGTTGTTTTTGGATATTTTCATTAGTTAAATTATTATATGAAATCAAATTTGAATTGATATTACTTATATCTGATGCAATCATTTTATATTTTAAATCATTAGGTTTTTCATTCTTAGATTTATTATTATTATTTTCATATTTCTTTTCCTTCTCTTTTTCTTTTTCCTTTTCTAATTGTTGTTGATGTTTTTTAGTACCTTTTTTAGCTCTTCTTCTTTTTATGACATCAGATTTTAATGATAATGGTCTCATTGTACCGTGTAATTTTTGAAATAACCCACATGCGTTACATAATATATTCCCTTGAGCATCTCTTCTCCACAAAGGTGTTTTAAATGTTTTACAATTGGCACACTGTACCGGTAGCTTTTTGGTCAAATCTGTTGATGACAAATTGCCTGCTCTTTTATGACTTGATAATGAAGTTGAAGACATTTGTCTTAACACTGAATTTTTCCTTACTGAATTTGAAGTAGATAATGAACTTAAAGGTAAACCTACATCATCTGCATATAAACTTTTACCATAATTTGAAGAAGTTCTTCTTTTATTTGGAATGTTTTTATTTTGTATAGAATTCATATCTTCTCTTTTAATATTTTGATGGTGTATAAACGATGTCATTGCAGGTGATATTATATTATTATCCATTTTATGGTTATTATTGTTATTGTTATTGCTATTATTGTTATTGTTAGTGCTATTATTGTTATTATTAAATAGATCATTATTGTTGATATTATTAGTGTTATTATGAGGAATATTTTGCATGAAAAATGAGTTTGGAGCACTACCATAGCTTAAATGCATATCTGAATTAAAACTATTTGGTGCACTAATTGTAGCTGAATTTGAACCATTTGGTGTCATCATAAATTCATCTATATTAAAATCCCATAATTGTGCAATTTCACCATTCTGTTGGTCAGCAATATCAATTGGTTTTACAGATGACGTAATTTCATTCTTTAAATTATTATCATTGGTATTAATATTGGTAATGTTATTATTTTCAGTATTTGGTAAGAATATATTATCTAAAATGTCATTATTATTATTATTATTGTTGTTGTTGTTGTTGTTGTTGTTGTTAATATTAGTATTGATATTGTTATTATCATTAGTTGAGTTTTCTTTATTATCATTAATTTGATTATTGTTAATATCATTAAAATTTACGTCAGGTGAGTCATAATAATAATTTGAGAAAACATCCAAATTCATTGAATCTGGTAAAACTTCTAACATAGAATCGAATGAAGTTGAAAAGAAATTATTTGTAGTGTCATTTGAAATTAAATTATTTTGTTGATTATTATTTGAATTGTTGTCTGGTATTAATCCATGATTAAACTGTGAATCATGAGTTTCATTCATCTGAGCAAAGAATCATAACAATGTTTTATTCTTGTTTATATAAGTTGGAATTCAAAAAATATTAGTTGTTTAGTGAAATAAAATATTTTACTAAAAAATTTAAAGTATACTTCTTTTTTTTTTCGTCTTGGAATTACAAAAAGAAGGCTCTCTTGGATAAGTTTGTTTTTTCTTTAACTATTTGTAATTATAATTTTTTTAAAATTAAAATAGTAATGTATTGTAATATAATTGTTAATTTAAAATTAATAAACTTCTAAAATAAAATAAAAAACACTTAATTTATTATTCTAATGGTTTTTTTTTTAAACTTTCTAAATTAATTTTTTTCTGTTTAAAAAAAGCAAATATTGAAACTTTTTCAATATTGAAAAACTTGAATTGTACGACTGATTCTGAACGAATTCAATAAAAAAGTATGAAAAATAAGATGTATAAAGAATTAAAAGTGAGGCTTTCTATAATTCCCTTTGTTAACGTAATTATAATTAGTCAATCCAATAATAAACAAGAAAATATATAAACGTATGAATATATGAAATTAAACCTTGAAAAAAAAATAGATCTAGTATAGTTTTTTAATCTAAATACTTTACAATGTTGCAACCAACTAAGTGTTAGTGTACTGTTGCAACTCATAATCAATAGAAATTACAATGAAATCAAAAAGTCCGTAACATTAGAACTATTATAGCCACAATCTTTGAATATCATATTATAATTATTTTTAAAAACTATATTTAAGGAGAATATTAAAACAATTAAACAAATTACACATCAAATATAAAAATGACTGATTAAAAATAAAAAAATAGTACTATCTGACAAAGTTAACAATTATCACTATCACTATCACTATCACTATTACTATTACTATATCATGACATTATTCATAATGGAAATTACGGAGTAATTCAATCACCGTAACCGGTCATTAGTTAAAATCAATTTTGTACACAAAAACGGTAAAAAGAAAAAACGGTAAAAAGAAAAAACGGTAAAAAGAAAAAAAGAAAAAAGAATTGGAAATGGTGTTACCCCGGGTATAGGGTATAGGGTATATAACCCTAATCTTGGATAGTGTTTGTAACCCTAATCTCATTTTCCTCTTTTAGATCTTAATTTCGAAATTTCGAAATCGTCTGAGAATTGGTATGTTTTTTAATGCGATTTCTACTTATGTTTCCTCGGTTTTTTAATTTCGAATTTGTTTTTCTCGATCCCTTGCTTTTAAATTTTTGTCAATTTTACTCTTGTTTTAAGTTTTTCCAATTATTTTTTAAAAGTTTAATATGCTGAGGTGTCAATTTATATTTACTAAATTACATTCTTGATGGATATATGCATTTGTATATTTACATTATAGTATTAATAAGTATTTAAATTAACATATTTATATTTACGTTATAGTATTTGCATTGGTATTTATCTCTCATACTACAGCAACCCATACCAAATCACAATGTCAGATCTATTAAACGAGTCTTACAGAGGTAGCCCTTATGGTGCTACTGTCTCGATTGTTTTATATTCTGTTTCTTCGGTTTTAACTTTGATTTTAAATAAAACTATTGTAGTCGATAGAACTTTTAATATGAATTTCTTACTAGTGGCTATTCAAACTGCTGTCATTACCATTTCTTTATTGATTATGAAATATACTGATTTCATAAAGATACGTGATATCAACACAAATGATTTGAAATATTGGCTGCCAATTGGTTTCATAATGGCAGCTATGTTATTCACTGCATCAAAGGCTTTAAAATATTTAGCTATCCCAATCTATGTTATGATTAAAAATTTCTCATTGATCTTCACAACTTTAGGTGAATCTGTCCTTTACGGTACCGGTACCATCACTTCATTAGAAGGCTTATCTTTCTTAATGTCTATTATCGGTTCTGCTACTTTATGTTATGGTGATTACGAACAAGCCGTTGAAACTTTAAGAAATAAATTGGGTGCTGATGTAACTTTCAATTATTTAGTTAATTTAGGTTATTTCTGGATCGCTGGTAACATCGTTCTAGCTACAGCATTCGTTTTATTACTAAGAAAATTAATTCAATTCACAAAATTCAATGATATTGATATCATTTTTTACAATAATTTAATCGCTTGTCCAGTTGCAATCATTGGTTCTTTAATCTTCGATAATTGGGGAGATGAATTTAACGTCGATAACCATTTCGAAGGTGACACTCTATCAATGATGGTTATTACAGGTTTTGCTGGTTTAGCTACAGCTTATTTCACAAGTGCAACAATCAGAACTACTTCTTTGCCAACTTACACTATGATTGGTGCTGTTAATAAGATCTTCTTATGTTTGACTGGTGTCATGTTCTTAAATTTCCCAAATAATAGTTTCAGCTTATTAGGTATGGCTACTGCTTTGGTCGGTGGTTTATTATTTGCTTTAGCTAAAGAAATTAAACAACAAAAAATTGATAAGAAGGCTAAAGATTAAGGGAAATAAATAAAATTATAAGAAAATAATAGAAAATATCATACCTTTTTAAAATGAAATATTAAAAAAATAATAAAATAACTTATGTATTCAAAAAAAATAAATTTAAATCTATATATGTATATAAATTTTAGAAATTTCAATAAATCCTGTTAATGAAAATGTAATTAGTATATCTAAATAAAATAAAATAATATTTGCTATGAAATGTTTTATTGAAACATATGACTGTTACAAAATGCTATGTATATATATATATATATGAAATTCAAATCTATAAAATATTTAATAAATTTATTCCATCATTAAAAGAAATGTTCAACTTCTTTAGGAAGATCAAGAATATTCTTTAAAATAATGGCTCCATCTGGAGATTCCCCCAAAATTTCATTATTAGCAGTATCTTCTTGCAAGTGTATACATTTCATTCCTAATTCTAAACCAATATGGACATTATTACCACTATCATCAATGAAATACCCATTAGAAAAATCTCCTATACCACTTTCTAATTTGGCTTTTTCAAAAGCTCTAACATCCGGCTTACAGATAATTTCATTAGCGTCATGGTAATCACAATAAGTAATACCATCAAATAAATCGGCAATACCTAATATCCTTATTACCCTTAGAGCATGGTTTTTATAAGCATTCGTAAATAACCAAAACTTATCAAATTTACCAGTTGCTTTTAAATCTTGTAACATTTTTCTTAATTCCAAATTTGGTTTTGTAATTACATCTTGTAAATCTAACGAATCGTCTACCATACTATTATATTGTAATGCATTGACGCCTTTATTAATAGCTAAACCTTTGACTAATAAACCATATTGTTTATAATATTCATTATTGATAGCATTAGCGGTTCTATGATCTAAACCTAAATAATTTTCCAAATAGTTCATAATAGCTTGAATCATTAGATCTTGGATGTGTGTATATTTACTATAAAGAGTATTATCGATATCGAAAAAGAATACTTTTAAGTTTTGATCTTGTTCTGGTAAAAACTGTGGGTCGACAGGGAATGTGACTTTAGAACCTTCATAGTTTAGTGAATCTAAATGTTGCTTATTCTTAGCTAACTGTTGCGAAATTAGCTTCGTGTATTGCACTTGCAAATCAGCTTGACCTGAAATAGTTCTTGTTAAGATTGGGCCAGTCATAATTATAATTCTTTTTTATTCTTTTTTTTAAAAATTATTAGATTTTGTTTTTCTATATTAAAATATATAATCAAATGAATGTGCAGTTATTTGAGAGTATAGATATAAATCTTAAAGTTGTTGATATTCGAATAAAAATTAAACCAATATATCTATCTTGTTTTAATGAAAATATTTAAAAAAAAAAGAAATATCAGATTTATATGAATGCTTCGATATATATAGTTAATTAGAAATCGGATTACTAATGATATTAAATGACTCAAAATATATATAATTGAATCCCTAAATTACTTGAATAAAATTAACTTTATAAGATTATATCTTTCGAGAAGTTTTTCAATTAATAAGATGATTTAATTTAATGAAATTTGCATTCTTTATTAAGAATTTATTAATGATGTCGATATTAACTTAAGTCTTTCGAGAAAATAAATTTAATTTCTTGAAAAAATCGCGCAGAATCAAAAAATTTCGAAAGTTCGAAACCGTGAATTTGCTGCCCTTGTTTGTGACAATATAGAAATTATTCATTTTGTATATACTGTTCTATTATGACGTTTGTTAAATATATCTTAGAAGTTCAAGAAATGACAATGCAAACAAAATAGAAATTATAAAACACAGGTTCGTAGAAAATATAAAAATATTGTATTCTATCCTGCCATCTTTTTACTGGCTTAACATTACTGGGAGTGCGCCAAATTTGTTAATTGTACTCTACTTTTATTAATGAATGGGTTTTATACGATTTTAATCAAGCACATGTCAGGGAATGGCTTTAACCAAAAAAATTAATTCATACAATTTTATTTAAAAGGAATACAATAGTTAACTAACTTGTATAACATATTCTATTTAAATCATATCGTCAGTTATTGAAGGAGAGTGAAAACTTAATGAACTTCTCCCTTAATTAAAATTGTATAACGTGGGGTGTTGTCTTTTTTTGTCAAATCTATCAACATTTTAATTATATTTTAACAATTAAATCTAAAAATATCAACTGTTATAGAATATAGACCAGTCAATATGTTTCAACTAACTATATAAGATGAAATACTGACAGTGACATTGATACATACATAATAAACTTTCTTGACCGATAAAAAAAAATAATCGTTCACGTGACACTTTGACTTTTGTTATACATCATATTCTACGAACCGGAGTGGTGAAAAATTTCATCTCATCGCCAAATTTTTGATTAAAATGTATTGTAAAAAATTTTCGTTACGACCATTATTACTATCATTTTAATTACAAGTAAAAAGTTTTCCAGTATTTAAAAATAATTTTTCATTTAAATGTATTTTAGTTTTAGTTTTTAAATGTATTAAAATTATATTATTTTATCATTTTTAATTTTAAATTTTTAATACACCAAGGAAAACTTATCAAAGAATAATTATTTACAGTAATGCCTCCAATCTCCTCCTCAAAAGCCAAAAGAGACGCTAAGAAAGCTGAAAGAGAAGCTAAAAAGTTAGCTGAAGGTAAAACCGTCAGAAAGCTAGGTTCTAAGAAGAAGGAAGTCACAGAAGAAGATGAAGCTACTGCTACTGCTAAAGAAATTGAAAAATTAAAGTTACAACAAGATAAAGATGGTTTATCTGACCGTGTTGTTACCGGTGTTTTAGATTCTTTAGAAACCTCAAGAGATATTAAATTATCTTCTGTTTCTTTATTATTCCACGGTAAAGTTTTAATTCAAGATTCTACTTTAGAATTTAACTACGGTCGTCACTACGGTTTATTAGGTGAAAACGGTTGTGGTAAATCTACTTTCTTAAAGGCTATTGCAACTCGAGAATATCCAATTCCAGAAAACATTGATATCTATTTATTAGATGAACCAGCTGCTCCAACTGAATTATCAGCTTTAGATTACGTTGTTACTGAAGCTCAAAATGAATTAAAACGTATTGAAGATTTAGTTGAAAAAATCATTATTGAAGATGGTCCAGAATCTGATTTATTAGAACCATTATATGAAAGAATGGACTCTATGGATCCAAGTACTTTCGAAAGTAGAGCTGCCGTTATCTTAATCGGTTTAGGTTTCAACTCTAAGACAATTTTAAAGAAAACCAAAGATATGTCTGGTGGTTGGAAAATGCGTGTTGCTTTAGCTAAAGCTTTATTCGTCAAGCCAACTTTATTATTATTAGATGACCCAACTGCCCATTTAGATTTAGAAGCTTGTGTTTGGTTAGAAGAATACTTAAAGAGATTCGACAGAACTTTAGTCCTTGTTTCTCACTCCCAAGATTTCTTAAACGGTGTCTGTACCAACATGATCGATATGAGATTACAACAATTAACCGCTTATGGTGGTAACTACGATTCTTACGTCAAGACCCGTAGTGAATTAGAAACTAACCAAATGAAACAATACAACAAACAACAAGAAGAAATTGCTCATATCAAGAAGTTTATTGCTTCTGCTGGTACTTATGCTAACTTAGTCAAGCAAGCTAAATCTAGACAAAAGATTTTAGATAAGATGGAAGCAGATGGTTTAATTCAAGCAGTTCAACCAGACAGAGTTTTCTCATTCAGATTTCCACAAGTTGACAGATTACCACCACCAGTTTTATCTTTCGATGATATCTCTTTCTCTTATGACGGTAATCCAGAAAATGACTTATATAAGCATTTAAATTTTGGTGTTGATATGGATTCCAGAATTGCATTAGTTGGTCCAAATGGTGTTGGTAAATCTACCTTATTAAAAATTATGACTGGTGAATTACAAGCCCAATCTGGTAGAGTTTCTAGACATACCCATGTTAAATTAGGTGTCTACTCTCAACATTCCCAAGATCAATTAGATTTAACTAAATCTGCTTTAGAATTTGTTCGTGACAAATACCCAGAAATCTCTCAAGATTTCCAATACTGGAGAGGTCAATTAGGTCGTTACGGTTTAACTGGTGAAGCCCAGACCGTTCAAATGGGTACCTTATCTGAAGGTCAAAGATCTCGTGTTGTTTTTGCATTATTAGCCTTAGAAGCTCCAAACGTTTTACTACTGGATGAACCTACCAATGGTTTAGATATCCCAACCATTGATTCTTTAGCTGATGCTATTAATGAATTCAACGGTGGTGTCGTTGTAGTTTCCCATGATTTCAGATTATTAGACAAGATTGCTAAAGACATTTTTGTTGTTGAAAATCAAACCGCTACTAGATGGGACAGCTCTATCTTGGCTTATAAACAAAAGTTGGCCAAGAATGTTGTCTTATAAGCTTAATTCAACTTATTTTCAGGGTAATATTATATCGTTCTTGTTATAATCTCAGTTCTGATTATAAATAAAGTAAATGATAAATAAAAAAATAAAAAATTAATAACTATAACACATATAACAAATATATAATAAATTTAATAATATAACAAAATTAATAAGTATAGAAATAATAGTGGTTATTGTTATTTTGAAGTTCAAAACAACCTGATAATTGGTTAAAAGTTTAACTTTAAATAACAAAAAGTTTACTCATAAGAATTTTATATACTAGTTTTAAGTTATGAAAATATTCTATTAGATATGTAAATAAAACTTATACAAAATCACAATGACTATAAAAAAAATAAACATCAAAATGTTAATTACATAAGAGTTTTTTTTTAATTGGATCTGAAGATGCACTTGAGTGTAAAATTTTTGATTTTATTTAGAATATGATTTCAAAACATAATAAAAACTTCAAAAAAACCTATCAAAAAAAAAAAAAAGAAAAAAATAATATGACATATTTTACAAAGATAATAATAATTCTTTATAGATATGTCTAAATCCAAAAGGAGCCAAATAAAAATAAAAAATAAAAAAAATGGACTCCTTGTTAAGTTGTATGAAATAATAAAACAAATACCAACTTAAAATTTTATAAAAGCACTTTTATACTTTACTTCGTAAAAATCTTAATGAAAAAGATAAGTACTTAGTGAATATTAATCAGAAAGAGCAATTTGGTTCTGACATGCAGATTGTATAAAACAAATGTTAATAAATAGGTAACCATGTAGAATTATTTGTATAAGTAAAAATATTAAAATTGAAACATTGTGGTTCAGAATAAAAAAATGACTTGTTTATTTTTTTAAAGTCATTTAAGTAAAACTTGGTTTTGGTAAATTTTGTAATTTTGGAACATTTGTAGTAAACGATGCACCGGCAAAAGTGTTGGGATGATTATTGCCACCATCATTTCTGTTATTTCTCTTTTGTTGATCATATGAGTTGTTAGAATTAAACTTGCCGATACCAATATCCGAATTTGTATTGGTTGTATTTTTATTTTGAATGCTGTGATTGTCATTTTGTATATTTCTATTTTGACCATTGTTAGTGTGAATTTGACCAGAATTGTGAGAGGTAATATTTTGTGGAATATATTTGATTTGCTGACCAGGTACAATATCATTTTTGATTTGTAAGATATTGTTACCGTTTGCTAGTTGCATATGGCCACCATTATGATTCATGAATTGAGGAGCCATTGGGTTACCTAAAGCATAATTAGCAGGTATTGGAGGCATATGCATATTCATTGGCATTGGCATCCCTGGTTGGTGCATCATTTGATTTTGATGAGGATTACCTGGTAAACCTGCTTGAAGTAATAGTGGATGTGGATGATTCATACCCATATGGTTCATTGAATGCACTGGACCCAACATCGGTTGCTGACCATGAGGTAAAAGACCTGGCTGTAACATCCTTGGAGATGCCCTTGGATTTTCAAAATTATTTAATTGTAAATGTTGAGTTAGCGGAGTGTTATGTGCAGATAGATTAGCATGTTGCATTGATGGGGTATTAACTGGGGAAGCAAAAGAAGAATTATTCGAGCTAGAATTATTAATTCTATTTGGCGATATATCAGAAGAATTAGATTGCATATTTGGTGTATCTAGTAATAATTCTTTAAAATTGTATGATAATAATTCAGCATCATCGATACCTTTAATAATTGAACCATTGGAACTTCTGTTATTGGGAGAATTTTTAGAATTTCTATTTTTCTTTTTGTTATCTGAATTATTTTTAGAACTTGAACCAAAATCTGGTTTTTGACCATTTGGTAGTATCTGTTGTTGTGGTAATGGAACCTCCGATTGCTCTTGTCTAATATTATGATGTCTTTGATTATTAATTTCTTTCTTTACTAGCTTCTTCTTAGTTCTATTCTTAGGTGGTACAGGAAGCACCCTAGAACTATTAAAGTACATAGTATCTGAAGACATTATTGTTATAATTATAATTATTAATAGTAAAAAATATGAAATAAAAACTTTGTATTATTTTATTTATTCACTCGATTTCAAATCAATTGTATGTAATATGTTAACGATTATAATAATTAAAGATTTTCTATTATTTCTCTTTACAATAAAATTGTTATTCAAATATGTATCACTAATTTAACTCGTATTATAATATAAATTAAGAAAAAAATAATGTATTTTCTAATTTATGAATTAATATAGGCTTAGATGATAGGTTATAATGATAGAAAAAAAATGGTAAAAAGTCGCAATGTGACAACAAATAGATAACTGCAGTTTCTTGTTGGATATTTAACAACTAATAATCCTAAATAAAATGATATAAATAATACTAAACATTTAAATATCTAAACTTAAAATTTCTATTATATCTTAATTTAATTTATCACATAATTCAATTATTGTGCTTAAGTTCGCTAAATTTATCTTTGGTCTTCTCCGTTAAAAAGTTGGGTAGAACATTTCTGGTAATTTCTTAAAAGGGTAATCGAATGTCGTGTTCGATGATGCGGCGAGCCGGGTAAATATTTCAATCATTAAATATATGAGATGAGATGATTCATGTATTCAATAATAGATGGTAATTATATACACATAATATGCTAAATTAGTCCATCTAAGAAACCTTCATCACTATTTAATGCATTTGGTAACATTGATTTTAGAAATGTTTTGCTTTCTTGAGTTGATGGTTGCGAAATTGATTTCTCTTTTGGTTTAGATATCACAGGTTCTAATTTACTGGTTGGTGGATTTGATGTTGTGATATTTGTCTTCTTTAATAATTTATTTAAGTCATTGATATCCATTGAATTCAAATCTTTTGTCGTTTTGTGTTTATTGTCATTTTCTGAGATTTCAAGTTCTTTTTCAGCTGTTATATTGTTCTCTTGTTTTCTTTTAATAATATGCTTTAACTTTTCATTTACAATTGATGATACAATCCCATCTTCAATTTCGTCAAAGGTAGATTCTTCTTCTTCTTTATACCTATCTAAATTATTAGGTACTTCTTTTTCTTCTATTTCATCATCTACACTATCAACTTCATTTTGTTTTTGTTTATTTAAAATTCTATATTTCCTATCACTAGCAGTTGGATGACTATTCTTAAGTTTTTGCTTATCTTGAAATTTCTTTCTGTTCTCGCTCTTTAAACTGTACGGATTCATCTTTTAATATAGATTGATTATATGTATGTAGTTAATTTTAATTTTAATTTTAATTTTAAACCTTATTGTCTGGTCTTTGGAAGAAATTACTGTTATGACCTTTTACAATGTAATGATTCCTTAAAGTATTAATAATAACATCGGTCAATTGTTAAAACAGACTCTCTAAGACTACTTACTAAATAAAAAACTTCAACAATTCTTAAACTTATTTAACTTTTATATATCTTACTCAAATTTGAGATCGATCGAAAAGCTTATGCGGACGATGAAGAATACAATACCTAAAAATATTGCCAATTCACAATTATAAAATATTACATTACGAGACAAAAAAGAATGTTTTTAACCAAAATAATAGTATTATTGATTAGTATGCAAATGATATATATATATAATTATAAATTTTATATTATATTTGTCTTTTTAATCTCCATATTTTCAAATATTGTCAACTTAACTATATGGGGGTGGGTGATCCAGAGGATGGATATCAAAACCTCTATTATTGTTTGTTAAATCAGTATTTGAATCATGAGGTTCTTGTGACCAACCCCAATTTTGAAAAGAAGTACCGTTATTTAAACCTACAACGCTAAGACCTCTTCTTTTTTCAAAAAATGTTGGAAAACTTGGTCCTGGAGAATGCAATTTATTAAGATTCAAATTTTCTTTTGTAATAACATCTTTAAATAACCCTTTGTTATCTTTATCATTGAATGATGCATGGATTTTGAATAATTCAGGTTTTCTAGAAAAATAATCAATCTTATTCATGAATTGGTTATGAAGAACAGCTTCTTCATTTAATTCAGACCCGAAATTGGTTAAGTTTCTAGCAAAATCTTTTTCAATAGGTAAATATGTCGCATTAGGTAAGTGTGTTGAATCCACAGGAGTAGTTGGGCTGGAAATTTGACCTGCTGTTTTATATACAATCTTAGTAATTGGTTCTGGTGTTTTGTGAATTCCTAATCCGGTCATTAATTTTGGAGTAACAGGTTCTTGTAACTTGTTATTTTGTTTTATTGGAATATTATCATTATTTTCATTAGTGGTGCTTTTCTTTACCATGCGTCTCATCTTTATCTTTCTTCTTCTTGGTTTATCATTATCATTATTAGTAGACCTTTCAAATAAAGTGTTTTGGATTGATATTATTTCTGGTAAGTCTATATTATTTTCTTTTACAAGTGTTTCTGATAAGTAATTTTTTCCCTTAACAATTATATTTGAGGCATCTTCACTTTTATCCGAGTTGATTGTAGCCAATGAAGGAATTTTAGAATTAAATAAGTGATAATTTTGTCTATCTAAACAACTTGGAATTGATGATAAGTAGTTGAATGTTAAAGAATGCAAAGATAGCGTTTGTCTTGAAGACGCTAATGTTGAAAGTTTAAGCATGTTACTTGGTAATAATTCTAAAATATCATTTTCACCTGATAGTAAATGTTTTCTTAAATTAACTTTAATCTCATCATTATCTTCTGCAATCTTAGCTGTATCAGTATTTGAATTATTTTTAGAGTTTATATTTTTATTTGGAGATTTTGTATTGCTTCCTTTATTATCATTAATGAACCAACTTTTTGACATATTAAAAATGATTGACGGTAGAACATCTTTAAACACTGATTGCATTGCTTTCTTTAAACGTTTTGCAAGGTATGGTTGAAGTAATTTAATGGAGCAATCAAATTTAAAATCTAGAGAAACATCATTAAAGGATAACCCAAGTCCACTCTTCTTAACAAAAACATTGGTAATAGCTTCTAATTGAATTTGTGTAAATGTGATTGTAATCGGTATAGGGAAACTATTGTTGCAAGTCATATGAGGAGTAGTAAAACTTGGAGAGCAATTTGTTGATAATAGAGATAAATTAGCTTCGATCTCTGTTTCAATTTGTAATAAAGCGTCTTTAAATGATACTTTACAAATACTCTTAGCAATTGATCTAGGTTGTTGAGCACATAAATCTAAATCTAATATTTCTAAATGTGGCGTCTCTGGAAAATCAACTTTACTTACAGTAACTTCTTTCTTTAATAAATCTAATTTGGATTCCTTGACTTTACCATCTCTTATGGATTGTTCGAGGTCATCACTATTTTCATTATTCAAACCATCTCTATCTGAATGTTTGTTCTTTGAATTTAAAGCTTCCGTTAATAAAGTCTTCATAAATTTGTTGAAAGAATCATCCTCAAAAGCATGATCATTAAACCTAAACGACATAATAAAGTATTTATTATTTTCAATTTAGTTCCTTTCTATATGTATAAAGATATTAATTTGCTAATCAATTTTAATTTATCTCAGTTTCTTTTATTGTACGCTAAACGATTTTTTAGTTATATATTTTAGAATATTGCAGCCAATTCTTCGTTTCGTAATTATTATTATTTTTTTTCGATATTTTGAACCTATTAAAAATAAATAATATCGTCTTATAATATATTGACAATTGTTGATATACTTTGATTTATTGGCGTATTCCCATATATAATCAATATCAAGAAACATTAAATTAAATTGAGTAAGTCTTATATTTCGTTATTATAGAACATCTTATTTATTGAGAATAGGATTCTTTCCTTATTTGGATAAAATTCTTTGTTTTCATTTGTCATTAATTTTGATTCCGGGTAATTACAATTCAATTGATAGGAATAATTTAATTGAATGTGGAGGTAAGAAACCGTAAAATATTCAAATTGAATTGAATTTAATTAAATAAACCATTTAAGAAGTGATATTAAAATGAATTATATATTCAAAGCAATGCCATATATTTTATATAATCGTTGTTAGCTTACCTATAAGGTTCTTTCCGGGAAAAAAAGGTAAGTATTAAATATTCTATCGATTTAAATTTATATAGATTGCGGTACAAATCATTTTTTAATTATTCTTTTGATTATTTTTTTATTTTTTAAGCATTAAATATCGTTACTATTCAATTACATATTTATTAATTATTCTTGAGTTTTAACTTCCACCAGCTTCTCTAAACCATCTTACACTTCTATCCAAACAAACACAAGCCAACCCTTCATTAGTTTCATTTCCAAGACCTGATCTAACGTTTTTGTTGATATAAGTGACACCCATAACTGGTGGTTTCTTTAAAGAATCCCCTAATTCATCTTCTAACACAATTTCATCTTCATTTTCAACATCATCAGCAGACATATTTAATGTTGAAACACGTTCTTTTGTTTTAACATCCCAAACTCTAACTTTACTATCGTAACCACATGTAGCTAAAAATTCACCAGAAGAATTGAAGGATAGATCAAATATCCAACCATTATGGGCATAAGAACCGATGCTTGTTTGATTACTATGAGATGGAACTGTGAAATTACCAACACGTTCACCGTAATCTGTCTCAAATAAAGAAACACAACCATATGAGCCAGAATCGTTTGCTACAGCTAATAAACCACCAACAGGTGAAAATTTAAGTTCTCGTACTGTGTTACTGTTTTGTTCTATACCTTGGATCCCAAAGCCTTCAAAAGTATAAATTGGTCTTAAAGTAGATAATTGTGCAATCACGACGGAACCAGATGAAAACCCTGTTGCTATTAGACCTTTGATGGACATGTCAATGGCTGTAGCAAAATTTGGTTCTGGTGGTTCTATAACACCTTGAAAAGCGAAATGTGGTTTAACAGTGGCCGGACCCATGTTTTCATCAGTTTCTTCTTTTTCTTGTTCTTTTTCATCATTGTTTCTATCTTTATCATTACCTCTTCTTTTATCTTGTCTTTCTTTCTTCATTTTTTTTTCTAATTCTTCAACTTCATCGATTTCTTCTTCAAATGGATGGAATTTCCAAACATATGTATTACCTTTAACATCAGTAGCGGCAAATCTATGATTCAAAGTTTTATCATCACTCTTTAACCATTTTATAGCCCAGTATGATTTTTTCTTCTCGTCTTTATTAAGTAAATCAATTGGCTTCAATTCACCTGTCTTAGTATTCACTTCATAAAAATAAATTTCACCAGAAAAACTTACACAAGACAAAATATAAAATTCAACACCAGTCCTTTCAGTAGAATGAAACACTTCAACATGATGAATACCTGTTTTATCAACAAATTGTGTTACCATACGTTCTTTTGGAGTTTCGTTATCTAGTAAACTATTATGCCATAATTTAATTGAACCATCTCCTGAACATGTTACTGTAAATGGATTAGATATAGTAATACCAAAGATATCAGCATCGTGAGCTTTACCACAATTAGCTGTGGAGATGAATATTTTTGACATCTTGAAACGTTTTCAATGTTTTTCTGTTAGTCTTATCCTTGATTAAAAAAAATTGAAAAAGCAAGCCAACTACAGTAAAAGTAGATAAATGTATAGATATATGAGATACTCGTAAAGATTAAACTATGTTATCTTTAGATTCTATATATCGTTAAGATACCATATTTCCAACTCAAATCGTTTTCTTTTTTTTTAATTTTAAATATTAAAATAATTGAAAAATTTATAAAAAATGACCTTTATTACGGGAAGAAGAAGAAATATTTAGGTAAACTATTAAGTTTATTAATGGATTCAACTTAGCAGCCTTACAGTTTAATCTTAAATTTTTAGAGATACATAACTACAAATGTTGGCAATTATATTATAAGTTAAGGAATAGCATCTGTAACATTTATCATAGAAAACTAATACTGAGAAGAAATGTCAGAAAGAAAAGTACGAACTGAGGTATCAATAGAAGATGCTAAAATAGTTGATAATTCATTTGCACAATATCCAATAACCATTAAAATTTCTAATAATGAAGATTTATCAGCAGAATCTGTGATTATTGGACCTTTAATGAAAAGATTCAGTGACTTCTATACATTAAAGAAAAATTTAGAGAAAGAATTTTCAAGGGAATTACCTTATGAGTTACCTAATAGAACAATTTCAAATCGATTTTGGTCCAATAAAAGCAATTTAGATGGTGATTTAATTAATGAAAGAAAATATAAATTAAGGAATTTTTTATTTGACTTATTAAATGATTCATTTGATACTCGTTGGAGAAATTCAAGTTATATAACAGAATTTCTGGAATTAAAAGATGATTGGAATATAATATTAAATCAAGTTTCAATTAATAATAATGAAAATGATCAAGATAAATACTATAATGTTACTAACATTGATTTATTTGATGATAATGTAACTTCGAAATTAAGTTTATCTGATTCAAATAATTGGGATTTATTATTTAAAGAATGTAAGTCACAATTGACACAATGTAAGAAAAATGATAACGAAAAACATAATAATAAAGTATTGATGAAATTACGTTTAGTCTTAAACAGACTTCAAGATAATTTACCAAATGATGTTTCAGAGAAAGAAATTTCTAAAAGGAGAAATTTAATAGAATTATTTAAATCAGATGTGAATGAAATAGTGACAAAATCAGTACGGTCAAATTATAATTTCAATAATATGAATAATTCATATGATAATTTCAATTATAACAAGACTTTCAATTCAGAGAATGAAGTTAGATCGCAATTATTTGGAAGAAAAGATACACAACAATCCATTGGTCTTAAGAAACCAATGTTAAGTAGAAGAAAATTAGGTGAAACTGAAGAAACTATACCTTTAGATAATCAACAATTATTACAACTTCATAAAGATAAAATGAAATACCAAGATCAAGAAGTGGAAGAACTACAGAAAATAATACATCGTCAGAAATTGATGACAACAGAAATGAATCAAGAACTTGCGCAACAAAATGAATTACTTGATATGATGGATGATGAAATAAATAGTACTAGCATCAAATTGAATAAAGCAAATTCAAAAGTTAAAAGATTCAATGATGTTAATTAGATTATGAGTAATAATTAAAACTTTGCATATTTTTTAAAAGAAATTACAATATATATGTCTATATATATAAATATATATCCCATATCATTAATTATAGAATTATTTATATTTATATCTTTTTATTTTTTTGTCATAGATATAATATTAGTAACGTTATTGTCAACATTTTTTAGCGGACTAGTATTACTATCCACTTTTTTTCATTCCGATGGCAATATTAATAACTGGAAAAAAATTAATTGATGGAAAAAATCTTTTAACTCATCGCAAATTTTAGACCAAATTAAAGAATTTAAAAGTGTTTTTATATTTAGAAACTTTAATTAAAAAGCATTATAAACAACAACATAGATAACAGGTATAAATCTAAATAATTAAATTACTTTTACTGTACTTTAGGTTCTTATCAAATTGAGATAAAAATGTTTGTTGCACCAAGTGATCCTACTAATAAAGTTAAGAATTTAAAAGTATCACAACTTTGTGAACTTTGTCATTCACGTAAAGCAATTATAAGAAGGCCAAAAAATTTACAAAAAATTTGTAAACTATGTTTCTTTCATGTTTTTGAAACTGAAATACATAATACTATTGTTGATAACAAATTGTTTTATAGAGGCGAAAAAGTTGCAGTTGGTGCCTCTGGTGGTAAGGACTCTACTGTATTAGCTTATATTTTAAAATTATTAAATGAAAGACATGATTATGGTATTGATATTGTACTATTGAGTATCGATGAAGGCATTGTAGGTTATAGAGATGATTCATTAGCTACTGTTAAAAGAAATCAACAACAATATAATTTACCTTTAGAAATATTTTCTTATAGAGATCTATATAATTGGACTATGGATGAAATTGTATCAGTAGCAGGTATTAGAAATAGTTGTACATATTGTGGTGTTTTCAGAAGACAAGCTTTAGATAGAGGTGCTGCAAAATTAGGAATTAAACATGTTGTAACTGGTCACAATGCCGATGATATGGCAGAGACTGTTTTAATGAATATATTAAGAGGCGATGTAGCAAGATTAGAGAAGTCAACAGCTATTATGACCACCAGTAAAGGTTCACCAATTAAAAGATCAAAACCATTCAAATATTCATATCAAAAAGAAATTGTTTTATACGCACATTATAGAAAACTAGATTATTTTTCAACAGAATGTACATACGCCCCGGAGGCATTCAGAGGTACCGCTAGAGAATTAATGAAAAATTTAGAAGCAATTAGACCAAGTTGTATTATAGATATTATATATAGTGGTGAGAATTTAGTTCTAAAGCCAAAGAAACAAAAGAAACAAACCGTTGTTACCAAAAACTTAGCCAAAAAGAAATTATTAGAAGAATCAGAAAATAATTCAAAACCAGAAGTAGGATTTGTGGATGGTAATAGATGTGAAAGATGTAATTATCTATCTAGTAATAAGATTTGTAAAGCATGTATGTTATTAGAAGGTTTAGAAAAGAGTAGAGCAAAGATAACGATTGAAAACGATTCATCAGCTGACGGGGCAGCTAAAGCATTAAGAACATTAGAAAAATTATCGTTTTAAATCAATATGTATATTTAAATATTTATTTATAAAAATAATAATAATAATAAATCATTAAAAAACAAAAATACAATAAATTTTTAAAAAAATTTAAATTTTAATAAATAATGTTTTGTTTAAAATATTACGATTATCCTATTCATTTAGAATTCAATTTTTCCTTGAATTGTCAAATAGAATAACTAAATAATAATTTTAAATTTTTACATTGTGATCACATGACAATTAAATTTTTAAAAATTAATGTTGCAAGAAATTTTGATTCATTTTTATTTTATTATTAGAGGAATATTAGAATTTAGAATTGTGGGCATAGATAACTTTCGTTGTCTTCAATATAATTTTTTCCGAAGTGCATAATGCTGGAAAATTTTTTTTTGAAAAATCCGTGTGAGAAAAAAAAAAAGCAATAAGAATTTTTGGTGGAAAATAATCTATTTCCTAATTAAGTCCCATCCAAATAGAATTTTTCCAGATATGATATTAATTTCACTAATAATATAAACAGGAATATTTAAATTAATATTAATTTTAATTTTTGCAACACTCCAGAATTTAATTTTTCCGAACTTTTTTTTAACCCTAAAAGTTCAATGTAAGAGAATAAAAGATTTTACTAGACGTTACTAAAAACTGGAGAATTCCGGATAAATATTGAACAATTTTAATAAATTTTTCATACTTTTTTTTTTTCAAACATCATAAAGGAATATATTTGATAATTAATATTAAAATTTTATCTCGATCGGCTCATATTGATGTAATCTGCACGAACATTCTAATATGAAATTAAAAAATAAATCCAACAAAACTATCTATTTTAATTAAGAAATAGAAAATGGCGATATAATATTATTTTATATTTAATTTTTTAGAACGGAGTTAAATTGAGTAAGTAAAAAACTATAGAACCCTCTCTTCATATATTTTTTATGTTGAACAAATTCAAGAGAAATATTGTATAAGTAAAGTAATTGTATTTCTTGGAAATATAATTGAATGCTATCAACAATAACTTGCAGTAATTTCTTAATTAAATAAAACGTCTAAATGAATAATAGATTGATTGTAAAATTAAAGCATGGAATCTAGCATTAAAAGAAAAAAAATTGTGGATTAATTTATTGTAATAAATCAATACAATACTTATTATTGAAGTAATTTCAATAAAATGTGAGAAAATACTTATGAAAATAATTTTTATTCGTTATCGAAACAAATGGTGACTAAAATAGGTATATATTAGTTTATTGTAGTTTGTGTATATGAAAACAAAATCACATACACACTTGGAATATTAAAGAAATAAGAAACGACTCACAACAAGTTTTTCCGATCATAAGGATGATATGTAGATATGGATTAATTAAATTAATTTGTTTCCAACAAGATAAAAAGCAACAATTCATAATTTTAGAATGTTTTAAACTAATTTAAAACATTATTAAGGATAAAATCTTAGATCCTGGAAAAAAAAAAAGGTAAGAATGACTACCCACAAAAACAAATCACTATATCTTAAAGCAATCTTACGAGGCATAAAAATAAAATAATTATAATTTCAATTAAACAGTATCTAAAAGAAAATATATGTAAATTGATCAACACCCACTTTTTAAATTATTTTTTTTTTTTCAATTAAAAAAAATAATAGAAAAGTGCCGTTTATGTAACCAAAAGAAGATGCACTTACTATAATTTTAAAAAAAAAAAAAGAAAGAAACAGTTTATCCGCTCAGCGGATAAATCAAACAAAAATGTAGTTTTTTTTATGTTTTTTTTTATGTTTTTTTTACAACCAAAGCAAATCTCTCCAGATATGTTCTGTTACATGTGAAATAAACTTTAAAAGAGTTGCTACAATAAAAACTGCATCACGGAAAAACTTATTAGTTTTTCCATTAAATAAAAACATAATAAAAAAAAAAAAATTCAATTAAATTCAATTAAATTAACTACCCACTTTTATTGTTAAATATATATATATATTTTTAAGTTTTAATCTTAACATTTTCACCCGGAAAAACTTATCGTACAATTAGTTATAATTAATTTATTTCCAAATCAATATTTTTAGGATAAATAAAATAAATAAAATAAATAAAATAAATAAAATAAATAAAATAAATAAAATAAATCGGTAATTAAAATAAAAAACCAACTATTGCTGCAAAGAATAGCTACAACTGAAACACATGTTTTCTTATTTTATTAAAAAATCCTTTTATCCAGTTATTTATTATAATAATAATAAAAAAAAAGTAATACGTAACAGTTATGTGTGGATCTTAACCCGTAGTAATACCCTTGAATGAAGAAAACTATGCACAACAGTATTTTTTTGAATAAAAATGTTTTAAAAAAAATGAACCCACGGACGAGCGCAACCCTATTCAATTGAGTTGATTTTAAAAAACAATGAAAAAAAAAGAAGAAGATAAACAACAGCAACAAAAGCCAAATGTATGAAATCTATTGTTTTTCTATAAAAAAACAATTTCTTTTAAAAATCACGATTGTTCATTAAATTACACGAACAAAGCAAATAAAAACACCCATTTTATTTTTCCTTTTTTTTTTTTTGGCAGAAATCAAATAATTTCTCTTATCAGAAAAGATATTATTAACATGTTGCACACGATTTTACTATAAAATAAAAGCTAACAAACTTATAGATTAAAAGAGTTACATAATAAAAACAAACAAACAAGATAAACAGTCATTGGTTTTTTTTTAATTTTGAATTAAAGAGATAATTTAATATAACATCACAATTAAAGGCAGTAGAGAATTTAATTAATTATTATTATAACAAATATAACTTGGAGTAGAACGGTTCCCCGAATACAAACATCAAAACACACACACACACACACACACACAAAATAATTGTATAGAAACAATCGTATTACAAAAATTATGGAGTAACGGATTAAATGAAAAAAAAAAAAAATTAAATAAATAATTTGCTCTAATTTAAAATCTCCATTTAAACCCGGTTTTTAATACTTAGATTGGATGATAATCACCGTCGTTTCTCAAAAACAATCAAGGCTTGAAGTTCTTGTAATTATAATACATATTATTCTTAACAATATACATAATTTTTTTTTAGGGAAAAATAATTATAATACTACAAGGATAACTCTCATTCTAAAAATTTAATATTTAAAATTATTTTAATTTTACAATCGAATCCTCTCTCTCTCTCTCACTCTCACTTACGTTTTTCATTTTTTAATAGATTATTTTATTAATTTGGTAATAAGAAGAACTAAAAAGATGCAGTGATGTATTTATTAAATTACATTAAATTATAATTGAAATAAAAATTTCGTTTTAATGGAGTTACAAAAATTTATTATTTTATGGAAAAACTATCTTCTTAATTATGTATATTTGAATCAATTGAAATGTGTTTCTACGTAATTTTTATTTATTTATTTATTTATTTATTCATTCATTTATTTATTTCATTGTTCGTTCTTTTTTCGTAATGGTACTTAATTTTTTATTTTAGGATTTGTTATAATAATTAATTTTCTAATCATGAATTTTTAATGTTAAAAGTAAATATCAACCGTAGATGTAATTAATATTTCTTATAACATTACAAATTTAAAGTTAAAAAAAAAATCTATATATAAAAGAATAAGATTAATACAAATAAGATTGGAGCAAATTGGTTTTAGTCTTTCTTTTTCACCAGATATTTAAAATTCTTGTCACGATTAAGATTTCCTTTTTTTCTTTTTTTACCTTTTTCTATTTTCAACAAAGTAAAAAAATAAACGAACAATTATATATATTTAAAATATGTCAACTGTCGAAGTTCAATTAAAGGGTAATATTTCTCTTACTACTGGTAAAAGATTAAAAAGTAAAGAAAAATTTCCAACTGATAATAATGAAAGACCTTTTTTTTGTGAATCTTGTGGTAGAGGTTTTTATAGATTAGAACATAAGAAAAGACATCTAAAAATTCATACTGGCGAAAAACCTTACAAATGTACTTTTGAAAATTGTATTAAAAGTTTTAGTAGAAGTGATGAATTACGTAGACATTCAAAGATTCATTCATCAAATCGAATAATTATTAGAAATACTTCCCCAATTTTAAATAAAGAACTAGATTCTACTACAGCAAAGACAACAAAAAGAATTTATAAGAAAAGACAAATCACCAAAAAATATACTGTACCATTGACACCCGTCTCTTCAATGACAGATATACAAAGTAAATTAAACACTAAAAATTCAATGGATGATAATGCAATTGCCACTTTAGCTTCATTGAAAAAAACCGCTATATTACCTTCATCAAATTCAATTTTAAAGATAACTAAACATAAAACTAAAGCTACTTTCAAATTATCTGACGGTGAAAGTAGTCCAGTTTCTTATAATAGTGATAATGAAAGTAATTATAACAGTTATTATAACTCTTCACATCCATCTCCACATTCTATAATATCATTACCTTCATCAAACTCAAATTCAAACTATTTTTCACAGACTTTGACTTCAAACTTATCGAATAATAAAATTATATTACCACCATTAAGTACAATGTTAAAAGGTATTGAAATTTTTGAAAGTAGTAAATAATAAAAAAATATTTAAAAAAAAAAAGTTTCCAAATCATGAGAAATATAATAATTTCTCTCATATTTAATTAATTCTTAATCAGCATATATTGTAATTATTTCATATAGTAATTTCAATTTCACTACAACCAAAGTTTTTCATATTAATAAAAATTTCTTCTTCTTCTATATAATATTATTGTATAATAGAATTAATACTTTCCATAGAATCAAAATTCCATGAAGCTAACTATAGCAACAAATATCGGGAGATGGGAATTAACTGGAAATAGATAAATTAATTAATTCTTTACTCATAACTATTCACTCCGTAGAATTAAACTCTCCTTTCTTAGTTAAACGTAATCAAATCTAACAAATTAATGATAGATATACCTCTCTATCATTAATTTGTCATACCACTAATCTCACAACAATTTTCAGTCAATGTTTCAGATCAAAACCAATAAATATATAAATATATAAATATATAAATATATAAATATATAATTAACTCACAATATCTCTTTCTCTTGCTTCATTAGGAAGATAGTCGCAGACGCAAACAATTATACATTATAATCAGTTGATATATCTCATATAGTTAATGTTTAACTATATGAGTAGCTGACAGTTTACCCGACCGATCTGTCATCACCCCACTCTTTTAAAATTTCAAAAATGTGCAAAAAAATAACAAATTCCAATAAATGATTTATTGGGTTCTACATACGTTTGTTAAGAAAATATATATTTAATAAGTAATATTTTATTTTTTCACTTCTTTCACTCTAACGTTTTTTCAAAAAAATTTCGTAAAAGTAATAATTTTTCATTCACTAAATTCATTAGATTTCTGAAAAAAAAAATACTTTAATAATATGAAGCACTATGAAATAAATTTATTATAATTTTACATTTTTAGGAAATAATAACATGTAGGTTATGGTTCTTTGTCATGTAAAGATTTTTAATATCTTAATAAAGACATTATTATAATTGTTTAGTGATAAATACTTAAAAAAAATACATAAATTATATAATACAATATATTAAAAATTAAGGTATTCAAAGAAAATAAAAAAAAAAGCATAACTTTGATAAAATTTATTTGAGAAATAAATATGACAAGTAATAATACTAATGGTACTACCAATTCAGATATTCAAACAAAAGATGTCTCTATGGTAGATTTGAGTAAACTCGATGATCATACTGACAATATCACTCAAAGTCTTTCACAAATGAATATAGATAATCCAAATGAATTAGAACCACAACCTATTGTAAGAAATAAATCTACTTTGATTTTTGATGATGATGATGAAATTCCACCTTATTCAAATCATGAAGAACATGCTTCTGATATGATTTCTGATTCTGGTGATGAAGCAAATGCTAATACAAATATCGATTACCATGCAAATAACAATAAGCAACAACAACAACAACAACAACAACAATCACAACAATCACAAGTTCCAAATAATATGGTTCCTGTTGATATCACTTGGCAACAAGGTGGTGAAAAAGTTTATGTTACAGGTTCTTTCACAGGTTGGAGAAAAATGATTGGTTTAGTCCCTGTACCAGGCGAACCTGGCGTTTTACACGTTAAATTACAATTACCTCCAGGTACTCATAAATTTAGATTCATTGTTGATAATGAATTAAGATTTAGTGATTTCTTACCAAGTGCTACCGATCAAATGGGTAATTTCGTAAATTATTTAGAAGCTGTACCAAGACCTCAACAAGATCAATCTCAACAACAAGGCGAACAAGCTCAAAATATAAATGTACAACATGATGATTTCAAACAAAATCATCATCAACAACAACAAAATGTCTTTCAACAACAAACCCAAAAGGATATTCAACAACAACCTTCAGATGCTAATAAAAATAAGAAACACCCAAGAAGTGCTCGTTCGCAAATAGCCTTCGAAATTGAACAAGAACCAGATGATTTAGGGGATGGTTTTACACGTTTCCGTGAAGAAAAACCATTAAAAGCAGCTTTAGAGTATACTCAAGATATTCCAGCAGTTTTCACAGATCCAACTGTTATGGAACAATATTATTTAACTCTTGATCAACAACAAAATAATCACCAAAATTTAGCTTGGTTAACTCCACCACAATTACCTCCACATTTAGAGAACGTCATTCTAAACAATTATTCTAGTTCTTCTAGTGATAACAGTCAAAATACTTCCGGTTCATTACCTATCCCAAACCATGTTGTTTTACATCATTTAGCAACAAGTAGTATTAAGCACAATACATTATGTGTAGCCTCAATAGTGAGATATAAGAGAAAATACGTAACTCAAATACTCTATGCTCCATTACAATGATAAAGATATAAAAGAAAATAAAATGACCACATGTTAATATAGAAACCAAGACTTCAATAGAAAATATATATAAATATAAGTAAATAATTGCAATATATTTTTTTTTAATTATATCAATATTATATATTTTATAAATATTCTGAGCAATTCAAATTAAATAAACGATTAGAGAAGACTGGGATTTTAATGTAGCTGGTTTCAATTTAAGAAATTAAAGCTTTTTATCAATACTGGAATGAAGGTTTCTTTGCTTCTTCATCAAAAAGATATCTTAATTATTTAATACCATCATTTAAAACGACGTACATTTTTACCCGTACTCTATATACATTCGCGTAAAAAATTTAGTTTAGGAAAGACACGACAAGACTGAAATTTAAGATGAATTAAAATTTAATTGCAATGAATATTAAAGATTACATTGAAAATATTTAATTGATCTTAATATATTTAAGTGTTTTGTTTTTGTATAGATAAATTATTGGAGCTTTTTCAATTATTAATTCCATTTATATTGAGAGAAACATAAATATTATTACTTCTGTAAGACACTAACGTTTCAGCGAAAATGGAGGAGTTAAGTATTAATTTTGAAACTTTTAAGAAAAGAGCTTTGTCTCTTCATTCAAAGTATCAATCCTTTGAAAATTCCCCAAATTCTTTATTATTTGTTTTAGGATCATCAAATTCCGAAAATCCATATCAAAAAACTACTATACTTCACAATTGGTTATTAAATTATGAATTTCCAGCTACATTGATTGCTTTTGTCCCAACTAAGATTGTTATTATCACTAGTGCAGCAAAGGCTAAACACTTACAAAAAGCTATTCCATTATTTGAAAAAGAATCTGTTAAACTTGAATTGTGGGAAAGAATTAACAAAGATGTTGAACATAATAAAAAATTATTTGATGATGTTATCGAATTAGTCAAAGAAGCTGGTAATTCTGTTGGTTTATCACCAAAAGATGTTTACCAAGGTAAATTCATGACAGAATGGAACCCAATTTGGGAAGAAGCTGTTAAGAATAATTCTTTCAATTCTGTTGATGTCACCGCTGGTATTTCAGAAACATTAGAACAAAAAGATTCTGAAGAAATGAAATATATTGCTGTTGCCGCTAAAGGTTCGGACAAATTTATGAATTTACTTTCTGATGAAATGGTACGTGCTGTCGATGAGGAATTAAAGATTTCTAATGCTAAATTATCTGATAAAATTGAAAATAAAATTGATGACGGTAAATTTTTAAAGAAAATTTCTAACGAACTGTCCACATTATGCCCATCTGGTCACAAATTTAGTATTGATTTATTAGATTGGACTTATTCCCCAATTATTCAATCTGGTTCTAAATTTGATTTAAAAGTATCTGCCCGTTCAAATAACGAACAACTTCATGGCAACGGTTCTATTTTAGCATCTTGTGGTATTCGTTATAACAATTACTGTTCTAATATTACAAGAACTTTCTTAATTGATCCAACGGAAGAAATGATAAACAATTATGATTTTATGATTGATTTACAAAAGAAAGTCGTTGAAGATTTCTTAAAAGTCGGCTCTACTCCAAAACAAGTCTACGAAGCTGTAGAAGAATTTATTCAAAAATTAAAGCCAGAATTAGTTGGATCTTTTACCAAAAATATTGGTTTCTTAATGGGTCTAGAATTCAGAGATTCAAATTTTGTACTAAACACTAAAAACGATACTCGTAAAATCCAAAATGGTGACTGTTTCAACATTTCCTTTGGTTTCAACAATTTAACCGATTCTAAAACTAGTCAATCCTATGCTTTACAAATTGCCGATACTATTCAAATTCCTGAAGAACCTTTAGAACCAAAATTTGTTACTGATTATACCAAAGCTAGATCTCATATTTCCTTCGTTTTCAACAACGATGAAGATGAAAAACCAAAACAAAAGGCTAACTCTAACATTTCCATTAAACCGGAAGCCAATTCTAAGATTCTAAGAACTAAGTTACGTGGTGAAGCTCGTGTTGATTCCGATGAAAACCAAAAAGAACAAATCCGTAAAGAAAACCAAAAGAAGTTACATGAAAGATTACAAAAGGATGGTTTATTAAGATTTAGTGAAGCTGATGCTTTAGATACAGGTAGTGAACCACGTCAATATTTCAAGAAGTACGAATCTTATGTTCGTGAATCTCAATTACCATCTAATGTACGTGATTTAAGAATTCATGTTGACTGGAAGAGCCAAACTATTATCTTACCAATATATGGTAGACCAGTCCCATTCCATATCAACTCATATAAGAATGGTTCCAAGAATGAAGAAGGTGAATACACATACTTACGTTTGAACTTCCACTCCCCAGGTACTTCCGGTGTCTCAAAGAAGACTGAAGAATTACCATACGAAGAATCAAATGATAACCAATTCGTACGTTCATTAACTTTAAGATCTAAAGATGGTGATCGTATGAGTGATGCATTCAAACAAATTCAAGACTTAAAGAAAGAATCCACAAAGAGGGATCAAGAACGTAAAGCATTAGCTGACGTTGTTCACCAAGATAGATTAATAGAAAATAAAACAGGTAGAACCAAGAGATTAGATCAAATTTTTGTCAGACCAAGTCCAGATACTAAACGTGTTCCAAGTACTGTTTTTATTCATGAAAATGGTATTAGATATCAATCTCCATTAAGAACTGACAGTAGAATCGATATTTTATTTTCTAATATTAAAAATATCTTTTTCCAATCATGTAAAGGTGAATTAATCGTCATTATCCATATACATTTAAAGAATCCAATTTTAATGGGTAAGAAGAAGGTACAAGATATTCAATTCTACCGTGAAGCTTCTGATATGGCTGTTGATGAAACAGGTACTGGTAGACGTAACCAAATGAAATTCAGAAGATATGGTGACGAAGATGAAATCGAACAAGAACAAGAAGAAAGAAGAAAGCGTGCTGCTTTAGATAAAGAATTTAAATACTTTGCTGATGCTATTGCTGATGCTTCCAATGGTTTATTAAATGTTGAAAGTACTTTCAGAGATTTAGGTTTCCAAGGTGTACCAAACAGATCTGCTGTTTTCTGTATGCCAACCACTGATTGTTTAGTTCAATTAATCGAACCACCATTCATGGTTGTTAATCTTTCTGAAATTGAAATTTGTATCTTAGAAAGAGTTCAATTTGGATTAAAGAATTTCGATATGGTGTTTGTTTACAAAGATTTCAAGAAACCAGTTACACATATTAATACAGTTCCAATTGAATCATTAGATTTCTTAAAGCAATGGTTAACTGATATGGATATTCCATATACTGTATCGTCAATTAATTTGAACTGGACAACCATTATGAAATCATTACAAGAAGATCCACATCAATTTTTCTTAGATGGTGGTTGGACTTTCTTAGCTACTGGTTCCGATGACGAACGTTCTGATGAAAGTGAAGAAGAAATTTCCGAATATGAAGCATCTGATGATGATCCATCAGATGAAAGTGCCTTCTCAGAAGAAGATAATTATTCCGAAGAAGAAGAATATTCAGATGATGGTAGTGAAGAAGCTGGTGATGAAAGCGAAGAAGATGGTGAAGATTGGGATGAATTAGAAAAGAAGGCAGCTAAAGCTGATCGTACAAGTACTTTCAAAGATTAGAATACAAAAAAAATATTAAGAAATTACTAAAAAATTATAAAAAAAAACACAAACCACAAAACTCATGCCACATTCTGTAAAACTTTTTAAAAATCGATTTAAATTTCATAATGTTTTTTTTTAAATCGAAGTTCTGTAACAAATGTATTGTATATATAGCCAATTAAAAATATATATATATATTTTTAAGATTAAACCAATTGTCTTTAGAATAGTGTTAATAAAATTAATTAATGACTTTATATTATAAAGATTATTGAAACCGTTGATGTTTTAATAAATATATTAATTAATGACTTTATATTATTATTGTTGTTGTTATTGGTGATACCGATATATTTTTGTTCACCCACACATTAATAAAGATCTTTTAATTTCGTTTCTTTTAGCGATTTTAATTTGTCAAATACGGAAATAAGAGATAAACCCCGATTCTAATTCTTAAATTCCACAAAAATAAAAAAAAAAAATAAGGAAATAATCACATTAATGTATGAGAAAAATGTAGGTAGAAAGATAATTATATATACTTAAATATAATTATTTAATGCGACAAAAACAAATTAAAAATATTTTTGTGTGACTTTAAATTTTCTCTTTTTTTTTTTTTTTATTAATTATTAATGATTTATTATTTGATCGCTTCAATGGAAAATTTTGAATGATTAGTTTAATTATTAATTATTTATAATAATAGTTAAGGTAATAAGGTAATTAATATTTAACACAAAAAAGTTGGAGATGGGCGGCTAATAAGGGTTGTTTTTGTGAAGAAATAAAAATTGGGGTAAATCAATTTACTAAACTATAATAAAAATATATAAAAATAATGTTTACTTTTATTTTAATTTTTGTTTAATATATAAACAAGATAATATTTCTTAAAAAACAAACTATAATTGTAATAAGATTTACTTCTGATGTGTATATATAATTTTTTTAAAATGATCATATATATAGTAGAATAACAATAACTACAAAAATATAAATATATTTTACATTATAAATCTTTTTTTTTTAAATATAAGATATACAATATAAGTTAATAAACAAATATTATCAATCATGACAAGAGGTTCAACGTTAGACAAAAATTCAAGAGTATTAAAACCTCAAGTTTTCATTCAAAACGAAAGAGAAAATTCAAATTTAATTACTAAAGAAATTAATTTATTTTTAGAGAGTGATCCAAAAAGATGCCAATTAACACATGATTTAATCGATCAACTTGTAAATGATCCTGTTTTAAAAACTGATATGGATTATTATGAATTAACAAGAGAGCAAGAAAGAGAAATTACCGTTAAAAAAATTGCAAGAATGGCACAATATATGGAAAATGATATTAAAACAAAAAGAAATTCTTTTAGAAATGATGACTTAATTAAAAAATTACAAACGGAATCTAATTCAATCGAACCTTTATGTAATAATGACATTGAAATTTTTGATAAAAGATTATCATTAGTGGCAAATATTGATCCACAATTAAGTACAAGAATTGGTGTTCATTTAGGTTTATTTGGTAATTGTATTAAAGGTAACGGTACTGATGAACAAATTAAATATTGGTTACAAGAAAGAGGTGCAACTTTTATTAAAGGCATTTATGGATGTTTTGCTATGACTGAATTAGGTCATGGTTCAAATGTCGCAGGTTTACAAACAATTGCAGAATATGATCCAGTTAAAGATATTTTTAGAATCAATACTCCTGATATCACTGCTACTAAATGGTGGATTGGTGGTGCTGCAAGTTCTGCAACACATGCTGCAGTTTATGCAAGATTAAAAGTAAATAATAAAGATTATGGTGTTAAGACATTTGTTGTACCATTAAGAAATCCAGAAACATTCCAACTATTACCTGGTGTTGCAATTGGTGATATTGGTGCAAAAATGGGTAGACATGGTATCGACAATGGTTGGATTCAATTTAGAAATGTAACTATACCAAGAGAATATATGTTATCAAGATTTACAAAAATTATTAGTAAATCAAATAATGATGGTATCGCCGAAGTATCTGTTCAAACTGAACCACAATTAGATTCTATTTCAGGCTATAGTGCTTTATTAAGTGGTAGAGTCAATATGGTAATGGATTCATTTAGATTTGGTTCAAAATTTATTACAATTGCTACTCGTTATGCTGTTGGTAGACAACAATTTGCAAACTCACCAAATGAAGAAGAAAATCAATTAATGAACTATCCTTTACATCAATACCGTATTCTACCACAATTAGCTTTAGTTTATTTAATCTCTCCTGCTGCATTCAAATTAATGGATACATATTATAGCACTTTGAATGAACTATATAAAGTATCTGCAAACTCTAAAAATATAGACAAAGTCGCTTTAAAGGTTGTTTCCATGAAATTAAAGAATTTATTCATCGATAGTGCAAGTTTAAAGGCAACGAATACTTGGTTAGTTGCAACATTAATTGATGAATTAAGACAAACTTGTGGTGGTCATGGTTATTCACAATATAATGGTTTCGGTAGAGGTTATAATGATTGGGTAGTTCAATGTACTTGGGAAGGTGATAATACAATTCTATCATTGACATCCGCTAAATCAATTTTGAAAAAATTTGGTGATGTTGTCTCCAAAGGAAAATTTGATGAAAAACTAGAGTCTGACTCTTTCAATTATTTAAATCCAAGTTTCTTACAAATGGTAATGACTGGTCAAAAGAAGGTTACATTAAGTGGTGACTCTAAAGATTTGTATAATTATACAGAAATTTGGGAAATTTGTCTAGTCAAAATTTTAGCCCATATCGGTAAAACCATTAGAAAAACAAAGAAAGTCGATGATGTATCTAAATTATTAGTTGTAGTTTCAAAATTCCATGCTATTCACTACATGTTAAAGACTTATTACAAGAAATTATCTTCAGATAGTGACTCTAATGTTAATGACGCTAATAGTAAAGAATCTCTATGGAAATTATATAAACTATTTTCTCTTTATTTTATCGATAAACATGCTGCTGAATTCCAACAGTTTAAGATTCTAACCCCTGATGAAATCTCTGTCACCATCCAACCAGCATTATTTTCTTTACTACCAGAGATTAGAAAAGACTGTATTGCCTTGACTGATAGTTTTGAATTACCTGATGCAATGTTAAATGCACCAATTGGTTATTACGATGGTGATATTTATAATAACTATTTTAATGAAGTTAAAAAGAGCAACCCTGTTGAATCAGATGGCGCTGGTAAACCTCCATATCATGAATTACTATCAACAATGTTGGGTAGAAATTATGAAATGGATAGTTTAGGAGGTTCTGCTACTTCTGAAATTTTAGCAAGACTTTCTGAATAGTTCTTTGATATTTATGATAAAAACATTATCTATTTATGAAATCAGATATTTAAACACAAATAAAAATAAAAATATACTTATTCATAACAATTACATAAATTGTAGAAAAAATAAAAAAGTTATATATTAATTAATTTATCCGATATTTTTTGTTAATCCTAATACGTTCATGTAGTAATTCTATAAATGACATTGTTTCAAAAATATATTAAACATGGAAACAATCAATTATGTTTATTAAAATAATATTTTTTGGGACGACTGTTGTAATAAAATTGTGACAATTATATTTCATCATTATTAATTACAATTATGTAATACAATATCCGGGTAATTATACAAAAATGTCCTTTTCCATTTTAAAGAATGAACGATCAAAATGTGAAAAAAAATAATTAAAAATCCTTGAACACAAACGTTCACCTATTGGAGAGCAAATATGGATGATTGAAACTTAAATTGTAAGAATAATTATTTGTTTCGTTATTTAATTTTATTAATTCATATAAATTAAATAATAATTAAATCAATTAATATACTTTTGAGGCTGTTTTTATCCATTAATTAAGTTTGAATTTATTCTAAAAATTGACAATATCTCTAAGCATATTATAATTCAACTTAAATATAAAATAAATATAATACGATTATAACCATGAGTCGCAATCGTAGTCAAGAACATTTAGAAAATGAATCTGCTGAAATCAGCATAAGAGAATTTGAGAATTCTGCACTAACAGACGGTGAAGAAAATTCCAGCGAATTCGAAGGTACTTTAAGTAGAAGGGCTTCTAGTATTTTTACTTTAGATACAACTCCATTAGACCCACCAAATAAAAATGATATAGAAAAATTTACAAGTGATAAATACCATTTCAGCATGATCAGAAACTTACATTTAGCTGATTACGTTACCATGTTAAATGGATTTTCAGGTTTTTATTCAATTGTTAGTTGTTTAAGATTTACTTTAACAGGCAAACCACATTATGTTCAACGTGCCCATTTTTTTATTTTCTTAGGTATGTGTTTCGATTTTTTTGACGGTAGAGTCGCTAGATTAAGAAATAGATCATCATTGATGGGTCAAGAATTGGATTCTTTAGCTGATTTAGTATCTTTCGGTGTCGCACCTGCTGCTATTGCTTTTGCTATCGGTTTCCAAACTACTTTAGATGTTCTAGTATTATCTTTCTTTGTTTTATGTGGTTTAACCAGATTAGCTAGATTTAATGTTACAGTCGCACAATTACCAAAGGACGTTTCCGGTAAATCTAAATATTTTGAAGGTCTACCAATTCCTACTAGTTTGTTCCTAGTCCTATGCATGGCTTATTTAGTAAGAGAAGGTTTAATAATCGAAAATATTCCATTTGGTACATATAGAGAAGGATTGGTATTTGAATTTCACCCAATCGTCCTAATTTTCTTCCTACATGGTTGTGGCATGATCTCAAAGAGTTTAAAGATTCCAAAGCCATAGTTAAATTTCGATGAATGTAGAAATAATTAATGCAATTACATAGTGTAAAATATACTAATAAATATGTACATACTGTTTGAAAACATTTAAAATATTTAAAAAATTATGTAAACTGAGTTCATAAACTTTATACCTTACGATAACTTTAAGGATATGTGTAAATGAATAATTGACAAAAAAAAATAACTGCCATCTCCTAGAATCGAACCAGGGTTTCATCGGCCACAACGATGTGTACTAACCACTATACTAAGATGGCGGAGTTAATCTGAAAAAGTTTCTGAACATTAAATCATACCGTTAAGAAAAAATAAAACTTCTGCAGAGTTTTACTGATAAAACAGAATTAATATTTAAATACCGATATACTACTTATTTTTACTTTATATAATAACAATGATACCAAAATGCCAAAAGAATTGATTTTCTTTTTTTTCTAAATGTTTGGTATTCTTTTTAATCAGTTGTTTTTAAAAATACAAATTTAATATACCGTTCATTAAAATTTTGACAAAATGTTGCGTTTCTTTTAACTACCAAAATTGATTTACTATTTGTTAAAATTATTAAAAAAAATCTATCATTTAAGGTTTAATGTGCGGTGTATATAAGTTATTTAAGGTATTCTAGATAAATTTTAATATCATGATTGTTGTTCACTCAGCTAAAGTAAACAGATGCTTTTGACATGTTAAATGAATTAATGCTATCGAGATATGAACCAGTCCCGAATATTTTTATTTTAACCAAGAACATTTTCAGAGTAGTCAAGTTCAAACATCTTGCAACTCAAATGAATCAGTTGGTTCTTCTGCAGATACTGCAGTATACCCCTTTTTAGTTTTAATTTTTGAGGTCTGTTTATTTGGTTCCACACTACTATTGTTTTCTAATTCTACTTCATCATTGTCTAGAGCAAACTCGATATCATCATCACTGACATCCCATGAAACAGATTTATTAGTAGAAGGATAACTTTGATTTGGATTTCTAAGTATAGGACGTCTTTGTTGTTGGCGAGTTTGAAGGATTAAGCTTATCAAAATAGCTGCAATAATACCAAAAAATATTAGTACAAGAATTATTTTTGCTGCCGGGTGAGATTGTGTATTATCCGATATTGTTACCTGATTGTTTGTATTACCATTGGATTTGTTATCGTTTCCATTATAACCATAATAATAGTCATAATCGTACTGATATTCGTAAGTAGAATCACTACCAGAATCACCTAATTTTTGAGAATCCTTAGTGTCATCACTATTATTATCAATATTATTATCTCCTAAATATTTATTGTTAGACGTGGTGACTAATATATCAGCATCATCATCACCTATCTCTGATATAACGTTATTTAGGTAAATATCCAATATACCTCTGCTGATCAAACTTTTGTCATTTGGAACCATATGAGATGCATTATAAACACTAATAAAGGTCAAATTTCTATCAAAGTGAACAAAACCAGCTTGCTGATCTTCGTTTGTGGTTAAATCTCTATACACCCAATCATAAAATTCAGAATTACTGGAAAACCCTGTCGCACCACCCCAATTCATTTTTTCAATAGAATCCAAGACACCTCTATTATTACAAATAACGTCGTTGGCACCATTAAATAATATGATTTCTACTCCATTTACCATCAGATCTGGTAAATAATTGATAGAAGGTTTAGAATTTGGATTAACTAAATATTTTTGAACTTTGTCATTACATTCTCTCCACTTAGGACTTGATGCGGAATCTAAATTCAAAGCTTCCAGAACACCTTCCTTAGCAAAGAATTTTGAAATGTAACCGATATCAACAGGCCAATTCATACCACATGCTGGGTATGAATCTCTTAATTTAAAATCATATACATTTAAACAAACTTCCTTCGCTGGAGCATTTGGAGACATATCTCTAGTTACTGACAACAAAATGTTTATTATTCTATCACATTCTGGATAAGAAAATAATTTTTTTTCTTTATCGTTATTTATTTTATTTTGACATTGTTCATGAGCTTGTAATAATCTTTCAAAATTTTTAGAATCTTTATTAATTATATTATTTTCTAAGGCAAATGGAATATATGACAAGGATTGTGTTGTTGGGTCTACCCAACCGTTACCTATTAGTAATGCTTTTAGGTTAATTTTTTTATCACTATTAGCTTCATTAAATTTCAGAATATGCTTAGCAAAAAAAGGAATATATTGGCCAGCATAACTTTCACCAGCAAGTAATAAATCTTTGACCAAATCTTCTGGGAAAATTTTAAAATAATTGACCAAAAATTTCATAAAATGTTCTGAAACCAATTCAAGGTCATTATCAAATTTAATATCACTACTGGCTCCAGATGAAAATCCAGTACCAATTGGTTGATCCAAGAAAACCATATCAGCTCTGCTGTGCCATGAACCATCATTTAAGTACAGTTTACCTGATGAGTCAACTCTGAAGGGGCCTGATTCTGCTAGGGCACCGTCCATAGAAGAACATCCTGGACCACCATTAAACCATATGATAAGTTTGTTAGATTCAGTGTTTCTCTCCTTAAATTTCCAGAAAAAATAATTGACACCTTTAGTATCATCATCTGCTGAGTCGTCTTCACTTAATGGTATTAGACCAGCAAACATAATTGGAATTTTAGATTCATCCTTTATCGAGGAAATACCAGGCAATAACTCAGGAGCAACCGAGTAATCTTTTGCTTCTAATAAAGCATTACCGAATTTCGAAACGAACAAAAAGACCAACAGAAGTTGATGTATCATTCTTTATAAGATAGTATTAAAAATGGCTTGGCTATATCGGAAAGAAAGAGGATTGTATTGTTGTTATATCTTCTTATTAAAAAATTTATGACTTTTTTCTGTTAGCACAAACGCAAGTTAATTGTTTACTTTCTTTATGATATGACTTTTATACATAATTATTTCAATGAACATAATCTACATTAAATTTAATCAGTTTACATTGATCTTATTTTGGTTGAGAAAATAATTTTCAGCCTGTTTCAGATTTCGGATTTCGCTAATAATTGACATTTTTATGTGAGACACATAAAGGTAAAAATGATAACATAGCATTATATAAATGCAATATTTTCATTGTTGTAAATATTGGTTAATTTAGCAATATTTTAGTTTAAACATCAACAAACAAGGCTTATGTACGTTATAAATATAAGATAATTGATAGATATATCAAAGAAGTATGTGTAAGCCCGGAATTGAAGTGGAAGTCCAACGATGGCAACGATGAATTTTACCACTAAACCATTTGCGCAAGAGACATTTGGGGTTCATAATTTAAGATAATTATTAAAAATCCATGAATTGTGACATAAACAACTCCATTAGATGAATTGTGGATCTTTGTATTGATGTTGCAATAAAAAAAGATAATAATCCGACATAACCCAGCTTGATTCGTATTATCATATATGAAAGCTTTTAATAATTTCGTTTTTAAATATTTTTAAATTATGATCTGATTCAATAATAAACATATGGTAGCTTTTAACGATTCTATACGAATAAAGATTACCGTTTATCATAATTTTATGTAATTTTAATTCTTTAGATGGTTCTCTGCAGTGAACCGTTGGTAACTTTGCAAATATGCTAATGGCATCACCCTAACTTTTTATTATTATCGCTTCTCTCATTTATTCATATTCTTGAGGAATAAATGCCCATACTAACACTTCTTATATCCACAAAAGATTAGATTTTGTCAGTCTAGCCAATTTTCTAGAGACACTGAATTCAAAATTATTGACTTGAAAATTCATCTCTAATTTTCTAAATATCGGTTTAGTTTGTGACCATTAAAGGCCCAGCATACTATTAAGATATTAAAATGTTTCAAATATACATTAAATGAAATTTTAGGACGTCATTTAGGGATGTGTTTTCTGAAAGCTATTGATACTTACAGGGTATTAACCATGATTCATGGCATTTCTGAATTCTTCTCAGTTATCGAAAGCTACAATGACAAGTTAAATAATATATGAACTTTAATATTGGAAGGTTACTTTTACATTAAAGGATTAATTCGTTACACCTATCCCAATATTATCTTATTTCACAAATTCATTTTATTATAATATATGAAAGTATATAATAGTATCACTGGTAGTAACGTCAGTTAACTAAGTAGCTTACTGATTAAATTAGGGGATAAATTGAGTGTAACTCTGGAATTATATCTTTGTCATCCTAAGTCTGATTTATTTATACACATTAATGTAAATAAGTAAAATATATAATTATATAGGCTACCTACATAAATCTTAAAAATATTTGCCTGCTTATACTTAGCTATCGTTCAATTCAAAATTTTTTAGATACTTGAACTCTTGAAACATAATAATATAACAATTAGTTTCTTAAATATTTCTTAGTAAAATTTGTAGTAGAAATCAGGAGCTATAACCATTTCTCTTTAAACAAGTTGCCAATAGTACTTGTTAAGAATAAGGAATGTTACAATGTTAACACAGATTACAAAACATCGTCTATTCATTATTCAAAAAATCTTTTAGGCTAAAAAGAGAAGTTATTAAATAGGATAAAGGTGAAATCCCTTTCATTAAAGAATTATTCATCTCATCTCATTATATATTAATTAATAATATATTTATAATTATAATTATCAATAATATTAATAACAATCTAGCTTATCACATAATACAACTCAAATTTCGTTATATCGGTTACTAAATATAAGTTTGAAAATAATTTAATACCGGTTGTTAACAAATCTAATATACTTTTGATTAGAATTGATTCAAAACATTTTAATACTAATAACAAACGAATTGAAATAAAAATATTTATATTATTTATATCATCTTGAATCTTCAAATAATTAAAGCCTAATTTAATATTAATTGGAATGCTCTAAAAGATAATTTCCGGTACTACTTATTATACGATAATTACAAGAATTAATTAATTATTATTATGTTAATTAGTACTTATTACATCACATATTGGTAATACATCGGATAATAATTCCTTTGTTATGAGTAACTTGATCGATGAATGAGTGATATAGCTTCTTAGCAAAATTTTGAAAAAGTGGCTTTTGACTAAATAATGAAATCACTTTAACAAAGAGCGTTATAGAAGAGCATTATTGAAATGTTTACTGTTTTAAGTTAGAAAATAATCGTTTCTAATATTTGATTGATTTTCAGATTTACATTCCACCACAATTCTGAGACAAATCAAAGGATTAATTAACACCCCAGTATATTCATCAATTACATTTATATTACCAAACTAATATACAATCTATTAAAGTATTTCGTAAAACCTTTTTATTCACTATACAAACTATACGTCATTGTAGTTTCACATACATACTTTACAGTAAATCTATTGAAAAAAATTACTTGCATAAAATTTTCATGTTATAATGACTCTATGTGACGCTACCTCACCTCGCACCCCGCCTCCGCGAGAGTCTTCCCCTCTGAAGGTTAAATTCTTCAAGACGTGAAATTAGGACATTTTTAAAGTTATATGATTAGTAATTATTGATTATTAACAGTTCTTACACATGTCTATAATTGCAATCATTTGATTAGAATTATATTCTTGAGATCTACTTTAGTTCATTAATATTTTTTGATAATATGTACAGAGATTCGTTCTTGATCTTGTGTTAAAAGATTTTTTTTTAAGATTAATTTTATGCAATGCATTCAAGAATGAATGAAAATAAATTGTATTTTTAATTAATATATAAAGGAGGCAATGTTTCCATCATCTTGGAAATTTATTTCATTTGAATCATTTATATTTTATGAACTTATAATTTTTATATATGAAAAAAAAACCAGGGAATAAAATATTTCCAACTTCCATTAATTCGTTTTTTATAACATTTGATTGGGAGACAAATGTTATAAAAAAATTATTTTAATGCTAACCACAATCATTATTATATTTGATTTTATTCCCTCGGTTTTTCCTTAATTTATTTGTTCAAAAAGTAATACAATTTAAAATATTGAGCTGAATTTGGTAGTACATTTATTTCACTATTTTAAAGTTATATTATCATTGTATTGGGTATAACGGAAAGATCTGAAGCAGATTACATTGTTTAATATTAATCATTTTAATATAAATCAAATGATGTATTCCACCATTTGCATAATTTTATAGAGCCTGTATAATATTTAAAAAATATTTTAATAAAAAAGTTATTCTTTTTTGATTTTAAGTATATAAATGTTTATTATTATAAGATATATATAGATATATATATATATAAATATGCAGCTAATTTCCCTATTTATGGTAGTTGTATTAAGGTAAGTATCTATAAAAAATTACCTTAATCTTTTTTTATTCTGTTACAAATCAAATATTTTAAGTTGATAATGTAAATTTAGAACTTGAACATTGACCTGTTAAAATGTTCTTAGGAGTACTGAAACCTGAATCGGCCCAACTTGTTAGATTTGGATTCGAATATGCATTTAAATGATCTTGAATATAGTCATAAGTTGGATAATCGGTTGGGTCACATGTTAAAGATATAGCATCACTTGGTTGATATAATCTAACGTAATCAATTCTCATTGTAACAGGGAAATAAATGGATTGCCAATCGATATAAGCCCAGTTATTGGAAATACCTAAATTCATAATAATTGACATTGGTTCTTTACTGATTGGTCTCCAATCAATGTTACCATTTGGATGTAAAGCAGCAGAATAGATAGTATACATGGCAACACCACCGATATACCAAGTTAAATAGCCAGTTTCTTGATCATTCAAATATTCAATTGCATATGTTTGATAACTACCACCTTCTGGACCGAATTCATACCATGATGTATTTAATGTAGAGACTGCAGAAACAGCTTGTTGGAAAGGACCACCGGTGTATGAATTCATAGTAGTAGTAGTGAAATTGTAAATTTCGATAAAGTTGTAATCTGGGACATACCAAATATCAAATGGAGCAACTTGTAAAGATTGGGAAGCGACACCAACACCGATGGTAGTATCAGTTTCACCTTCAATGATATCAATTTCTGGAGCACCTCTACCAACACCTTGATTTGGATGATCTTCACCATCACAAGTACAGGCATTTAATTTTTGACCTGGCAAAGAGGAAATACCATCATCAGAACTTTGATTTGGTGTAATACCAGCATCACAGGCTTCATAACTATAAGGCCAAACACCTTCAGTGGAGGCTAAAAAACCTGGTCTACCTAAATTACCCATAGTCCATAAACCAGGCCATAGACCAGTAACTCTACCATAATTTGGTAACATAGCAGAAATTTCTAATGCACCTTGAGTGAAACATAATTTGTTCCAACTTTGTACCATACCAGATCTGTAGTATAAATCATGATTTTTATACGCATCCATTCTTAAAGCTAATGTACCATTTGCAGTAGTAGAAGCATCTGGTGTATACCATTCTAAATCCTTTGTAGCATCATAATGAATATCTGGACCAGTCCAAAATTGATCATCACCTTCGTAGAAAGTTCTTCCTACAGCATTGAATTCATCTGAGAAGACTAATTTCCAACTTGAACCATCTTTTGCTGTTCTTGTTGAAGCTGAAGATGGAGTGTCAGGATCGACCAAAGAAGTTCTAATACCTGCCAAAGTAGGATACGTATAATCTGATAAGCCTGCAGTAATTACTGTTTCTGTTTTTTCGATAACACCGGTAAATGTAATTGCTGGTAAAATGATAAAAATAAAGATACCGGCTAAGAATAATATTACAACACCGAATAAACCACCGAATGAACGTTTATCCATATTTTTAAAATCTGAAACAAATCTTTTTTTATCTAATCTTGCTTCTTCTTCCGGATCAGGGTTATGTAAGAAATCATCATCCTCACGATCATCAATTAGCAGTGGGAAACTTGTAGCAGGATAACCACCGAATGGAGAAAAATCTTGTTCGTTCATAAACGGATTATTTGATGAGAATGAAGAATTCGAATTTAAAGCTGGTGAGTTTGATAATGATCTTAAATTTGTGTAGCTACTATTTGGGTTTGGTGAAACTGACTCTGCATTTTTATTTACTTGAGGATATCTATCAAATTGTGGAGGAGATAAAATATCAGAATTTGACAGTAGTTGACCTGGATTATTTGAAATTCCTAAATCATCTAAATTATTTTGATTTACACTGCTTGAATCATTATTTGAACTGATAGGAGGATGCATATATGAATAATCTATATTATTAGCATCAATTTTTGATGCGTTTCTGGAATAATAACCTTGATAATCGATTTTATCATAGTTATCATTAGTTGTATCGTTATTAGTTAAATTTGATTGAGAATTACCATCATCAAAACTGTCTGATGAAATATAATTACCTGAATTATCGTAAGTGTGATCAGCGAATGGATTTGAATTCAAATTATCACTTGATTGATTATTTGTTAAATTTCTTCGAGACATAATAGGATATTAACACAGAATATAGTTTTTTTTCTTTGAGAATTGATTCTTTCTTTCTTTCTTTTTTATTTTATTTTATTTTTTTTTTTGTTTTTTGAAATCACTATTGTATATTATTCTTGATTTAGTATTTTATTTTTATGGTTCAGGTTTTTTTAATATAGTTATAAAAATAATCTGTTTTTTTTTTCAGTATACTGATATTTATATAATAATTTAGAAAAAGATAAAATTCAATAAAAGAATCCATAAAATAAAAAATTCGTAATATTAAAATTATATGTGAAATAAAATTAAAATTCAATGAAATAAAAATAACTGAAAAAATACATATACTTCTTTTATAAAACCTAGCAATAAAATGATCCAAACGTAACAAAACAAAGTAGAATTAAAATAATATCAATATTAAATAGTTGAAATCATCGACTTAAAAATTTCATCAACTCATCAATTTTTCATTGAAGGTTAAAAAGTGAAAAATTAATTATGTATGAATATATATTTTTTGGATATTTTTTTGGATATTTTTTTTTCATTGGAAGGTTATAGTGTGTTTTCGTAATGAAAAAAAAAGTGGGAATCAAATTTTTCGAAATGTAAAAAATAGCATAATTTATGTACAATTGTACGTTATTTTCTGAGCGATCAAAGTTTTTGTGTTAGTTATTTTTTGTCAATTTTTTTTTGAGTATTGATTTCGGATATAATAATGATTTGTTCACTAAAATACCGTACATTTTTATTCCAGACGTTATGAGATGAAGAAAAAAGAAAAAAAAGAAAAAAATGAAAAAAAAAAGAAATGTTGTTAACCCGTAAACAGAGAGAAAGAGCAGAACAGAACAGAACTATTATCTGTTTCATTTACAATGTTTTTGCGTAACGCAGAAAAAAATTTACACCATTTTGTTTGTACTAACGTTTCTTCTTGTAGTAACAAAACAGAATTGGATTCTTTTCTGTTTTAGGAAATGGAACTTGTTTTGTCTGTACAGGTGTTTAGTAGACAACAAAATGGCTTTGACATATACACTCAGAGAATGACGCATAGAGATGAGATGAAATCAAATAACAGTGTTTTGTTTATTTGCAAGTACGACAATATCATTAAAACGTTCTACTAACAGAGGTGTGAGACGCGTTAATTGGTTACTTTTTTAAAACCGGATCAGCGTTTTGTACGTCAAATATTTAGCTAAATCAGAAATCAAATACGTTTTAATTCTTTTAAGTTTGGCGGAATGACGCGTTTTTGACTTGATATATTTTGAAAAAAGTATAAGCCACAAAAATATGTTTAATTTTTATTACTAAATATATTTATTAAATGGTGTATTGTTAATATTTAAAAATTTGATCTATTTATAGTATATTAAGTTTTCAAAATAAAAGGCCTGGTAAAAAAAATTTAATAACTTTTATTATTTTATTTTATTTTATTTTATGTTGATATAAATATATATAGGTATTTTTCTAATCTAGTGCATCTTCAATGATTGAGTTATCATTTCTTGGCGATTTTTGTAATAACTCTTTATAACGATTGACTTCTTCATCTTCAATTTCTTCTAGTGGTGGTGGTGATAATGATCTTCTCTTATCCTTTACATTTATTTTTGGATTTGTTATTGATTTCTTTTCATCATCACTATTATAATCGATTGTGATCTTTTTTGGAAACAATTCATCCAACATCTGTTTTTGTTTGTTAATATTTAATTTTCTTTCTTTATTTTCAATTTCTTTCAATGCTTTTTGATGTTCTTCTTCAAGTTTCTTTCTTTGTTCTGCAAGTTTTTCTTGTTGAATTCTTCTTTCATTCATAATCTTAGCTTCTAACTCTCTTTGTCTTTCTTCTTTTAATTTAGCTATTCTTATTGCTTCTTGTTTTTTTTCTTCTTCTCTTTGTTTCATCAATCTTTCTTCCTTAGCTCTTTGTAATTTGATTTGTTTTAATCTTTCAATCTTGATTTGTTCTTCTTGATGTTTAGCTTCAGCTTGGGATCTGGCAATGGCTTCAGCTTGAACTCTTTGTAATTTGATTTGTTCTTCCCGACGTCTAGTTTCTTCTTGTTCGGCAATGGCTGCAGCTTCAGCTTGGGCCCTAGCAATGGCTTCAGCTTCGATTCTTTGTTGTGTAATTGTATTTTTAATTGGTTGTTCAATTGATTGTTGAGATTGTTGTTGTTGAGGTTGGGCAATTGACCATTGAATAATATTGTTGAAAACTTCATTGACTTCTGGTTCAATAACTGTTTCCTTAACAACTTCTTTAGCGGCAATGGAAACATCAATCTTTAAGACTGCAAAGTTTCTTGTCTTATCGTCACTTTTTTGAACACCAAAACCAGAGACTTTAACAAATTCAATTTTCGATGTGTTTGGTGATTCAAATTTTTGGTAAACATTTTCAACTTCATTGTACACTACAAATTCAGTATTTTCATCATTAATTTCAATGGTAAAATTCTTAAATGATTTTTGACCAAATTTTTTATTAAATGATTCAAGATCGAATCTTCTTAATATTTCATTATGTAATTCATATTCATTTACCGAATTCTTAACATAATATGTATTACCAAAAAAGTCGGTGGCTAATCTATATTCTGGAATTTCACTTAAAATTTCATTCTTAATATTTTCAACAGTTGTTTTCATAGCCTCTTCATAACTAGAATCATTTAATTCTTTGTATAAGGTAACGACATGGTTGTTAGCATCGACATTGTTGATTGAGTATCTTAAACCTTTTGGAGCTTCAACTTTAGCTTTTCTTTCTTGAGCAGCAGCAGCTTGTTGTAAAAATTGGAAAAAATCTAATTCGTTACCACACATTCTAGTTTGTGTTTGGTAATTTAAAGGTGTTTGTCTTTTGAAATCTTGACATTGATCTAAAACACATGGAGCATCAAATACAGAAAACATTTCGTATTTTTTTAGTATTGGTATTTTTATTTATCTTGTTTTTTATAATAATAATTCTTTAATTACTATTCTTTAATGGTTTTACTATCTATAATGTATGATAGTAAGAAATTATAAATAAATTTTTGAAAATAACAAATAATTTTAATCAACAATAATTCGTCCCCATTTTATATGTTTTCAAATTTATGAAATCATATTCATGATTATTAAATTTAAATAAAATTGATTATTAATTCATAATAACTGACACTTCATTACTAATTAAATTATACCTTAACATCCTTTCTGTCACCTTCTAGATTGTTATTTTTCAAAGAACGCCTCCTATTGCCCCGCCGCTACATTCCCTTCTACGCTTCTAGAAACTCCCATAATAAAAAAAATTTCTTTCTAGAGAGTTCCATGACTTCTACAGAGAAATACCAGTACAAGTAAGTCGATGAGATTATTAATATTACAAAATTTTCAAAATTTTAGAATGTATTAGTAAGAAATCAGTCCGCCTAAATTTCTGTTTTCCATTCAAGATGGTAAGCTAATAAATTTCTTCTTAATAAGAACAATTTTTATTACTTCTAGAAGGACATATTTTAAGAGATTTTTATCATTAACTATGGTGTGTTTTTAAATATGTCCATTGCAATTTGATTATTAATTTGTAAATTTGATCAAATAAAATATAATGACTGACATTATAGTTTGTAAATGTCAAAATAGTGCGATGATTGATTAAATGTCAAGCTATAACATACGGGATTACGACTATTAGCCAGTTTCACTCATAGTAATAACAATTAAGCATTTAAATTGAATAATTGATCAATTGATGCATTGATTATCGTAATTATGGAAATTAAAATTCATATTAATTTTATTAAATATTTAATTGACTTTTAACTATATACTTTAAAGTTTTTTATCCAGTAAAAAATTCCATTATAAAACAAGTAACACCTCTCCACATCACCAATCTAAATATACCTCTTAACCATTTCGGTCTTATCCAATATAATAAAACACCACAGTTATCACCAATTAAGTCATTCTTCTCGGAATTTAAACCATTACTTTTTTTGATGAATCTTCTTGATGGGCAACTATTTAAAAAATTCCACCATTTAAAAGATGGGCATAGTGATAATCTATCTAAGCCTTTGTATAAAGGACCAGTTGGGCCTGTAATATATTTCATTTGAAATATAGACCATTGTTGTCTTTTATCACGACCTGGTAATTCTTTATCACCCCATTTACCTGCGAAATATAACCAGTCAGTACCAATACTTTTACTTTTATCATCTGCTGGATAGATGGTGTTTCCTATTTGAATATATGTATACATATTAAGAGCTGGATCCCACACCAATCCACGATCAGTAAAATCACTCAATGGCATGAAGAAAAATGGGACATCATGAGGATGCTGACCAACAGAGGCGTAATTAGCATGTGTACCTCTAGCTGAAAAGATCAAAGGACGTTCTAATACTTCTGGGGTAAGTTTTCCATTAACACGACGTAGTTTTTTCATCTTTTCAATAGCACTGTATTTATAAGCAGTACCACCACTATGTGCACTCATCCAAATATATTGTGGTTCACCATTATAAAATCTTACTAAAGAGTGTTCCCAATCACCAACATGGTTACCCCATGGGCCACGACCCATAACAAAAGGTCCCCAATTAAATGGATAAAAATAAAACCAAAATGCATCTACCCAACCATTCCCTTTATCGACAACTAATAAAACTGATGGCCCCTTCTTAATGTAACCAGTGCCAAATTCAGGTTTATGCCCAATCAGCCAATCTGGATTCTTATCAAAGTCATCTATACTTGTCATATACACTCCACTACTTGAAACATATTTATCTTTTTTATGATTTTTACCTGTTTTATAACTATAGTATGATTTTAAATCTTTTAATGATAATGGTTTTTTTGAAGTACCGCCTTTAATAATATTTCCTTTTGAATCAGTTAAGTTAAAATGTGTTACATATTCTGCAATATCGGAAGGCCAGTACTGTTCTTCTGTATTTAAATGCACTAAAGGACAAAAGTCTATCACATAAGATGGAACTTTAGATTTTTTAGTTAAACTTTTGTTACTGTCATTAATTTTATATGGGGGTAGAATTGGTGGCAATCTACCCGTTGTAGTTGTGGTTTTTGATTGAGAATTTGAATTTCTTTTACTTAGTTCTATATTTTCATTCATTAATTCAGCAAATTGATCATCATAAATATCTCGAAGTCCGAATGAGAATCTAATTATGCAACATATCAGAAGTATATTTAGAAGTATATTTTTATTAAGTACCAATTTTAACGACATTGTTAATTTTAAATTTATTATATTCCAGTATGAATCACAATGGTCTTAAAAATCTTTCTAGTTTTACGATTGAACTGTTATGAAAAGAACACCTTTATTTTGTGATTGAAACTTATTTATATATGGTAGTAATGAATGATTAACTTATTGGTTTGGACCTTGGATCAATTAATGTTTATATCAAAATTCCAAGTAATTAAGTAATTAGATACAATAATATCTAACATTTGTTTCAATTGAGTTGGATTATATTTATACTTTTACTTGATCAGATAATTTGGTAATTATAAATTCTTTCTTTTTAATTGCTCTAAATCATTACGTTGACAATTTGTGGACGCGCTATTTTTTAGGAACAGGAATTGAATTCATAAGAAATTTACATTTAAGGTAATTAAGATTGTGATTAAAAGTGAGTAATCGATTTAGAATTGAAGTTTAAGGTGCTATTCAGTAGAGAGATTGTAATTATGAAGTGCTAATTTTATGATCATAACTGCCAATCAATTTATATTCTAAAATTTTGTTGCAAGAAGCTTTCTCAGAAGAATGATAACTGATACTTTTGTAATATTGTATCTAAAGAGAGTAAATGAGAATGTGGAAAAATCGGTTCAATTATTAGTAACTCAAAATAATTTTGATTTAACAAGTAATGAATCATTATCAGATTTTTACATCGAAATATTACAAAACCAATTACTAAAAATAAAACAATTATCTGAGAAGTTAGTTAAACAATTAAAGGATAAGAAAAGAAATCGTTCAATATCTATCGATTTTGAAAATATATCGGAAATCATTTCGAAACTTCAATCTCTACCAAGAAGTTCAAACCAATTACAATCAATTATCGAATCTAGCATTTATGAGTATGTCACTGTATTTTGTTATTACTCTATATCGAGCACTCTGATAAATCAATTAACAAGAATCAAGGATGTAAATTTTTATTATGAGACAACTTCTGTGTCTAGGTTATATACATTATTGTATGGATTGCAATTATTACCTTATGAATTATTTAAAATAATTAAATTATCTTATAAAGAGGTAGAGAAAAGACTTTCTAAAGTTAGTAGGATACAACCTAAATTTTCGGTAGAAAGTTTCAAGCATATAGGAAATGATATTATAACTGAAATATCTCCACAATTTAATAAATTTATCATGGTTCAAAGTTTCAAATTCGTTGGATTACCAAAACGAACAACAAAGAAGGTCCAATTAGTTTTTGATCTTCCTCATATTCTATTAAAAAACAAATTACATAGTCAACTAAAACAAGTCGAGACTGTAAACAAGAAATATTTATCTAAATTGGGTAAACTTATCTTAGGTTTTCAACAAGTTGAATATAACCCAGGATATTTACTTAAGTTAACCAATTTAAAGAACTTTTTTGATATACCTGATAATGAAGATAAGTCAATATTTGATATCGTAACATTGACTTCGAAGTTCTCAAAGAAAAACGAATTATTATTAATTCAAAAACCTTCATTAGCGACAAGAATTTGGCCAACTGCTTTATTGACGCTTATATACGGACCACCTTCAGCCCAATCATTATGGGTAAATAGATTTTTAATTTCTGATTTTATTAAAGAAAATGTAATCGAATTTGCGACTGGGTTACTATACAACTGGATTTGGGAACCATTAAAACAAGTGTGGGCAACTGTCAGACACGATGATGATAGTTCGATTGCTATGATGTCTCAAGAAACTTTACCATCAGAATTAAACTCTTTGAGCAGAATGGTTGTCAGTTTGGTATCTGAAAATTCATCCTCAAATATAAATATAGATGCCTTAACTTCTCAAGTCGAGCATGGTGATCTTACTCAATTCATGGAAATATATGAAAATCAATTAGAAAACCCTGTGAAAAATTTAATTACTGGTAAACTTATTAGGTCATTGTTAGTTCAAGTTCAGAAAACAAAAGTCGATGGATCTTTAGTTTTAGATGGTATTGATAAAATGTTAAAATCTCAACAGCTTGTATTTGGTATATTAGCACTTTCTCCAGCGCTTTTAATCATTTATATTCTATCTATTTTATCTTACAGACTAATAAAGGTAGGTAATATATCATCAAGTATTAAAAAATATAAACTTGAGATGGTACAAAGTCTGAATAATACTGAAAGGTTACTGTCTTTAATGGAAATAACAAGGACAGAACAAGAAAAATATTATAACCAAGGTCTCCTAACCGTTGAGCTAAGTTCTTTAGAAAGTCTGGGATGCATATTGATAGATTCTGATAGAAAAAATGAATGGCTTCGTGATGTTACTGAGCTAAGTGATTCTAATAATAACACTTTATTAAGTTTAAGGATTATAAACAGGATAAACCGCAGTTATTATAAGTATTTTTAATTGGCACACCAATAATAATACTCTTTGTAAATAAAAAAAACCATTTTAATATACATAAACTTAAATAAATATATATTCTTTAAAAAAAAAATTATGTTCATAACCAAGTATTGTATAAAAATAGAACATACCTACAGTAAAATTTATATGCTTTCATAACCATAATATTTGTTCTAAAATTTATATGTGTGTAAATTTCTAAAACTGTAAATGGATCGTAATCTGTTTCATTATAGATATCATTTTTATCTACAGTGTGACCTATTTATTCGAGTAAATGATTGACGGTATATGGTTATCATATAATGTGAAAGAACTATAACAATTTCCAATTGCCATTGTACCAATCATTTAGAGACTTAGAAAATACTGTTAACAATATCTGAACCGATTGTGGCACCAGCACCGAAAATAGCAGCATTACCTAATTTTGAACCGAAACTCTTTAGATGTTTACCGGCATTTGAATGTTGTTGCTGTTGTGGTTGCTGTTGCTGTTGTTGTTGTTGCTGTTGTGGTTGCTGCTGTTGAGGTGGTTGTTGATAGTAATTAGTTGAAGGAGGTGGGAATGCAGGTGCTTGGTATTGTTGTTGTTGTTGTTGTTGCTGCTGTTGGTATTGTGGTGGAACAGGAGTTAATTCACTTCTAGTTCCATTAGATGAGCCAGAAAAGGCTGGTTTAACATAATTTGAAGGGAATACACCAACTTTACCATTACAACTACCTTTATACCATTCTGGAGAAATTTTTTCTAAAACTTGAATCTTATCACCAGGTTGGATGGATAAATCACCATCTTGTTGTGGTTCAAAACGGTAAATAGCTTCAACATATTCGACAGAATGACTTTCGCTAGTTGTAGTAGCACTTAACATTGAAGGAGCAGAAGATGGATCATATCTATCTGGTAAAGTGTTATTGATTTCATTAAATACAGCATCACTGATAACATTAGACTCTTTTAAAAATTCAAGTTCAGTTCTGATTGTAGTTAATGAACGATTGATTAACGAGGCAGACATTTTGATTATTTGTTTTTATTATAATAGTTGATTAGTTTAATTAAAAAGTACAAAACTTTATTGGTCTTTATACGAGTATTGAAACATTAAATAAAATGAAATTTAAATATTTTTTGTAATAAATCAAAAAAGTAATGTTCCCTATTTCAAAATATAAGATCTTTAAACTCAACTAACTAATTAATTAGTATACCTTCTTATGATTAAATCAAATTAACAAATAATTTTACTGTTAATATGGACGTTACCATTAATTTCAGTATCAATAATCTTAGTTTCTGTGTGTGATGACCCTTTCTCAAAAATTTCAAGCCTCGAAATTTCATCAAAAGCGATGAGATGCACGTACGGGTAAATTTGTTAGATTCCTAATCTCATACAGTAACATAGTCATTTTACATTAATTAGGATAACGATGAACTATATGTTAATAATGGCTCGATATGTCATTATATTCATCCTATAGGATATCTGTAATTGTTATGTATTGTGTATTTTAGATGTTTACATTAAACCACCTGTCATAGTGAAACTTGTTGTCACTTCAAATAAAACCTGTGCTACTGCACAACATAATGGAATCCATGTTGACATCGAAAATAAACCAGATAAATATGTTGCACTGATTAAATACCCAATTATAGTTCCGTATACTATACCTTGTACACCTCCAATAAATAGATATATTGCCAATATCCAAAATCCTCCTGCTTTCTTTCTATGAGTGAAACATGCTAATGAACCTGTGATCCCATAAAATGCACCGTTCAATATCAGACACCAATACACTGTAAATAACCAAATTGTATATGTATCATATAAATATGCTGTATTATATTTAGAATTGTTAATTGGCCAATATAGTGAAGGAAACTTTGGAGTCACGTAACCAACTGGGATGTCATTACCAGTGCGAAATGTTCCAACCATTGAGGATAGTTTATTTTAATATGGAATATATATTTTTATGTCTACAATGTATATAAATAGATTTAAAACCAAATTACAGCTAATGTTCCTTCTTGTTTTAAATATTTATAATTATAGTTAGTCACTTGACTTATTTGAATCTTTTTCTTTGTTTTATCTTTGTGATTCTTCCAAATTCATTTAATTATATGAAATTAAACAACTTATTTACCTTTATTTTAAAAATAGTTTTATTTATATATATATATATGTTATTATTGATATCTGTGACTAAACAATATCATTTACTTTTCTTTAATTTCAAACCTTAAACTTTATTTATAGTATGTGAATGGTAATAATTTTAATTAAACTTAATCTTTAGCGCGTAAGACACCTTAACAGCTGCCATCAAAGATTGTGATGCAAATTAATCAAGATAAGTTAATTTTAATGTAATAGAAACGACAGAGAGTAAAATTAAATTATTTAAATTATTATATAACATCTTATGATCCAATACTTTTTGAATTATGATTTTTTTTATTGATTAGTTTTTATTTAATGTTTGATGAGGAAAGCTTTTCTATCCTTTCCTCATACAATTGGTCAATATATATATATTTGATATTTATTAGTTCATTGGTGTATCTTCATCTTCATCATCTTTCTTAGTGATTCCTGCTTTCAATAATAATTGTTTAATTTCATCAGGTTTATAAATTTTTTGGAAAATTTTACCATCCTTACCTTTTTTAATTGTAGCAAATTCAACTCTGTCATATGTTAATGCACTACTATCAGTAGTCTTTGATAATGTTTTCAATGCAAGGTCTATAGCGCCGTCTATTTCGATATCTTCTTTATAATCCATTTGTAATAAAGTTTGAGCAGCTGAAGTATTAGCACCGACACTGATGGCTTTCCAACCAGTATAATTACCTGATGGATTTGATGTGAATAATTGATAACCTAAACGATCATCGTAACCTGCATAAATAAATGAAACACCAAATGGTCTTAAACCACCATGTTGAGTATAACCTTGTTTTATATCACTTAATTTTCTAACTAAAATCTCTACTGGAATATCTTCATTATATGATTGTAAATAATTTTGAGCAAAAACTCTTGCTGTATTTATAAGAATTTCAGCATCCGCTGTCAAACCAGCAACTGCAACAGTGATATTGTCATTTAATTTATATAATTTTTCTGTTGATGTATCTTGCTCTAATAACGTACTTGTAACTTTTCTTTCGGCAGCTAAAACAATACCATCAGTGGCCATAATACCAATTGCAGTACCAGCATGAGAAATAGATTCTAAAGCATATTCAACTTGGTAAAGACGACCTTCTGGAGAAAAAATAGTAGTTCTTGAATCGTATCTTCTGGAACCCATTGTTAATCAATTCAAATTATTATATTTTAAAATATTGGATGTGTGAATTATTTTCCTATCGGACCGAATTTAAAAATAAAACAATTACTTATATTATCAATGATCTCAACGTTTCAATATAATAAATATAATTTTGTATATACAGATTCAACTTATATATCAATTTAATATTCAAATTTACATAAAAAAGGTTCCCTTTGCCACCCAACTTTTTTATATTAGTTTAAGTTCTTAATTTTTTTTCAAATTTAAAATTCCTTTAACATCCAGTGGTGCGGGTAATTTCTGATCTTTAATTAAGATTGAAAAGTTTAAGAACTTCAGATTAAGGAAAAACGTCAAGGTCATCGCAAAGAATATATATATTTAAACTGTTGTCAATGGTATTGTAGTCCGATAAAATGCAACTGCAAGTGAATATAAATTAATATATAAAACTATAATACCGTAGAGTTTTATATATTTATATATATCTGTCTATGAGAACTAGAATATGGAAAGAGTTTACAGCACCAAATGGTCAGAAATATTATTACAATTTAAGGACTAAGACAACTACTTGGGAGAAGCCTGATAGTTTATATGAAGAAAAAGAAATTGTAAAGAATTTAAAAGAAGAAACTAATCTATTTGCATTCTCTTTGTTTAATGATTGGTATTTAGTTTTAACTTCTTTTGGCAATAAATTTTATTTTAATTCAAAAGAGAATGCATCTGTTCTGGAAATTAAAGAAGAACTTAATTTGCAACTTTTGCAATCAATTGATAAAGAAAAGTTAATAATGTTAATTGGTATTGCAAGAGGGTACATTTATGACAGGTATAAAGAATTGTATAACGATATCGTTGAAGAAATTGATACAATGAAAAATGAAATTATGAATGAATATAATCAGTTGTTAGAACTTGAACATAATGAATTTATTGAGTCAGATAATGATCAAAATAATGTAAAAGTAAATTTAAATACAAATGGAAATGCGATTATAAATGATTATATATCTTCGTCAGATGAAGATGAGGATGAAGATGATGAAGAGGAAGAAGAAACAGAAGAAAATAATAATAAAATAAACAAACCATACATGGAAACAACCAAATCAACTGAAGAAAGCAACAACAGTGGAGCTAATGACATTATATCGTCACTTATTGATAAAGATGATTTGAATTTAGTAGATGATTTTAGTTTAAATGAATATAAAAAAAAATACTTTAATTTATTTGATAGACACAATTTAAATTCATTTTCCACTTGGTCAAAGCAATCAAAAGTATTACTAGATGACCCAGATTATTATCTTATTACAGAAAACACACTTAGAGAGAATATCTTTGAAGAATGGTGTTCACATCAATCACATGAACTTACCTCCGGTGATTATAAAAATGAAAGTGATCATAAAGATAATCCTGGATCCGATATTTTACAAGAAAGCGATTCAGATGACGACGACGATGCACCTGAACCAACTAAGTACCATTATTTAGCTCATATCATATCAAAAGCAAATATATCATCTGATACAATTTTTCAAGATATAAAAAAAGAAAATAAGAAATTGTTCAAACTATTAAAAATAAATGAATTTATTAAATCAAAGAAAGAAATAGAACAATTTTCTTCAAAATTGATTGTATTTTATAAATCATTTGATATTAATAAAAGGAAAGAGATTTTTGAAGATTACTTAAATCAATATAAAAATTCAATAAAATCTAACATCCAAGATCCAGAAAATAAGATCTCACAACTTCTTGACAATGAATGCAAGGATGATTTTGCTAAAGAGTCCCAATTATTAAACCTTGAATTTGTAATGGGCTTGCATGGAAATTTAAGTAAAATAGCAAATGACCCTAAATATTATATTTTGGGGATAAAAAATAAACTAGATTTCCTGAAACAATACATAAAAGGTCTGATATAAGATCGTTTTATTATTAATATATATATATATATATATATATTCTTAAATATCATTACATACATATATAGTAAAAGTTTAAAAAGATGGTATTTTTATTTGAAAGTTTTTTAAACTTTCTATGCTAATTTATTTTAGATATGTTTAATTATCGTTATCAAAATCAAATTGTACATCAACATCGTAAATAGGTCCTCCTTCCAAATAAGTGTGATAACTAATGGGTTTTTCAATTTCAGTCAACGGAAGAATTTCATCAGAGTCAAAAACAATCTTTCTTCCGACATATGGTGGCTCCGAATCAAATGAATAGTTGCGTAAAAAATCCCTGAAAGTTTTTAATAAAATGTCACTATCAGCTCCTCCAAAAGATTTTGGAAATAACTTTAAAAGTTCTTTGTTATATTGATATGATTTAGAATTCACATCAGCTAGTTGTCTTCTGCTTGTTACAGTTTCTTCAGCATCATTCATATTCATATCCTCAACTTCATCATATGATTCTAATGTGTCTTTCAACTTAAAATATAATAACTTAGCTTCTGGAAGAAGATTGACCCAACCCATTAACAGTGTTTGTAATTCAAATAAGCTTTCAGATTTTGACAAATCAAAAGGTGAGTTATCAAAAAGGCTTATGACCATAATACAGATAACTTTCATTAGCGATATCGCATGCGATGAATAATTTCTTTCTTCTTTATCGTTATTTTCTTTAGATATATTCTTTTTATTAGAACCAGATTCCATTAGAGCGTCTTTACTAGAGAAATAGATGGTTGCATTAGTAAAGAATTCTTGTAAAAGCATCTCTCGCTCCAATTCAGATAGATGAAGAGGTCCTTGCCTAGAAAATGTATAAGATAACTCTGTTTGTTTTCTTTCCTCTTCTGCCACTTCACCACGACGGTTCACTAGTAATTCAAACATATAATAAATTATTGCTTGATTCAAAGGCATATGAGTCAAAAACCAAATTAAAATCCTTCTTTCTCCGATAATCATCAATAATTCATCCATCAAATAAGTGCCTAATTCTCTGTTGTACTTTAAAATATCTTCAAAATTTTCAGAAGTAAATATAGTCAACAAATTGTGAGTCGATATGGTATTTTGGGTTCTTGGTAAATCTGTGGTACACGACAAATTCTTTTTGCCAAACATTTTTGAGTCTTGATCAATTTTTATAACGGATGAAATGGATCTTAATAGTAAAACCGATTCTGTTTTTTTTAATGTTTGCTGGCTTGCCTTAAATAATAAATCGGGAATCAAGTCTAGATTTGGGTCCTCAACGAACATGTAATTCAATGAGTAGAATAGATTACTGTTTCTCGGAACTGCTCTCCAGTCTTTACCTTCAAGATCAAATTCACGATTATTTTTAGCTTTACCAGTAACATTAATAGAAAATAGATTGATAAAACAATCATCACATTTTTCTTCAGGTATTGAATCATCCAAATCATTTATGTCTTTTTGATTATCTGGTATTTCATTCCATTCTTCATCATTAAAATTTTCATTTTGGATAATATTATCATCATTGAATACACATTTACATCTTCGGCGATTTAGGTTATATTCAACTTTCTCTCCATCAGTACCATCATTGTTTTCATCATCGGTATCATCTGCACGAGCATCATTGTAATCGTCGTACTCATATTCAAAAATATATTTTACATCCTCATCAAAACAATCACCAGGTTGCAAATATGATAAAAGTTCACTAATATCTTTAAATTCAATCCCACATGCTAACATGGACGCTGTATATGATTTTAAATCTGCGTAAAGAGCACCATTACATAATTTTCGTCCATGAGGAGACATAAATGTATTTAATGATTCATGTTTGAAATCATGTTTCTTAATATTTACCTGGTTGTTAAGAATAGTAGCAATCACCGATCTCAAAGCAGATGCTCCTCTAATAGTTGCTCTTACCATAACAGGAGTATTAAAAGATTCATTATCTTCTTCAAATCTATCAACTTGAAGACCATATAGTATAACATAAGTTAATTTTTTCCAAGCTGTAATAAATGTAACTAAAAATGGATTAAAATGAAGAGGTTTATCTTCATACAGTTTATACATAGTATAAACACAAAAAATGCAAATCATATAAATTAATTCTAAATTTTGAGGATTCAATCCATGAGGCAACCATAAATGAAGTTGTTCTTTCCAGTGTTTTGAATCATCTACTTTATTTAGATTTTCCATATTATAACAGTTCAAGTTTAAGAGAGATATGTTTAATATTGTTTGTAAATTTTTGGTTATTTCAAATCTCCAATCGTATACATCTTCTCTCTCCATTAATGAATCAACTTGTGGCTTAAAGATCCCTAAATATATTTGATATATTAAATCTAATGAAATAACATGCTCGTCATTTGGTATCGGTTGGGTTAACGGATCAACTAATGCACATATACGATTAAATAAAATTGAAACCATTTGAAACATTTCAGGATCCAGAGATCTCTGTCTTGAGGCAATCAATACCTTATAAAGAATATCATGTCTCTTTTCTGTTAGTTTCATTAAATCAATTTCACCATCATCATTATCACTAATTGACGGATTACTTTGTTCATTTAATGTTCCAACAATATCTTTTAATTTTCTTGTCGTAATTGTAGAAGGATATTTATGTACTAAACCATCATATTTACAACTCAAAACAGCATCGGATAGAACTGTCACATAGTCGTATAATGCTTCATCTGAGATTATATGAATTAATATTAGTGTCTCAGTTCTGAGCAAAAACTCTCTATGATATGTATTTATTATTTTATGGAAACTTGATTTTGTTATCTCTTTAAATTTTTTATCAGCGTTTAATGCATTAAGGAATACTTTTTTGAATCTTGGCCAGATAGTTCTATAGTAAGCTTCTAAATAATTAAAATTATTCAAATCAATTAAAGTCGGAGGAAAATTTTCATAGAAATAGTAGTGACGGTCAAATAAAAAGAATAAATCTTCTACTAATGATCTATTTATTATTTCATCATTAACTGAACCAGAACTAAATTTTAGATCAGAAGAACTATTTGATATCATAGTTTTCAAAAACGAAATATATGCAAATTCATTTTGTTCCCATTTGATAGCTAAATATGGGTTTTTTAGATATATAGAGTTTTCAGAACTTTTGTAATCATCTAATTCATTGATATTATTCAAATAAAATTTTGTTAATGATTGTCCAGTTTTTGTGTATAGTAACGCAATCAAAGTTGCCTCAGTGAGTAATATTTCCTTTTCGTCAATGTCACATAATATATCAAGTACTAGATTATTATCATTCAACAAAGTCTTTAAATTATAAATCGATGACTTGTAGTTAGGCACTAAATCTGCCAATAATTTAACCATTATCTAATATCCTGGTTTTAAATTAAAATATCTTAGTTCATATAAATCAAACTAGTCATTCAATAAGATTAAAGTCTATCCGTAACACTATAAATATACTATTAATATACTATTAATATTAGTATTTCTTTTTACCCATATCTTGTTTTATATTGTCAGATTACTTATTTGAAGGTTTTTTTCCAAATTTAATTGTGACAAGCGATGAGCTTGTTGAAAAATTCTTAATAGTGAGAAAAAAGGACAATTAGCAACAAAATTTGAATGATTAAATATTTATATATAAACAAAAAAATAAGAAGTTTAATATTACCTATTTCATATACATAACATTTTGAACAAACGTTACATACATGATACTTATCTAACCATTATTCCATATCAATCAATTATCTACAACAAGCATCTTTGCGTAACAATTATTTATATTTTGATCATTTTATTTTATTGTAATTATTTTTTATGTATGTATATTCTTATATACTTGCAGTTTTTTTATTTCCTTATTTAGTGTCAAACCAAACTATATGTAAGGTCTGACCTTTTCATTATCGTATTGTGTGAATGGGATATCTTTACCTACAATGGCAATTGATAAGTTGTCGGTAGTCAATGTTTCATCTTTTAATGATTGTCTTAAAGCTTCAACACATGTTTTTATCAATTCTTCTGGATCTTCGATTTCAATGTATTTATCCATAACTCTTTCCAAGTAAGTCTTTGCACCTTGAGAACGGGCACCAATTGCTGAACCATATACTTCTAATGTGTTACCAGAAGGTTGAAATTCCAACAAATGAGCACCACTGTTATCATGTCCTATTATAAGCAAACCAACACCGTATGGTCTACCACCGTAAGATTGAGTATTTTGTTGAGCTTTATCTGATAATAAATGACCTGCTTTTTCAACAGATAACTTTCTATTAAAAACCAATTGTGAATAATTACATTGTTGTCTTAAATAATTACTTAATACACGGGCATCTGGAGCCAAACCAGCTAATGACAAACCTAAATGTTCATCACATTTGATAATCTTTTTTTGATAGGACGATAATTCATCGGCATTTCTTTTTAATGCAGTAACAACGGCATAATTTTTAGAACGTAAACCAACGGTCACACTACCTTGTTTGATAGCTTCTAATGCATATTCAACTTGGAATAGTCTACCAGTTGGAGAAAATGTGACTGTATCACCATCATAATTATTTCTAAACATGTTCAATAATTTATTTATGCTTGAATCTGTTTCTTTATTCAAATTTATCTGTATACTTATTTACTCACACAAACGACCGGAAATGAATGTATTTTCTTTGATGTAATCAAAATTTTAAAATATTCTAATAACCAATTAACAACTAAATATGATAAAAGATACTGACTATATTAATGTCTAATTGATATTCAAATTTAAACCATTAATAAATCAAAAAATTATTAAACTTTACACTTTATAATTTTAGTAAAGGTTCTTAAATCCTCATTTTGCCACCGGTTGTTGGAAAGGCCTCTCTCTCTTTTTTCCAAAAAAATATCTTTCACGCCTTTAAAAATTAAAGCTAAATGAAAAGGCTTGATTTGTAGTGGGAAATCTGTGGTGGGAAAGACATTTTAAAGCGTTCTGGGTAACCAAACATCTCATCGATGAGACAGAACTCATATAAAGGAACGATTGATTAATTAAACTTACAATTAAATATGAAGTTAATCTTGGATGGACCATGAACAGATAAAATGAATGATTACGTACTTCTATAAATTAAAGCAACAAAAATGGGAGATTCAATGGTCAAAAAACGGAGCTAAATTGAAACTTGATCAAACAATAAGATAATGTATGATATTAATTATTATTTAATTCTTGTATATATAATTATGTATCATCATTATGATGGAGTGATATGGTATATTAAATGCAAATTGATGGTTTTTGTTTTTCTGGTTTCATGTTTATTGTTATTATGATAATTTCAAGTGGTTTTTTGTCAATATTCAAAAATTAAATTATCTATAGAATAATTTTGTTGAGTCTCTTTTAGTCAAATATAAATATTCATTTTCAACAACATTTAACTTTTCATATGTATTATGTTTACCACCTTTTGAGATTTGTAATGTACCGGTTATATCATTTGCTCTACCTGTGTCCAATGGTTTAATATTCATCATCACAATGGATTTATTAATTGTTGAGATGAAAAATCTTTTATTTTCAATTAAAGGTTGGTTTAAATTCAAATCTTGTTCAATTGACACTAAACTAGTTGTCGATGAGACTATTAATAATCCTGATTTTCTCATTAATGGAATAATTAATTGATTTTGTAATTGATCACTTGTTAACCCTTCGAATAAATTTAATAATAACTCAGGTTGTTCCAAAATGATTGTAGATGTTGGATTATTAGGAAACTTATCAACAATATTTTTTAATATCATGTCATTGCTTTTATCTAAATTATCTAAAACAAAATTTGTAACACCATCAATAAATTGATATTGATCATTGTTAATCTTTAATCTCATTAATGTATTGTTAATAAAATTCATGTTATGTACAAAAGAACAAATCGTAATCTTTTTGTTATTATTAACAGTTTGTGGTTTACCAGAACTTGTTTCAGGTTTTAATGAATATGGTGCACCGAAAATGATTGTTTCAATTAATGCATTTAATAACCATGTTGGTGATGTAGATTCCGAATTGGCAATAAAAATCAAATCGTGTGTACCACCATTATTCATACAACTTGGAATAATAGAATAATCACTAAAAATTAACAAATCTTGTTTTTGCGCAGTATTCATTTTAATAAAATCAAATAATCTTGTATTGATACCCTAAATTCAATAGTATATTATAACCTGTTATAGAGTGTATTCCAGTTTCATATGTTGATTTTTCAGTATTAAAAAACCATCTATAATAAAAAAATTTAATCAATAATAATTTTGAAAAATTTATTTATTATTTGTTTAAACGGAATAAACTAATTTATTAAATTAAATTGCTTAATCTTATAATTAAAATTCATTCTAAACAGTTAAATTTGTTCTATTATGAGCAAACTGAAAAAAAAAACCCGATGACCTTGCCAATTGTAAGAAATTAACTGAAATTTTGAAAAATAAAATTTTTTATCTCTTTTAGTACTCGATAATGAATTATTCTTTGTAATTGTATTTTAATATTTTAATAAATTACAGATAATACTAGTACATTCATATACTTTATCTTGATTTATTAATAAGTTCATTTGTTAATACTTTTTTTAACTTGTCTTTGTTTAATAAAAACCAACGATACTACTATATATTATAGCCGTTGCAATTTCTTATTAAGAATGTTTACTCTACCTGCTTTAACATCTGATATTACTGTCGAAGTTAACTCTTCTGCCAAGAATGCTGAAATCATTCGTCGTCCAATTGAACCAGTTGGTAAGTTCTTTTTACACCATGCTCAAAGAACTTTAAGAAACCACACTTGGTCTGAATTCGAAAAAATTGAAGCTGAAAAGAACGTCAAGACTGTTGATGAATCTAATGTCGACCCAGATGAATTATTATTCGATACTGAGTTAGCTGACGAAACTTTATTAATCCACGATCCAAGAGACTGGAAAACCGCTAACTTATACGCCGCTATGGGTTTATCCCAATTGCGTTACAAGGCTACAGATAACCAAATCATCAAGGCTCACAGAAAGCAAGTCTTAAAGTACCATCCAGATAAGAAATCTGCTTCTGGTGCCAGCTTAGACCAAGATGGTTTCTTCAAGATCATTCAAAAAGCTTTTGAAACCTTAACCGACTCTACCAAGAGATCTCAATACGATTCTTGTGATTTCGAAGCCGATGTCTTACCACCAAAGAAGGGTGACTCGTACGATTTCTACGAAGCTTGGGGTCCAGTTTTCGATTCGGAAGCCCGTTTCTCCAAGAAGACTCCAATCCCAACTATTGGTAACTCTGAAACTCCAAGAAAGGAAGTTGAACAATTTTACGCTTTCTGGAACAGATTTGATTCCTGGAGAACTTTTGAATTCTTAGATGAAGATGTTCCAGATGATTCTTCTAACAGAGACCACAAACGTTACATCGAAAAGAAGAACAAGGCTGCTAGAGATAAGAAGAAGACTGCTGACAACTCTAGATTAGTCAAGTTAGTCGAAAGAGCCATGAGCGAAGATCCTCGTATCAAGATGTTCAAGGAATTAGAAAAGAAAGAAAAGGAACAAAAGAAATGGGAAAGAGAAGCCGGTGCAAGAGCTGAAGCTGAAGCTAAGGCTAAGGCTGAAGCTGAAGCTGCTGCTAAGGCCGAAGCTGATGCTGCTGCTGCTGCCTCCGCCAAAGCTGACAAAAAGAAATCCAAGGAAGCTGCCAAGGCTGCTAAGAAGAAGAATAAGAGAGCTATCCGTAATGCTCCAAAGGATGCTGACTATTACGGTGATGCTGACAAGGCTGATGCCATTGAAGAACAAGTTGGTTTAATTGTTGACACCATCGATGATGAACAATTAGTTGAAATTGCTGATAAGATTAAGACCGATGCCTCTGCTTCTAAGGCTGCTTTACAAGAAATTGCTCAAACTTTGTCTTCCTCTGGTAAATTACCAGCTTCTATGTTATCTTACTTCTTATAATTGCCATGAAAGTTTATTTATAAAATAAGTATTTAAATAATACATTTATAAACATATATAACTCTCATCATATAAGATAATAGTATCATTCATGATAAAAAAATCATTATTAAAGTCTGTCTCCATTCATATATTACTCTATCTTAAGTCTTATTATGTGCGGATAGTTAATTTTTTTTTATCACATATAACGAACTGCAGAAAAAAAAATTTCAAGCTCATCGCAAATTTGGATATCAAAAGTCATCGATAAATGATAGTTCAATTGAGATCAATTATATGTAATATATAAACTAATAGATATTCTAGAACTGGTAAATTGCTCTTTTTTAGTATTTGTTGAAGTCTTACATAATCTGCTATCGAAGTCTGTATCAAACGAAACCAAGTCTACATTTGAGCAAGATGGCTTTAAAGAAAACATTTAATGAAGCTAAAAATTCAAAAAAGGTTGTTCAAAAACCACAAATTGTTAACAAGAAAAAACCAATTGTAAAGAAACAAGTAACTCTTAAGAAACCCGAAAAGAATATCAAAGTTAATTCCAAAGTTTTGAATTATTCAATTTGCATACCAACTAGCATTATAGATCATTGCAAGAATTTGGAACAAATAACGAATGTCGTATATCAAGTAGCAAAAACTGCCACTATTTTCAATGTTGGTGAAATTGTTGTTTTAGATTTAGGAAAAGAAGTAGCTTCTGAAGTTACCGAAAGAGTTGATGACATGGAAGGTAAAAATAAAAAGAAATTATCAAAATCAGTTTTAATTGCCTCTTTATTACAATATTTCATCACACCTCCTTATTTAGTCAATACAGTTTTCAAGAAGGATTATCATAAATACTTTAAATATGCATTAAAACTACCAAGATTATCAGTTTTACCATTCATGAGATATTACGAAGAAGATAAAGGTCGTTACAGAGAAGGTTTAGCTATTAGAATGAGTAAGCCGGAAGTTACAAACAGTAATCAAAGTAATAGTAAAAAAGCCAAGGAATTTAAACAAACTAAATATATTAATATTGGTAAAGGTGAATGTATGGAATTAAAAAATCAATTGGTCCCAGTCAATGTCCGTGTCACTGTTGACACTATAGAAAAAAGAGTTGTGTCTCCACAAGAAGCATACGGTGATTTTGTTGGAGCACAAGCTGCCTTCGGTTACCACGTCCGTGTCTGTAAGAAGTTTGGATCTGTTTTCACCGAGAGTGCTTTCCCAGAAGGGTATTCACAAGCTATTTGGTGTAACAGTGGCGATTACTTTTATAATGAAAAGGCTAAAATAAATAAAACCATTGAAGATAAATTACCACGTATTAAGAGCATAATAAAATCTGAGAAACCAACAGGTAACGAAGACAATACAAAAGCTTCCCCAATGTCCAATTTACTAGTATTATACGGCAGATGGAAAGATATAACAGAATCTTTTGAGGCCTCTAAAGAAATGTTTGAAGGTTGCTCTGGCCCACATGAATTTTTCGATGGACAAATTGAATTACCGGGGGCTGCACCAAATGGTATGGTACCTATCAGTGACAGTTGCACCATTTCTTTGACATTACTTTCCACTATGTGAAGTAATTCAAATTGGAAGAGCAAGCATCGTTATGAGGGTCAGAAACCATTGCATATATATTAGATATAGCATATATAAATAAATACAAAGTAATCAAGAGTAATGTAATATAATACTGGAATTTTCAGCGAACAAAGAGAGCAAGATGTAAAAGACCAAGATGTAAAATACCGATGAGAAGAATGGCGTAACTATATAAATTGCAAAGTAGTTATTTGTTTCGTGTATATTTAAGTATTTAACCAATAATCATTCATCTTACAGTGTATTCATCATTCATAATAACAGTGACGTTATGTCACTCTGTCGTTCGTTGTTCGTATGCCTTGTCCAACTATATATTTTATTTAATCAGCCATAACAACACTTACCCGGCTCTGCGGTTCTATTGATTTTTCTCTCTGGACTTTTCATAGAGTTTCCAAAAGAAAAACAGACGAAAAGATAACCGTGCGTAGTGATAGAACATGCCTTCTAAAAATATATATATATATATATATATATAACAGACACAACACGTAGAAACTATTTTTGATCCCGTTTTTGTGCTGCGGATGTTTAGCAAGACCTAACTAAAGAAAAGAAAAGAGCGGAGACAACACGCTGTCCTGCGAGCCTTTCTGTTCTTTGTTGCTATTCTTAGTATCAATTCTTTTTGGAAAAAAGAAAATTTGCTGCCACCTCGTGTTGCGTCTCTGCGCGAAGGTCTGTGAACGATCCTTTCTTTTTCCAGTTCTGCCAGTTTCCTCTCTTGTTTCTTTTTGTGCTCTGCGGGTTGTACAGTGGGCCACCAAAGAAAAGAAAACATTTTTGATACACGACTGTGATCGCGAACAATGTCTGTTGTGTATACGGAGATTGTGCTGATGACAAAAGAATCAAAAAATTGAAAAATTGAAAATTTGAAAATTTGAAAATTTGAAATTTCCAAAAAAAAACAACGAAATCAACAGTAATCACAATAAACACAAGAGATTATGATATGGAAAATTATGTATATAAACATTGGGATCATGTTTGCAAAGGAAATGTATATAAATGATTCAAAAACTATTTTAGATTTGCTATTTCAGTTTTTATTATATTTTGAATCTTAGTTTAGAATACAGTAAATTAATATAAAACTCACTGATAGTCCTACTATAAATATCATCATGCGTTTTTCTACTATCGTTACATCTGCAGTAGCCACTGCTTTTACTATTTCACAAGTCAGTGCTTTAGGTGAACTTGCCTTCAATTTAGGTGTTAAGAACAATGACGGTACCTGTAAGGATGTCGCTCAATTCGAAAGCGATCTAGAAACTTTAAAAGCTTACACCGATACTATTAAAGTTTACGCTGCTTCCGATTGTAACACTTTACAAAATTTAGGTCCAGCTGCTGAAGCCGAAGGTTTCAAAATCTTTTTAGGTGTATGGCCAACTGATGATGCTCATTTCGAATTAGAAAAATCCGCTTTACAAAACTATTTACCAGCTATTAAGGAATCTACCATCGCTGGTTTCTTAGTCGGTTCTGAAGCTTTATATCGTGAAGATTTAACTGCCGACGAATTAGCCTCCAAGATTAATGAAGTCCGTGATTTAATTGCTGATATTAGCGATTCTGATGGTACCTCTTACAGTGGTAAGCAAGTCGGTACCGTTGACTCATGGAACGTTTTAGTTGCTGGTTACAATGCCGCTGCTATCCAAGCCAGTGATTTCGTCATGGCTAACGCTTTCTCATACTGGCAAGGTCAAACTATGGCTAATGCTTCTTACTCATTCTTCGACGATATCATGCAAGCTTTACAAACCATCCAATCCACTAAAGGTAATACCGATATTACTTTCTGGGTCGGTGAAACTGGCTGGCCAAGTGAAGGTACTAACTACGAAAATGCTTATCCATCTGTTGATAACGCCAAGACTTTCTGGCAACAAGGTATTTGTGCTATGAGAGCTTGGGGTGTTAATGTTGTTGTCTTCGAAGCTTTCGACGAAGACTGGAAGCCAGATACTTCTGGTACCTCTGATGTCGAAAAACATTGGGGTGTTTTTACTTCTGGTGACGAATTGAAATTCTCTTTGGATTGTAACTTTTCTTAATTGAAAATATTAAGATATTAGAATTCAATCTAAATTGTTAAAGTTTTTTTTAAACACATTTCATCACCATATGCCTGCCATAAAAATATTCTCATAATAATACCGCTCAACATCTATTAACGTACATTATACAAACACATAATTTCATATAAAATATATATCAAGAGATAGTTTGCTATCTCTTTTAAATAATTTAAAATTCTTATTATTTTATAACTTTAAATATACACTTTAGTTATACAATTTATTATACACTTATATTTAGGTAATATACAAAATGAAAATTAAAAAAATAAAATAAAATTGATTCATTAACCACTATTTTCTATTATACATATGCATTCGATATAGTTTAATGTTCTATTTAATTAAAATCTTCAACTGTAATATCAGATTTTTTACACATACTGTTGAAAATTGTATTTTCATCGTCGAATAAAGCTCTTGGAGCATCAAATTCAACAACTTCACCACGTTCCAAAACTAAGATACGATCATATTTCAAAATTGTCTTTAGTCTATGAGCGATACATAAAATTGTACAGTGGCTGAAAGCTTTAGCAATACGCTCTTGAATTTTTCTATCAGTTTCATAATCAACAGATGAAGTAGCTTCATCTAAAATTAAAATCTTAGTATTACGAACTAAAGCTCTAGTTAAAGCTAAAACTTGTCTTTCACCTAATGAAAAATTAGCACCATCTTCTTCAACAGTCTTATCTAGGTGGAATTTATGCAAATCGGCAGAGGTCTCATCCTTTTGAACCTTTTGAGCTTTGGCATCTGCTAAATCTTCTTCGGCAATGGCACCACCTCTAACTAATGCATCCCATAATTCATCATCACTTCTTTCATTGAAAGGATCTAAATTTTTTCTAATATTACCTCTAAATAAAACCGGATCTTGTGGAATAATAGCCAATTTACTTCTTAATTCATTTAGACCAATATTACTGATATTGACACCGTCAATCATTATTGTACCTCCTGACAATTCGTTTAGTCTATACAAAGCTGTCATTATTGTTGATTTACCAGCACCAGTACGGCCACAAATACCAATTTTTTCGGAACCATTTATAGTGATGCTCATATTTTTCAAGACATTTGGTAAACCTGGTCTGTAAGCAAAATCGACATTCTCAAATTTGATTTCACCATTTTGTGGCCAAGTTTCTGGAGGAGCAGTTTCTGGTTTATGATATTGAGCTTCTAATGGCAATTCAGTGGCATAAGCAACCAATCTTTCAGTACTATTCATATCGTTTTCTACTTGAGAAACAGCTCTCAATAAGGTATTAAATAAACCTGGAAGTTGTAAAACGTAAGTTAACAAAACACCGACAGAAGATGCAGAAATATGGAATTGTCTAGTAACACATAATAAAGTAATAATTAAAGCGAAAATAACGGCAATCATATCAACTAAAATAGCAACCCATCTTTGGACACAAACAGTTAAATAACCAGCTTCATTCATTTTATCGATTAAATAATCAGATTTAGCAATATATCTATCTTCACTTTGATAAAATCTGATTGTATCCATACCACCTAAAATTTCATTGAAATTATTGTAAACGAAAGATCTTTGGATAGCTTCTAAACGTTTAATTTCTCTACCAGCACTTTGATAATGGTTTTGAATAAAGACGAAGATAAAAACCAAAAATGGAACTGCAATAGCAAACCAAGGTAAGTAAACAATACACATGACACAAACACCGATAATATTTGAAAGTTGTGAAACAGTTAAACGTACATTTTCAACAACTTCGTTATCTAAACTATCTGTATCCTTCGTAAATCTATTTAAAATACGACCAATAGGAGTGGTATCCATAAATGCCATCGGTGTGTGAATAATTCTCTTTAAAGCTCTTATATTTAAGTTTTTAGAAGCAGTAATACCAATATAACATAAAATTGTAAAATTTAAAGTCATAAAAATGTAACCACCAAAAACGAAGAATGAGTATAAACCCATGTAAAAACTTTCAGATCTTCCAGTAAATTTCAATTCAGTCCAATATGATAACCAAACAGAAGAAAACAGATTACAGAAAGTAGTTGAAATTACGAAAACTAGGTACATTGGTAAGAGGATATAACCGTATTTGGTAACACCAGATTGAATATATTGTTTATAAATGTCGAATTTAATACTATTCACAGCTCTATCTTCTTTTTCAATGGTACGACCTTTATGTTCATCATCACCACCAGTGTCAGCGGTTGCAGTTACAGATTTTTTCAGTTGTTCCAATTCCTTAGTTTCCCTTTCTTTTAATTCTATCTCTTCTTCTTTTAAAACTCTTTCATCTTCAGTTTCTTCTTCTTCTGCAGTACCTGTATTTTCTAAAAGAACCTTCAACGTAGGGTTGTTTTCTTTCATATAGTCAACTGTACCAATCTCAGCAGAACCGTCATTACCTAAAACAATAATACGAGAAGCTTTATCGATTAGAGATAATTGATGGGTAGCTAAAATTCTTGTTTTACCACCGACTAATTTAGTTAAACATTCGTCCATAATATGTTTACCAACACGAGAATCAACAGCACTTAAAACATCATCGAATAGGTAAATATCTTTATTCTTATAAACACATCTAGCCAGATTAATACGAGCTTTTTGACCACCAGATAATGTAATACCACGTTCACCAATTTCAGTTTGATCACCAGCCGGTAAAATATCCATATCAGATTCCAAAGAACAAGCATGTAATACTTCCTTATATTTTTTTTCGTCGTAAGGAGAACCAAATAAAATATTATCACGAACAGTTGCATTTTGAATCCATGGATAACCACCCATTAATAAATTACCATTAACTTGTAAGGTACCGGAAGTTTTTTCCATGAAACCAGCTAATGAGTTTAACAACGAAGTTTTACCAGTACCGATTGGGCCAGTAATCATAACAAATTCACCCTTTTTAATTTCAAAATTCAAATTGGTAAAACCTTTGAAAGTAGTCTTTTCTAAATCAACACTTTGCGAATCATCTTTATTCTCTTTTTTATTCTCTTTTTTGGCATCATTTGAATTCTTTTTATCAGCTTTTGTCTTTTTATCAGCTTTTGTCTTTTTCTTAGGATTTTTCAATTCTTCTTCTTTATCTAATTGTTCATAATTTGGCCAAACAAAGGAAGCATCCTTCAATTTAATTGCCACAGATTCATCCAATGGAGGTAATGATTTCATCTCATTTAAGTAAAATTTATCATAAACTTCAGAAGATTGTAATAAATTTTGAATACGATCCAAACCTAAAAACATATCGATAGAGGTACTGACGGCAATTGGGAAAAAGAACATTTGTAAACTTAAAACTTGGAATAAAGATAAAGAGGAGAAAATATTAGCTGGAGTTCTACCGCCATGATTAACCTTATACATACATAAGAAAGTAACCAAAGATGCAATACTTGTTAAGGAAAATGATAATGCAACTGTACCATTTCTTACATATTGTAATTTTTTAACATACTTAATTTCATTATTTCTAATATCTGTAATGTTTTTTTCGTATGCATCTTCCCAAGAATAGAATTTAACCATCTTCATATTATTTAAAATTTCTCTCATTGCAGAGACTCTCTCATCAGTGAATTTCAAAGAAACAACTCTTAAATTTAAGATAATCTTGAAAATGAAGAAAGAGACAAAGAAAACAGCGAAGAAAACACCAACACCAACTAAAGCGACTGGACCTAAGTTAATAATCAATAGAGTAATACAAATAGCTAATGAAGCAGGGAAACCTGCAATGAAAGGTTGGAAAGATAAAGCGAATTCGACTCTTGCCAAATCAGTAGTAACATACGATGTGATTTCACCATTTGGAAATTTATGTCTTGTATAACCATCAGCTTTAAACATTTTATTTAAAATAGCTTTTGTTAATAAAGCCTTGACTTGTGCACCTGTTAATTGAGAACTTAAAAAGAATTGATTGAAAAGAATACCATTACAAACCATCATTGCACATGAACCAATGGCATAACCAATACCTGCATTAACTTTTAATTCGGGAACCAAAGCTTTCTCACCGACGAATTTAATCAATCTTTTGGTAACTAAAGGTAAGAAACCAGATGCACAATTAGATAAGATAGCTAAAATGATTGATAGGAAATATTCAATTTTAAATGTAAGCATTAAAGCTTTTGCAACTGTAAATCTTGGTAACCTTGTTAATTTATGAACTTCTTCTTCAGTTGCATCTGGGTGTTCTTTTCTGTAAATTGCTCTATGTTTTTCCAAATATTTATTTAAATTTTTTTCGAATCTTGAATAAGTTGTGTTAATTGATAATCTTTTGTCCATTTTAAATAAATCATTAGGTTGAATAGTTCTCTTATAACCAACTTTAACGACAGAGACAACCCACCAAATGAAAATTTGTGAAATGAAATTAGCCTTCAATAATGGAAAAGTTTTTCTTTCATCATCATTTGCAGGGACTTCCGGCATTTTTTTGGAATATAAGAATGAAAACAAACGTTTTTGTGGGAAGACTTCAGAATCTGTAACTTTTTCCAAATCATCTTTATTCAAAAATGTTTTTGGTTTATTTTTATCGACAATATAATCACCAGATGGTGAATATTCATATTTTGAAAATTGTGATGAAACAAATGAATTATTATCATTTGATTCGATGGTATTAGCGTTCAATATAATGTTATGAGATTGAATCTTTTCAGAATCGACATCTTTTACATCACCAGATCCACTCGAAGTAGAATCAAACCCAATTCCTGGATTGTCGTGATTATTCTTCATTGCTTGACCTTAATTTTTTTGTCGTTTATACTGCAAAAAATAAAAGAGTATTGACCAGAGGGAAAAAAAGGATGAAAATAAAAGTAGGAACACTTATTTGCTGTATTTATATATAATTTCCAAATAATATATAAAAGATATGCCAATGTATATTAATTATTCTTCACATTCAAATAAAGATTGTTATCTCATTACTAATAAGTCAAAGTTTATTAATATTGTTTATATATATTAATTATTCACATCGCAATTTAAGTCACAGTAAGAAAATCACGTACTAATTATACAAAACAGGTATATTATTAGAGTCCATCTCTCAATAAAAATTTTTGCAAAGTTACTGTTTTGTTAAGTTAAAATTTGTTAAAATTTCACATTTTTGCTCGTTTCTTTTTAATTGGTTCTGTCAATTGCACGCACAAGCAGGTTTATATTCTTGTAACGCCCAGAATTGTAACACTAATAAAGAAGGCACAGAATTTCGGAAATTTATTAAAAAAAAAGGTTTTTTTAATAAATTTCGTAAAAACATCAGCTGTACAAGCCCTGTAGAAACAACACTTTTTTGATAAAAAGTATGTATAAAACGTTATTCTATTTCTTGACAAATATATGTACAAATGGGTATATCTATTTTTTGTAAAACTTTAATAATTGTATCTATAAATATATTTAATAATGTTATCTCCATCTCATTCCCGTTCTATTTATCCTCAATTGTACACTTGTTTACTTAACATTGGTCTTGCCCACATTAATTTATCAAGGGATGCCATTTTATACGCAGTTTTTTTAGTACCATATAGTGTTTTCTTTTCTTTTTTCAGTGTTGTATCAGTAATTCGAGAAGGTACTCCGTGCGGACAATTAATGCATTTATATTATTTCTTCACATAGTAATAACAAATGTGTTAAAAAAAAAAAAAAAATTGATTTTTTTATCTCTTAGTGATAGTTACTGGAGACTCATCCGAGAAAACCGAAACCATTAAAAATATATGTGTATTTAACATGTACAGGAAAATAATAAGAATAGGACTTATGCGTATGGTTATAATGTTTTTTATCGTAATTCTTCTTCCGAAATTATTGTTAATAATTTTTATGATAAATGTTAGAATTCGATTTCGTATATTTCTTGAATTATTTAGTGTTCCACGGAACAATTCATTTATTATTTTTAATATTTTCTTATCATGTTATTTTAATATATTAATATAATAGCTTAATTAGGGTTTTTGCAGCAATATTATTTGTTTCAGTAAAGGATTATATCTTCAATATTCTACAAAAACTAGTTATCTTAATCAATTGCGTTATCAACATGAATAATAGTAGATGAGTCGGTTTTGATAATCATTGCATACTAATGATAGATACGTTTCGTTACTGTTTTTTTTTTCTTGGAAATTATGTGACTGTGTTTAAGTTATCTTCGCTTAACTTATATGTTATAACAATATCTAACAATTAAAGATTTATGATAGAACGATACTTTAACATATATACACTTCATGCTAGAATCGAACCTCTAATCGGTTCATTATCATCTTATAATTTAATTGACATGTGACTATTAATCACATGACTTGAAATTCTGATTTTTTTCAGAAAGATCAAAAAGTAAAAAACTTATAAATTTTCATGTTCCGGGTAGCATTCAAAAATTTTTTTCAATTGAAATTTATACTTGATGAGATTTAATAAAATTGCGATGAGATGACATAGTACACTGGTTGGATCTATAGCAAGATGTAGTTGTAATAAGATTATATGTTATAAATAAACTCGAATTTATATTATAAAGGCTCTGATATATCGATTCTATAAGTGTTTGTATAACGAGTAAAGTAAGAATTATAATCCATTCACTATAATCAATTAACAACTCTGAGACTGCATTTAATCAGTGGCGATACAAAATGGGTTTAGCTGCAACAAAAAATAAACAAAAGTTTGGTCTTGATCCAAGAAATACAGCATGGAGTAACAATACTTCCAGATTCGGTTTTAAACAACTAGAAAAGTTTGGTTGGAAGACAGGTATGGGTTTAGGTATGTCTCCAAATGTTTCTCATACTAGTCATATTAAAGTTCATATAAAAGAAGATAATCTTGGTTTAGGTGCTAAAATAAAGAGAACTGAAAGAAAAGATGAATTTGATAATGGTGAATGTGCTGGTTTGGATGTTTTCCAAAGAATTTTGGGTAGATTGAACGGTAAAGAGGAAGAAATATCTAATGAATTAGAAAAACAACGGAAAGATAAAATATTAAATGGTAAATGGGGTATTCATTTTGTACAAGGTGCTGTGTTAGCAAGCACTTGGGATCCTGAAACAAAAGAGTTACGAAGTTATTCAAATGAAAAAAAGAGAAGCAGAAGTGATGATGATTCAGATGAAGATGATAAAAAGAATTCTAAAAAATCCAAGAAAGACAAGAAAGAAAAGAAAGATAAGAAAGACAAGAAAGACAAGAAAGACAAGAAAGACAAGAAGAAAGAGAAGAAAGACAAGAAGAAAGAGAAGAAAGACAAGAAGAAAGAGAAGAAAGAGAAGAAGGATAAGAAGGATAAGAAGAAGGAAAAGAAGGATAAGAAAGAAAAAAGATCAATAGAAGTTAGTGAAACTGCATCAAATATTCCAAAAACTGTATCAACAAGATTATCTGTTCGTTCCAAATGGATCAGACAAAAAAGGGCAGCTACAATGGATGCTCAAGCATTAAATGAAATCTTCATGGTTACTAATGATTGATGTTAATAACATTTTCATATTATTTGTCTCAATTAGCATCCAACGAGTCTCATTCGTTTCAATATATTTCTCATATTTCGTAAAAAGAAATATAATAAAATTTTAGAAATAACTTATATAGACAACAATAAAAATTTTAAAACATAATTATAATCATATTATAAGAAATATTAATAAGTATTTAAATGTAACTTCTTCATTAATAAATGATTTTTCTATATACCTAATTTTTCACATTAAAATTTTTAGATAAAATTCTCCCTTAATAAATTTAAATTATTAATTTATTAAGCCATGACAAAACCGAAACCAGCAGCGACGGCAATGGTAGCAACTGAGGATAAGATAACTTGGGCAAAGTTAATCTTGAATGATGATGGGGCAGCAGAGCTAGAAGAACTAGAACTAGAACTAGATTTGGAGCTAGAACTAGACTTAGAACTAGACTTAGAATTAGACTTAGAACTAGAGCTGGAAGACTTGGTAGAAGAAGTACCAGAGGAGCTACCACCAGAAGAGTAAGTAACATCACCAGTGAAGATGTTGGCACCGGCAGTACCAACGGAAGATAAAGCGGAAGAACAACCAGATTGAGTAGTGGCGCTCTTTAAGGAAGCAGAACCACTGAAACTACAAGCAGAAGACTTAGAACCATTGGATTCGTAGTAGTAGTTTAAGACGAAGTTTAATTGTTGCTTGGAGTTACAGAAAGAGTAAGCACCGTATTCACCGGTGGTACCGTTAGCAGTAATACCAGAACAGTCAATAACACCACAAATGTATGAGAATAAATCTTGGTAATCATCTTCATCAACACTGTCATCAACAACACAAGAAACAGCATCGTTCATACAAGAACATAAGTCAGAGTTTGGAGATGGTGGTAAAGAAGTGTTAGCTTTCCAGTTAGAGTTGGTAGCTGGACAGGATAAACTCGTGGCAGATGGAGTGTAAGTAGAGGAGTTAATGCTTGTTGGGTCAATGCTATGGATTTCTTGAGAGTAATAAGAGTAATCCTTTAAGGTACTGACGGAACTACTACCATCGATGGAGACTAAACCGTAGTTGTTAGTTTCTTCGAAGTATAAGTAAACAATACCACCGGACCAGACATTAGTCATGTTAGAGCCGTATAAAGCTTGAACTTCAGTGAAAGTTCTTGGAGAAACTTCGTTACAACCGTATTCGGAGAAGAAAACTGGAACGGTGATATTAGAGAATTCTTTAGTTCTGTCAGCGTAACCAGATTTTTCGTAAGTGGAAGCACCACACCATTCGTACATGTTAATACCATAGAAATCAGCTCTGACATCGTCATCACCACAAACGAAGTAGTCGGCGATGGAGACTCTGGTCTTGGAATCATCGTTAGAAGAGTAACCAACTGGGATGGATCTGTAACCTTGGTCAGCAATATATTTCTTAGTATCTCTAATAGCAGCCTTAACGAAAGCGGAGGCACCGGTGTTAGTGTTATCGTTGGTAACTTCGTTACCAGCAAAGAAACCTAAGACATTTGTGTAGTTAGCAAAGACATCGACAGCGGACTTGTATCTTTCTAATAAGTCGACAGTCCAAGTTGGGTCATCTCTGTTAATAGATTCAGTTGGGGAAGATAAATCAGCAATAACATAGATACCAGCGTCGTTTAAAGCTTGCATACATTCAGAATGATCTAAAGTGACATTAACAGCGTAAACTCTAATGACGTTAGTATCAATAGCTTGTAAGTATGGGATATCTCTGGAACATGTTTCGTAATCAGCTAATGGATCGACGATAGTAGAACCATCGGTGACGTTAGCGGTATCTTGTTGGTAAGCAACACCTCTCATGTAAAATTGAGAACCATTGTTAGAAAAGAAAAATTTGTTACCAACAATTTCAATAGCTGGTAAATCATCAGCAGATGCTAAAGTAGCACATAAAGAAGCCAAAGCGACGGAAGCAAACTTTTTAAAAAGCATTTTCAAAAAAGTATGTGTTGGTTTTTTTAGTTGTTTTTATTATACGAAAACAATAATTAATGAAAAAAACTAAAAACTAAATAATTATAAATACTAAAAGCAAAATAAAAATATGAAAGACGAAATATTCTCTATAAGAACAGAATTAAATTTAAAACATATTAAAATTTGATTATTATTTATATATTAAAAAATGTCAAATGGTATCTGATCATTTAGTTAAATAAATTTTTCACTAATTACCAAATTCTATTTACATTTAGATTTAATTAATTTTCCACTTATAAGCTTATTTTTTTGTATGGTGATTTTAGAAGGGACGCCAAAAATAGTAACTTAATAATATAAATTTCATTCACTCTGATACACTATAATAAAAAATTTCGCAATAGTTATAAAAAATATCTTTTCTTTAAGAAAGCTTAATAGCAAGAGGGGGAATCCACTTTGTATGATGAATTATAAAATCACATAATTAAAGTTCATTTCCGGCAGTTGTTATTTGTTTCTTTTTTTTGGCTTTCCAAAGCCAAAAAAAAGAAAAAAGTACCAAGTTAAAACTGTTACAAAATTTTTTTTTTACATATTTCTACCTAGGTTTAACTGCCTTCCGAGTCTAATTTCACTTTCGAAACGGAACTAAAAAGAAAAAAAAAGCAATTTTATTTATTTTTGGGATGATTTCATCGAGGCTTAAATTTTTGTTTATTTATATATTTCCCTATTAGGAAAATACGACATATAAATAAAAAAATACGATTTTGCACTCTTGAGTTGCACTTGCTACGGGTTCATTATAAGAGACAATTTACACAATAAATTTAAAATATCTCTTTTAGGAAATATGTTTTAATATTCTTTTTTTATGAAAATAATGAGGTAGTTGCACGAAGATATTTGGCAGCGGTTAGATATCTAAACCCGTCCAAATCAAGTTTTTTTCTTCTCGAAAGTTATTTATTTTTTTTGAAATAAATATTTTTTTATTAATTTATATTTCCGTTTTAGGATATATAATTATTATAATTTTTGATCCAAATTAAGGTATATACATGCAAAAAGATGATGACTATATTATAAAATCTTGACTATTAAATGACAGTAAAACAAGCAAACAAATTGTAGTTAGTTAAAATAGTAAACTTAACGTTCATTTTAAAATTGTATTATTAAGCATCTTTTACTTCAAGTAGTATCCTAAAAGAAAATGTATTTTGTGAAATATTAAGACACCCAAGAATATATTAATAGATTTGTTAAATTACTTTAAAGGTTAAAAAATCTGTAAAAATATCGATGCAAGATTAACTATAATTTAAGTTTGAAATCGGGTATGGATAGATGGCTAAGATATTTTAAAATTTTAAATATCAATTCGTGTTTTGGTGTTTATTTTTAAAATAATATACCTTGCCAAGAATATTTATATTACTTAAATTTATTTAATACTTAATGATAATTATATCTCCATAAATTTACGAATTAACTTTATTTTTTTAATACGTAAAGAGAATTTTCAACCATATCATGTCTATATTAATCTTAAAAATATGCGTGAACTTTCAACCATTTTAATTAAGCATAATAACAAATAATTATTAATACATGATTAACTTAAATATCATTTAAATAAAACATAGTTTCAGATAATACGTAGTAAACCCAGTATAATAATATATTTGTTTACTGCCCGATAGATATAATTAGGATAGAATAAGAAGCATACTTTTATTGTCTAGAACTTGTCATATTATTTGTCGACAAGTACTTATGTTAGTTTAATTTTTTCAAAGGTAAGAGAAAGCTATTTGGTTATTAATTAAATTATAATTTTTTTAGTATAAATAATCTATAATATTCATGAGTAAACAGCCCCATTCTTTATTAGTATATGAATTATGCAACAGTTTTAAATACAGGCATCAATGGTGTTGTAGTAAGTACAGTTGAGGGCGCATTCTCTCCGGTATCGTTATTATTTTGTGAGTTGGGTTGAATCAATCCTGATAATCCTATATTTATATTATTTATTATTCTTACCTGATCTGGTATAATTTTAGATATTAATATTGGTATCAAAATTGAAACTAATAATATACCAAAAACCAAGAAATATAAAAAAAAATATTTCCTAATTATTGATTTTCTTATCCTGGCTTCTTTAGTATTTAAAAATACTTTGTTAGAAATCAAATATCCAGGCGTCAACCAAAATAAAATCATTGAATGCCAGTAATCAATGAATGGGATAAACAAGATTGGAGTTTGCAAATATAATAATAAATGTCCCAAATAGAAATCTGCAGCAAAATAGGTCAATTCCATAATTTTAACGATATACTCTCTAAGAGGTTGGAGGAACATTTTCCAACCTATACCAGTACCAATCCATTTGCCAGTCCACCAAGCGATACTTGACTTATTATTCTTATATTCTCTTGATAGAAGAAAAACAGTAATAATTTTGAAAAAAAGAATAGTGAAATTAATAGAGGTCAAAAGTAATATAATACTTCTACTAATATTGAATCCCTCTAAGAAACAAATTATTTCAAATGTCAGTAAATAAACTATGACAGACATACCATGAGCCACAAATGAAATTGTGTTACCAATTTTTGAGCACACCAACGAAGCAAGAGATATGAAAATAAGTGACACACAAAATAATACCAAAAGAATAATTGCGTTAAAAATAATTGGGAAAAATGTGACTATAAATAACCGAATTATGGAATTAGTAGGGTCAACATTACTAACACCATTCTGAGAATTCATAAATGTGTACGCAGTAAAATTGATCAGTAAGACAAACGATGGGATTATTAGTTCTAATAGATATATATCTTTTATTTTTGATTTTTTGGTTTCCAATGGATTTGTTTCGGACTCATCGTTTATCAATTTCTGTTTATAACCTGTATATTTTGCTCTTGATGCTTTAACAAAAGTTGACCAAGATTCTGATTTATATTTTATATTACCAGATGATAACCAATGTATATAGTTTTTGTAATCGAGGAAGAATTCTGAAAAAGAAAATTGATGTGGATTAAATATAAATGGTGCAAAACACATTGATATAACAGTTATCCAAAACCATAAAAGAGCCGGCTGCCACATTGTCAAACATCCAAACAATAACATTGTAAATACTTGAAACCCAGAATAAATTGATACACCTACAAATCTTGAATATAATATAGAAAAGTTGTTTCTTGTAATTGCGAAAGAACGTCCTGTAGCAATGTATTTTGCTCCACCAAATGTTAAATTGGTAGTTAGTGAATTCGAATAAACCTGGCAAACAAAAACTTCGAATAAAGGAGCTAAAGAAAAAAGATGGTGTAAAAATCTTGAAATTGTTTTCCATATTCCCTTTTCCAACAATTCTAGTATCAGTAGTGGGGCAAATGCAATAAAAAAAACAATGAAAATCGAAAGAATAAAAATTGAAACCCAATTCAATGCTGGTTGTAAATTATAACATCCAACAGGTTTTTCTAAATCAGTAATTGGAGCATCTTTATTGTAATTACAGATTATAATTTCATTATTTAAAGCACCCAAGTTGATCAACAATAAAAAAAATAGTTGCACTGATAGAGAAATGAAAAGATTATTCAAATGAAATCCCGGATGTGCATAAAAGAACGAAAGGAATCTGTCTATTGGCAATTGTGTTCCTAAGTAGTAATATTCTCTTGATAAAAATTGTTCACCCATCCCAGCACCTATCTTTGTTGTGAAATTTAAAATAGAACCAAACCCTAAGTCTCTACCTTTACCACATTGATAATAATCACTATGTTTAATTCTTCCACCACGACATAAAGCATTTATTCCCGAATATATATCTTCATTTAGGTGGAGACCTTTTTGGGCTTTGGACAAACCACCTCTAGTGGTCATAAAAATCGCATTAATGAAATCTGGATGACCGTAATGAAGTTTACCACCTATCTCAGCTAAGGTTCTAGCAAATAATGTTCCAAAAGTTTGTTCTTTCCCAGCTGCAATATCGCCCAAAACGCCAATATTTTCTGAAAATATATATTCTCTTGCACCAACAATAGCAACTGGTGCCACATCTGGTCCATATTCGATCCCGGGAATATAGGGCATAGATGTCTCTAAATCTAGTTCTTCAAATTCACTTAAAACAGACCTAATTTTTAAACATTCTTCTAAGTAGTTATCTTGATTAGCGTCAACAACCTCAATGTATTCACCTCTATAAAATATAATAGAATGATTTTGGTTATCGGATTTACCATCTCCTAAAATAGGATTCCCAGATAACTTAATTCTAAATATCGGTTTTCTCTGTCCAGTAGTTGAATCGATAGGAGAATAACCACTGGTTAAACAGGAATAATATTCAATATCATTAGATTCTTCAATTTTGACTTCTTCCAAATATGATATATAGATACCAGGGAAAGCTTTCAAAATAATTTCTGTGTTTTCTTTTTCTGCATCAGTAAACTTTGTATATCTTTGCATAGCAATTAACATTCTAAATTTACGAGATGCCATCTGATCTAATTCCTGTTCTAATGATTCTTGTGTATCGGAGTATATCTGTAGTAATGAAGGGTTTTCAACTTTATATAATAGCTTAATGGCCTTATTGTAGTTCATAAACCCAGATATTGTTCTATAAAGTGTTTGTGATCTTAAAGATGCCCAAATCCTAGTTCTTAATGTATAAAATAGTTCGGAAGATGAAAACCCAAATAAATCAAAAGGCAATTCATTTATTTTTTTTTCAATTAACTTATCAAAATAAAAACCATATACTTCTTTATCACTAAACGATTCTTTAGAAATATTAAAACTATCTTTATCGTCATTATTTTTTATTACATCTTTTTCCAATTTCAATAATTTAGTATCTTTTATGAAACATTCCCATTCATCACTATGCAAATGTTTTAGATATTCCAAAACCGATATTTTTGTCTTAGTTGAATCTTCTCTAATCAATTCTTGTAATGACAACAGTATAGTCTCTGAATAATGGGGAACTAATATAGTAAATGTAGGCATACATTCTATTGGTAACGGTTCGGAAATTGGTGTTGATAAAGATTGTGCAAAAAAAGATATTCTTCTTTGAGCTTCTGAGTCACTGAAAAAAAATTCCATTGATTTGAATGTTGAGTCATCTTGTGCTACAAAAAAAGTTGGTGATTTTAATACTCTTTTATCCAACACTGGGGCATCCATTTGTTGATATAATAATCTTTGAACATGTTCAATAGAAATCAAATGTTCTCTATACATAGAAATAATTATTGAATTCCATATTTGAGAAATAAGAAGTTTTGGCTTTTGTTTTGAACTAATTTCTGACGTCGCCAGTAATTTTGAGTATATTCTCTTGGGTAAACGTGAATAAATATTTTTCCAAGGCGTTAATATCGAAGCCCCTAATGAGAATGATAAAATAATTGAAAATATACAATTACAAATAATGTACCATAAATATGTGTCCAAAAAGAATAGACCCAAATCAGTTAAGATCATTAATGCCAATGTAATTCTTGATTGATATTTACATAAAAATGTTCCAAATATTGCATCCCCATGACACCTTGACATATCCATGATATAAAGTACCCTAATAGGGTCCCTTAATGATAATGTTAAAAAAAAATAAGATTCAATGAATTTAAATAAAAATACGAAAAACCATAAACCATAAGAAAACCATTTGCTCCTCCCAGATAGTTTTACGAATGAAGCAGAGAAAGTTTGCGACGAAGTATACAATCTTCTACCTTTCCCGCTTTTCAAATATGATCCAAATAAACCGCCCAAAGGTTGAATACTGAAGAAAGCGGTTGTTATGAAACTAATTATTAATTGTATTATCGAAATTATGAATGCTGTTTTTGAATGCACATCTAATTCAAAGAAACCGAAAATATATATCGATGGGCCAATATTTATAAATAAACAAATCAATAAACCCAAAAATCTTAATGTAAGATGTTGTGCACCTGGCCATTCTCTTGGTACAAAAGTCCATTCACAAATAGTTGCAATTAATTGTGTTATGCATGCAATAGCACCACCTAGTGCAATCACAGATAATCTTGATTGTGGCGTTGGTTGATTATTTAAAAGTTGAACATAATCTTTTGTATAAAATGATGGTGAATTGAATGAAGTGAAATACCAAAATGTAGAAAAATGAATAATTAAAAAACGATTAAAATTTGTAAAACAATGTAACCAACTTCTTGATTCTCTATAAGTTTTATAAAAAACTTTACTCCAATCAACATCTTTTAATAGAAGATATCTATTTTGTAATGGCTTATCTACTAATCTATCTGAATTTTTCAATACAATTCTTTCGATACCTTCAGGATACCAAAATAATTGATTAACATCATCATAACCAATTATATCTTTATGATCTTGGTCTCTTCTTTTCCAAACCCCATCTGAATTTTTTTTATAAAGTTCACTTTTCAAAAAATTATAAATTGGTGTGATGATATTATCTAAATAGAAAAATTCACTATTAATTTCATTACTCAAATTATTTTTATTATCATTTTGTAAATTTAATAGTTTTTGATCATAATCTAAAGCACATTTAAAGATAAAGCAAAGACACTCTGGAGCAAATCTAATTTGATTTGCTTCACCCCAACATAATAGAAATAATGATATTTGCCTAATCATTTGTGAAGGTGTTAATGATTTCATTTTTAATTTCCATTTATAATCTTCAGTTTTAAAGCTTTTATTATTTTTTAATTGTTCAGTTGTTAATGTGAAAAATTGATGATTTTTAATAAATTCTTGTTCTTTTAATTTCCATTCTTTAATTTGTGTCTTTATTGAAACACCTTTTTTTTTAGCAAATTTTTTATTTCTTTGTAATGAACTACCTTTTAATTTCATATTTTGAAAACCAATTTCTTCATCTAAATCCAATTGAGCTGCAAAATACCATTTTTTAAAATTTGAATTCTCACCACCAATATATGAAACATGCAATGAAATCAAAGCATTATAAGGAGTTGTTCTACTTGCTCTTGAATCTAATTGAGCTAATAAATGATGAAACATATTTTCTGATGAAGATTTTTGGAAACCAAATTTCATTTGTAGATCATTAAAAATTTCTTTAATTTCATTCTTCGTAACAGGAACATCATCATTTTGACACCAAGCAGGATACTCTATATCCACTGTCGAGATACCAGAACCAATTTGTAAACTTGAAGGTTCATACATAGTTTTCAATTCCTTTATATCGATAGGTAATTGTAAATTAAACAAACAAAAAATAATTTTATAAACAAAGTACAAGTTTTTACAAGAATCAAGAGTTAAGAATGATATCGTTTTTTTTTTCTTTTATATTATTATATTAATCGTTGTTTTGCTCAGCGGCTAAAAATTGGTTTTGTGTCACAAAACCAAAAAAACAAACAAACAAAACATTAAAACAATTTTACTGACATGTGAACTTCAACCGAATTATCAATTTTTACGAACCTAAGTTAATTGACACATTATCTATCATATTTCAAAAATTTAAATACAATAAACAAATAACGTGAGTATCGGGTTTAATATTAAATAAACATTGCAATAGTAAAGAATATAAGATAATTCGTACAGGGATTTAGTTTAATTATTATATATAAAATCGGGATAGAGTCATTTTAACCCCAATAATAATTACATAAAACTGAAAGAACAAAAAAAAAATGTAAACAAATAAACTACGAAAAAAAGCATTAAAATATATAATAATTTTTTTGTGTCTTTTTACCTAACATAAAAATTAGACATTTCTTATTATTGAAAATGACATAAACACGAAAAAATTATGTTAAATAAAAAAAAACTAATTTTTTTAATTTCTACCCCCCCATACTAATTCTACGTGTATTTTTTCTTTGGAGACTAAAGAGTGATTAAAATATTTGTTACCCGTTCATGAATATAAAAAGAAGTACAATTAAATCCGGTCATGTGCAAAATGATCAACCTTTATTGTTAAAATACATTTTTATTCATGAACACGTGTATCAAATAACAAAGTTTGTGTTTATCTATAACAATATATGTTCTTGAGATTGTAGTTTAACTGCAGTAACTATTTAAATCAACGTATTAAATATATATTTTATTATCTTATACGAATAAAATTGTGAAGATTTTCAATAAATATATTTTACTACCTAAAAATCACATGTTTCTCATTTCATTATTGTAAACTATTTTTTTTGATACACAAATAACTGTACAAGCTACGGGAAACAAATAAGTTGATTCAGAATAGTGTGAGCTTTTATTATTTTTATTATTAATTTATAATTTAACTGCTATGTTTTAATACCTCAACTTTATATTCTACCACACTTTAGTTTGCAACAAATTTTTCCAATTTCAAAATAATATATATTTTTAACACAAAACAAAAGAGAACGTAAAAGGTAAAGAGAAATTGTTGCAAGAGAAATACAAAAACAGATACCAAATATCAACAAAAAATTGATTTTTGCCTCCCGAAAACGGAAAAAAAAGAAAAAAAAGGAAAAAAAAACACATTAACCAAATTAGTTGATCAGATAATAAACCAATATTTAATAGAAACTGCTGTACAAGTACACATTCGTGTTGAAAGATAATTTCCTCATATTGACCACTCGTAAACAAACACAAAATATAATTTCTTTTTTAATTTCTTTTTTAATTTTTTTTTTCTTTATTTGAGAATTTGTACCAAGAAGAAAAACATTAATCTTTCTAAGAAACTTAAGTAACATTGTCGTTCTATTATAATGAAATAATAGTTTCAAAATATAACGTTTCAATCTCTACAAGACATTCACAACAATTGAGTTGTTAACAACTAACTAATAAAGTTACGAAAATTATATATATATATTTTATTCATCAATTTCGTACCCGTTCAATTAATTTCAGTATAGTTTATTTTTCATTATCAATAATTCCTTTGAGTTAATATTCATTAGAATAATTGAAACAAAATAAACATCAACTTTGTGACTTTTATGGACAACTGATACTAACGACAAATTAAAATTTATAATTTTTTTTTCATCGAAAATTTTATTATTGATATTATATATATCGTAATGAAATGGGAAAAAAAAATTTTTTTATTTGTTGATTATTCTCTTTTTTTCACGTTTGTCTATTAATATATATAAATGTAATTTATTTTCATTTCTTTGTTTCTTTATTTTTCTTTTTTTTACTGATTCTTATTTAAAATCACCAGAGAAAAAATATTCAATCTTTCACATTTAAAAAAGAAATTATTATTATATTAACTTTTGTGCTATTTACACAATTTCCAACTAACTAGTTAATTCATTCATTTTAAAATATAATAAAAAAAAATATAAAATTTTCTTTTTGTCAAAGTCACTCACTAATATAAAATCGATTTAAAATTTTTTCCTATACTTAATATTATAAAAAAAACAATATGCGTTTTTCCACTTTATTAACTTCCGCTTCCTTAATCGGTGCTGCCGTCGCTGCTCCAGCTGGCCATCAACACAACAAACGTGCTGTTGTTACCACCACTGTTGATAACAAGGTCACTGTTAAAGTCACTATTGGTCCAAATGGTGAAACTATGGGTGTTCCAGCAACTACCACTGTTGCTGCTGCCGCTGCTGCTGCTGCTACCACCACTGCTGCCGCTGCCGATGCTGCTACCACCACTGCTGCCGCCGCTGTTGCCGCTGCTACTTCTACTGCCGCTGCTGCCGTCGCCTCTACTTCTACTTCTTCCACCTCTTCCAGCTCTGACTTCGGTGCTGGTGCTAAAGGTGTTACTTACTCTCCATACAATGCTGATGGTACCTGTAAGTCCACCTCCGATGTCGCTGCTGACTTAGCCACTTTATCTGATTTCGAAATCATCAGATTATACGGTGTTGACTGTAACCAAGTCGCTAACGTTTTACAAGGTAAGGCCGCTAACCAAAAGTTATTCTTAGGTATCTACTACGTCGACCAAATTGAAGCTGGTATCTCCACCATGGCTTCTGCTATCTCTTCTTACGGTTCTTGGGATGATGTTTACACCGTTTCCATCGGTAACGAATTAGTTAACAGTGGTGCTTACACTGTCGACCAAGTCGCTTCTTTCGTCTCTACTGGTAGAACAGCTTTAACCGCTGCTGGTTACACTGGTCCAGTTGTCTCTGTCGACACCTTCATTGCTGTCATCAACAACCCAGGTTTATGTCAATTATCTGACTACATGGCTGTTAACGCTCACGCTTACTTCGACTACAACACTACTGCTGAAAATGCCGGTGCTTGGGTTTTATCTCAAATCCAAAGAGTCTGGACTGCTTGTGGTGGTGCCAAGAATGTTTTAATTACTGAAACTGGTTGGCCATCCCAAGGTAGCACCTACGGTGTTGCCGTACCATCTAAGGCTAACCAACAAACCGCTATTGCTTCTATCAAGGAATCTTGTGGTGCTGATGCCATTTTATACACTGCCTTCAACGACTACTGGAAGTCTGACGGTGCTTACGGTGTTGAAAAATACTTCGGTATCTTCTCCAACGAATAGATACATTAATTTGTTATTTTTTCAATCAAGAATACTTTTTTTACTCCGCAAAGGGTTGTAATTTGTCTTAGTCTGTTAATACATTCTTAAGATCACTTTTAAATTTCTTAATTGTCAAGAACAATTATATTTTCTTCTTAGAAAAGTTACGAAATCACTTAAAAATTTCATGATACCCTTTTCTCAAAAATAAATACCTATTTAGCTAGTTTCGTTGAGTCGAAATTATGTAATAAAATATTTTAAAATTCATTTTAATCTATAATATAATTTTTTATATATTTATATATTTATGTATACTGTTGTTACATGAATATTTCAGAGATTACGTCTAGTTGGTGTTCTAGATCTATTACGTCTTGGAGGAGTCCTTGACCTATTACGTCTTGGAGGAGTCCTTGACCTATTACGTCTTGGAGGAGTCCTAGACCTACCAGAACTTATCGAATTTGAATGTCCATTAAACCTTGAGACTCTTGGTTTATTGGATTGATCTTGTGCTTTTTCACTTTGACGGTTATTGTTTTTATTTTCTTTACGTAATTTAATGGTAGCCTCTATTCTTTTTTTTCTTATCTCTTGATATACTTGTTCTCTTTTAGCAGCTTCTATTTCTTTCTCTTCACGTTTCTTTTCTTCAACAATGTTTAAATGTTTTCTCATTTTTTCAGTTAACACACCCAGACCAATGGCTGTAAAATAGTTAATAGAATATCTTGTATTATCAGGATCATCCACAGGAAACATGTTTGATAAATATGGTTGGATATATTCTTCATCCAATCTATTTTTTAATTCGTCTATACCAATTTCTAATATTAATTCTTGGAATATATATTTAATAAGAATTCTGCTTGGCGGTGTCGACTCTTCTTCATTTATATGTACAATCGAGAATGCTTCGAATCCAAGATAATCTGATGCAAAAATATGACCCCATGATTTTCCAACTATTCTTAATTGATTTGGTTCAAATTCATCTGGCGCTCCATAATGCGTTTCCCATATTTTAACAAATGCATTTTTCCATGATTTATGCCCATTTAATAATTTTTCATATAATATACCATAAAATTTAGAGTATGTTGTTTCTTGGATGCTAGTTTTAAATATTATATCAATAACATTCTCTTTTTCAGTATCTGGTACTCTTTGTTTCATAATTTTATGTGCAGCTTCATCACCTGTAAGTGAGCTTTTAAGTAGTAAATATATCTTCTTTTTAAATTCAACATCTTCAATACCGGTACGATCTTCAATTTCCAAAACATGCGAATCAGGCTTATCAATTTGTTCATATTTGTTTACAATATTTTCTTTAATTTTATTATATGATTCATTTTGTTCATCAAAATCTTCAATATATTCAAAATCTTTTAAATTTGTCGATGGTTCAATATTCTTCACATCTAGAATGAATGTATGGGTATTGCTTTCATGGGGTTGTATATTTATTAGTGTAAAATAATTGTTTTTATAATTCCTTGCTCGAAGCTCAAAGAAAGATTGTAATGCATCAAATGACTTTTGGTTCAAAATATGAGTTTTATAATTTTTTTGTAAAAGATCTCTTAATTTTTCACATATTTTATCAGTAACTGTTTTACAAACATTTGATAATTTTTTACCTGTTTTTTCCATTACTGAAATTGTTACATCTATTGATCCATTTTCAATATCTTCAAGTAACAAATGAAGTATTTGCAAGATAACAATCTCATGAATAACATCATAATTAAATAATTGACAAATTATAGACACCATTAAACATGTACGTTCATTATCATATGCGTTATAACCTTCAATAAAGTTTGCTATGCATTCCTTGACCATCAGTTGGCCTATTTCTGAGAACTCTGAATTCAATAAAGCAACTAAAGCTGCGAATCTAATGGCATTATCGTCTTTTAATTGATTTTCAATTATAGATGACACTATTAATTTCTTACATAACTTCACATTTATACTTAAAATTTGTAGAAATGAATCTTCAATTGTGTTATCATTAATATTTGCTAAAATACCATCAATATGAGATTGGGCCATCTGCCAATTTTCTTGTTGTTGTTTCTTGCTCAGATCGAGGTTTTCTTCCATTTTAATTTTAAATATTATGTTCTCACAATTCTCAAATACTTAAAAAATGTATTATGAATATGGTGTTTGCTTGTTAGAATTATTTTCTTTTAATATTATATATGATTAAATTTACTTTTTAATGTTTTTTTATCATTTAAAATTTTTTATATTTTTCTTACCCTTAGGCTCATCGCAGATTCCGAATTGGTTAATAATATTTAAATTCGATAAATTACTAAAGACTGAAGCCACAATATATATAAATTTATAAATTTATAACTTTATTGACCTTTTATATCTTTATTAAGACTTTAATTATTAATAATGTGTAATTTTCTATATTAAGTTTTCCATTTTTATACAATTTTAATAAGAAAACAAATAATTCATTAATTATATTACAGATCATGACAAAAATAGGTATTGTGTTAGAACAAGTTGATAAATTAGATTTTGATAAACTTGAAGAAGTCTTTGATATTTTTGCTAATGAAATTTCAAAAGACACTAATGGTAATAATTCATTAGATATAATTTTAACATCTAAATTTAATTCATATATACATTTAGATTATATTTTAGGTAATCTATATTCAAGAAGTAGAGATTCATTAATGAAATTCAATTTACCGTTGGTACCTATCGACGTTTTATTAAAATCTCAATCTATTAATAATTTACAAAATTTCAAATGGGATATATTATATGGTAATAATGGTGAAGATTTATTCCCTAATATGAGTTTAAAATATATTAAATTTAATGAACCTATGTTATCGAAGATTGAATCGTTTAATGATTCAAATGATAAGAATGAAAATGAATATTCAGTCAGTGCATTAGGTGGCACATTTGATCATTTACATGATGGTCATAAAATATTATTAACTGTAGCAAGTTTTTTAACTAAAGACAGACTTATAATTGGTATAGCAGATGAACAATTATTGAAAAATAAATCATATTCAGAATTTTTAGAGAATTTCAATACAAGGTCAGAAAACGTAAATAATTTTATAAAATTAATAAAACCAACTTTAAAAGTTGAAATAAGTAAATTAAATGATGTCAGTGGACCAACTGGTAAAGTACCAGAGATTGAATCATTAATTGTCAGTCGTGAAACAATTAAAGGTGGTGAGGCAGTTAATAAAATTAGAATCGAAAAAGGTTTCAAACCATTAGATATATGTATAGTCAATGTATTAGGTGGCCAAGAAGGAGATAATTGGTCTGAAAAATTAAGTAGTACAACTTTGAGAAAATATATCTCAACTAAATGAAAACAATCCATTTAATAAATTTTTAACCAAGAAACGTATGATTCTATGGAAACAAAACTGTAAACACATAATTAAATATATATAAATAGATGCATTTAAAAGGATATAAATAAAAAATTTAACACTATTTAACATATTTATAATAAAAGACTATTCCAGAATTGAAGAATCATCTTTAACTAAAACTATTGAAAAAATTATACAAAAATTGACTCTTTTCCATAATTAACTCTTAATGCATTTCTTATTTTATGTAAAATTTCATAATAAAAAATAAAAACGCCATAGTTAAAAAAATTGAATAATTTAAACTCTAAGTTATGATTCATTTGATGAGAAGCCATTCGAATTAATATTTATTTAAGTTAATTAATGAAATGGTTTCTGAATTTAATAACATCAAATTAAAATTATACTCATTTTATTTTTAAATTAAAGATTATTTGTTAAATAAATTAGATTTAAATCATGTTATAAGGGTCAAAAAAAAATTAATTTATTTATTATTTAATTAAGATGACTACTTTTATTTTATTATATTTATATATAAATAGACTAAAATTATTTGATTTAAAAATATAATTCATAAAATAATGTAACTTTAGATTGAATCTTAAAAGTTTTCTTAATATAAATAACTTAAAACTAATTTAGTTTATTTTTTCTATTTGTTTAAATTATCAAGGAGATTAGAAAACTTATTTTAATATAAATTTTAGTTTCTTAAATTCTTAATATTAATTTATCTTAATATCCGGTGTGAATGTATATATAAAACCAAAGTCTACATTCATTATAATAACATTATAAAAGTAACAATTTTATAGAGTTAACATTTTCATTCTTTTTTAATTCATTTTTAAAAATATGTGTGGTATTTTAGGTATAACATTAGCTGATCAAAATAGTTCAGTGGCCCCAGAGTTAATTGATGGTTGTATTTTTTTACAACATAGAGGTCAAGATGCCGCTGGTTTAACAACTTGTGGTCCTCGTGGTAGATTCTACCAATGTAAAGGTAATGGTATGGCAAGAGATGTTTTTACTCAAAATAGAGTTGCTGGTTTAGTTGGTTCTATGGGTATTGGTCATTTACGTTACCCAACTGCTGGCTCTTCTGCTAATTCTGAAGCTCAACCATTTTATGTAAATAGCCCTTATGGTATCAGTTTAGCTCATAATGGTAATTTAGTTAATACTGTATCATTAAAACGTTATCTTGATGAAGATGTTCATAGACATATCAATACCGATAGTGATTCAGAATTATTATTAAACATTTTTGCTGCTGAATTAGAAAAACATAATAAATATAGAGTCAACAATGATGATGTATTTCATGCATTAGAAGGTGTTTATAGATTGTGTCGTGGTGGTTATGCATGTGTTGGTATGTTGGCAGGTTTTGCAATGTTTGGTTTTAGGGATCCAAATGGTATTAGACCATTATTATATGGTGAAAGAACAAATGATGATGGTACAACTGATTATATTATTGCTTCCGAAAGTGTTGTTTTAAAAGCACATAATTTCACTAACATAAGAGATATAAAGCCAGGTGAGGCTGTTATCATCCCAAAAGACTGTTCTGTTGCTAAACCTGAATTTAGACAAGTCGTACCTATAAATTCATATAGACCAGATTTATTCGAATATGTATATTTTGCAAGACCTGATAGTGTATTGGATGGTATCTCTGTTTATCATACAAGATTACAAATGGGTATCAAATTAGCAGAAAATATTAAAAAGCAATTAATAGATGAAGAAATTGATGTAGTTATACCGGTTCCTGATACAGCAAGAACTTGTGCATTGGAATGTGCTAATCAACTGGATATACCCTATAGAGAAGGTTTTGTTAAAAATAGATATGTAGGCAGAACATTTATTATGCCAAATCAAAAAGAACGTACATCCTCAGTTAGAAATAAATTAAATCCTATGGAATCTGAATTCAAGGGTAAAAATGTTTTGATTGTAGATGATTCGATAGTAAGAGGTACAACATCAAAAGAAATAGTAAATATGGCGAGAGAATCAGGTGCCAACAAAGTTTTCTTTGCTTCTGCTGCTCCTGCAATTCGTTATAATCACATTTATGGTATCGATTTAACCGATAATAAAAATTTAATAGCTTATAACAGAACAGATGAAGAAGTTGCTGAAGCTATAAAATGTGATAAAGTCATATATCAGTCTTTAGAAGACTTAATTGATTGTTGTAAAACAGATCAAATTACTAAATTTGAAGATGGTGTCTTCACAGGTAATTATGTTACTGGGGTCGAAGATGGATATATTCATGAATTAGAAAGAGTACGTGAACAAAATAAACGTAATTCAATCGAAGATGCAAAATCTGCTGTCGATATAGGTCTTTATAATTGTGCAGATTATTAATTTTAAATAGACACCATATATTTTGATTTAATATCAATTTATAGTTTTACAAACATTAACATATCATATAAACTTATTATACATTGAAACAAAAAATCATTTATATTTTCAATTCAATCTTATTTATATATTTATTACAACTTTTATATTACTAATTAGGATACATTTTCCATGTCAACATCACCATCTTCATCGACTTGTTGGGAGTTCTTATTACTTTCACCTTCATCATTGGCAGAAGCAGGTGTTTCAGCAACAGAAGAGTCAACTTCCATTGGGGTGTCTGCAATAGAATAGTCTACTTCCATTGGTGTATCAGCAACTGATGATGTAACTTCTAATGGTGTAGCAGTAACAGAAGAATCAACTTCTTGCGGAGTTGGAGCAACGGAAGAGTCAACTTCTTGTGGGGTTGGAGCAATCGATATATCATTTAATGGCGAGTTTTCAGAGGCAGGGATCTCAGCTACAGATTCAACTGTTGCATTATTATTGTTGTCAACTTCATTTGTACCTTTGTTTTCTGTCTTTGATCCAGTATTTTTTGTGCCTGGAGCATCACCTTTTGATAAACCTGGAATAGATTCGCTACCTCCAACGGCACCTCTCATATCTTCTACTGTTAGACTACCATCGGTCGGTTTACCATTTGCATCTACATTATACCTTTTTGTTCTATCATATAAACTTAAGTCTAAAACATCAAGCTCATCATCCTCCTGTGTTGTTTCTTCTTTCGATTTATCTGTTGTTTCAATTTTTGTCCATTTTCTATATTTGAAAGGGTATTTCTCTACTTCACCTTCGTCCATGACTTCATCATCATTTGCAGGTTGTATATTACTTGGAAATAAATTATTAAATGTTGGTTCATTAGTCTTTTCTTCACCTGTGCTTTTTGTTGGTGAATACCATTGGTATTCCCAATGTTCAATCTTGGTGTTGTTATGGAAAAAACCACCGTTATTAGCTTTATCAATTAGTGCATTCATTGTCAATGAATTTTAAGTTAAAACCTTTTTAAATTGTTGACAGTAATCTTAAATCATACAAAGATTATAATTACAATTATATATATATATATATATATAACAAGATATCTTAATTGTTATAGTTTATTGATGTTTATATTTTCCAAAATTTGATATTACGCTTAAGGCTCATAAAAAAACAGACTCCATTGAAAATTAAGCATTAAAATTAAAGATCAATTGAATTTATTAAATAATCAATTCAACTCTTTATATATCTCAAAAGATCACCCAAATGCTTTTAAATTGCACATTAATATATTGAAAACAAATAATCTTCAAATTTTTTTATTTCTTATAGCCTTCTATGGTCTATTATCGTATATTCCTGATATATAAAAATATAAATGAAACTATTTATTATATATTTTCAACCTTTTAAAATTCGATTGATTTGATTAAATGTGGAAGATTTGAGCACCTTCACACATTTTGGCAACTAAATCAGCATCTGTATCATAACCAACGTATGCAATGTAACCTGGTTCACCTTTATTACCATCTTCTACTGGATAATGAACTGGGGCAATATCTTTGTTTTCAATTAAACAATAAGATAAATGTTCTTCATTAGGTTCGTAATCCCTTGTAATTCTCTTAACCAGAGTTTTGAATTCACCTCTTTTATCACAAGATGGACCACCAACTGCCCACATTTTCAAAACAGAAGATGATGAGCCACCAATTTGTTCTTTTATTGGAGTACAATGAAACCATTCATAATTTATTCTGGTACCATATTTGAAATATTCTACAGCAGCTATTAATGATAATGATAAAGTTACATAAAATAGTAAAGACCAGATTTGTGGTTTTCTAACTTCTGGTTGTTTCTCTTGTTTTTTTTCCGCCATAATTTAAATTGTTGTTTTAAATCGTTATGGTAATTTGGATTTTAACTGTATTATTAATTAATTAAAATTGAATTAAAAATAATATAATGAAGTTAATAATGAAGACTATGCTTTATATCTTACCTTTAGTCATCGATAAAGTTAATAAATCATTCAATAAAATATAATTTTTGCATACTCCTTTACACAATCATTTCAACAATTATTAGAATTTTTCAAAAATTTCAAAGCTCTTGACTTTAAGCGGAATAAGTTAATTCGAAAGTATATAAATTGATATAATCTCAAGGGTATAAAATTGTATACTGTTAAAGTTATTTGATATTATTAACATTTATATATTCTAAATTGAATAAATAATATGTTAAAAAATATTTTTATACTTTATAAAGGTATATAAATGTTTTTTTTATTTGTTAAGTTTTTCTTTTCTTTAAAAATAAAAGTTATATTGATAGATCACAGATCCTCAATGAATAAAAAGTATACATATGTCAATGTAATATATTTTTTTTTTTTGTTATTTCTTTTCTTAATTATAAGTCTGCTTTTTGTTGCTTTTATAATTTGAAATCGTTATGAATCCAATCATTTACCATATTTAAAGCATTTTCTGGTTGATCGTATGGAACCATATGACCACCATTGAACAATCTTAAGAAAGTAAAATTTTTATAAGATTTGAATTCACCAGCATTTTCACCTTTTAAGCTTGAATAATATTTATGAATTTTTTCATTTTGGAATTCTTCAGTATGTTCCCAATCTAATACATCAGTCCAATGTTGATTTCCTAACCAATTGCAAATGAAATCTTTATCACCAGCGTAAATTAATACAGGTAATTTATAATCATCTAATAATTTGGTAACATGTTCATGATATGGTTTCATCCAATCACCATTGAATAAGAAGTTTTTATTGATATCGAAATTACAAGATTGGAAACTTGAGACTTCTGCACCAATTTCATTTTGAACAAATTCTTCATTTAAATATTCATCAATATATTGTAAATCATTATAACATAAAGAATCATTTTCACATTCTTTTCTAATATCATAAACATTTTTACCAGTTCTTTGATAAGGTAATAATTGAGCATTATTACAGTAAATCGAAGCTGGAACACAAGTCCAAACAGAATTTGAAGAATAACATGATTCAATTAATGATAAACAACGACCTAATGAATTTTCCATAGCTTGACATTCATCTTCAGACAATACAGCATCTGCACCACCTTCACCACAAGCCATTGGCTTATAATAAGGATATTGGCTTAATGGATCAGTCAAACCATTACCAATCATAACAGATGTTAAATTGAAAGATCTTTCTTCAGCTGGATGAGATAAAATTTCTGTTGCAAAAACAGGAATATAATGACCAGCATAAGATTCACCAGCAATATGGAAATCATTTTTAGAAAATTGTGGGAATTGTTTAAAAAATAAATCTAAGAAATTATAAATATCTTTTGAAGCAGCAATTGTGTTTGAAACACCTGAAGAACCGGAATAGGAGAAACCAACGTTAACAGGTTGATCTAAAAAGATTACAGAAGCATTTGAATTCCATGAGTAAGGGTTATAAATTGGTTTTAAAGTTTTATCGATTGAAGAAGAACCTAATTCAAAAAACAAACCAGTCATTGAAGAACAACCTGGACCACCATTCAACCATAAGATAACAGGGTCATTAACAGGATCATTTCTACTTTCAAAAAACCAATAGAAGAAATGTTTGTCATCTTCGACAACATCAAGATAACCTGAATATTGATTAACATCTGGATCGACACCTAGTTTTTCTGGATTCTTAATTTTTTGACTTCTTAATGTGTAGTCGTTTGATTTAGTATTTAAAATAGAGTCCCAGAATTTATTATCTTTAAAATTAATTTTTGTAATTGGTTTTGAAATTAAGTTCTTATTTAAATCTTTTAAATCCTGGACAGAGACGTAATTTTCCCAAATATCCAAAATCTTATTGTTATTGGAAGTGAATAAATCAATGACAGATTTATAATCTAGATTCAAATCCAAGTTATTGACGACATCATGAATTAAATCTTTAATTAATAAAAGTTTCTCATTCTTATTATTTCTTAAGAAATTAAATTGTTGAGGTAAAGTAATAGCGACAGTCAAATTAAATAGAAAGACACTTAATAAGAATTTAGCGACCTTCATCTTTAATGTTTTATATGTTTGAGATATAATGTTTTTTACACATTGATTGTAAAAAATATATTAATTAAAACAAGAATTAAAATATATAATTATAATCACCCATTTATATATCAATAAAAAATCGAATCTCCTTAAATTTAATAAAATTAATTTTACACAATAAAGATTAATCTCTTATCAATGTAAATCCCTTTTTAAGTACTGTTACCTCAAAGAGTGAGTCCAAGCGAAAGGCAGGGTAAATGCAATGTCCTTATAACAATATCATAAGATCAATACTATAATGCAATTAGAACAACCACCATCAGAACAACTACCATAAGAACAACCACTATTACAACAAGAATTACAACAATATAGTATAACGAGAAAATATATGGGTGTAATGATAATATATAATACCTCTTATATAATATGCGATAGTCATTGTCATACGATGATGACTATGATAACAAATACCAGATAAGTATATTAACTTGTGTTGCAATATTAGTTTATAATATTGTTACAATAGTTTAGTGTCATAATCTTATAATTATATATTAGTGTAATGATATAGTGAATGTTTATAGTTTACAATATATCATAATAAATAGATTTGCATATCATGCAATTGAAAAGCGACATGGTATTGTAGTATACAATAGCCTAACATACTATATCAGTTATATCAACAGGATATGATGATATACTTGACAGTTTATTCTATTCTATTCTATTCTATTATAGTATGGTTGGTTATAGTACAGTTCATCACAGTATGGTGTGTATGTTTACCCTGATAATGCCATTTGCAGCGTATAAGAAGGGTCGTCGTATACGATGATGGCTATCACATACAATACAACACTATATCATATTATACTATACTATACAACACTAGATACAACACTAGATACAACACTATATCACACAACACTATATACAATATCTTATACAATTTCTTATACAATGTATCATCAATGTATCATCAATGTAATTTGTATTATTGAATAATTGTATGGTTCTCATATTAATTTGCTCATATTAATTGTTTGTACGAAATTCTCATTTTTTTTTCAAATTTGTTTTTCTTAACTATGGGATCGTGTTTTGTACCAATTTGTTCGTTTGTTATGTATGGTAACTTTGGTGTTTTGTATGTAAATTTTGAAAAACTTTCTCCTATACTAAATTTGGTTTTACTAAAATTATTCGATGAGAATTATATATTTATATATTTATATCTGTATATAAACATATGTAATGTCACCACTAATTTAACATTCTTTTGTTGTATTCAAAGAGGTTAACCCCCCCAGAAAACAAATCATACACGCCATGGACAATCTATCTCATGGTCCTTATATACCTATTCCGGTATTCATCGTAAATGGTTTCAATGGTTTTATTTTTGTTTTGAATAATTATATACCAGGTGGGACTTATTTGATTGATTATATTAGGAAATCTCATCATGACGATCCTTATAGAACCATCATCGAATTGTTACTGATTTTGTACGGTGTTATTTATTATTTATCAAAACCAAAACAATCAAAAAAAATTGCACAAAATTCAAAAGAAAAATTTAAAAGTTTAAGTAAAAATGAAATTGATATGTTAATTGATGAATGGCAACCAGAAGCTATTGTCGATGATTCAGATATCGTTGAAGAATCGAAATGGAGATTATCAAAAATTCCAATCATTGATTCAAATGGTATTAAAAAATTCATTAATTTGAAAAGAGATAATGGCAATGAATCTTATAATAATGTATTCAACATGAGTTCAAACAATTCTTTAGCTTTGTCTTATAATAACGAAGAAGTCGTAAATGAAATTAAAAAGACAATTAAAAATTATGGTGTTGGTGCTTGTGGTCCTGCTGGGTTTTATGGTAACCAAGATGTTCACTATAGATTAGAATATGATTTAGCTGAATTTTTTGGTGTCGAAGGTGCTTGTTTATATGGTCAAGATTTTTGTGTTGCTGCTTCTGCTTTACCTGCTTTCAACAAAAGAGGTGATATCATCGTTGCTGACAATGAAATTTCTTTATCTTTACAAAATGCTTTACAATTAAGTAGAGCTACTATTTATTATTTCGATCATAATAATATGGAATCATTAGAAGTTCTATTAAAAGATATCAATGAATCAATTAAGAAAGAAAAATTACCTGATATTCCAAGAAAATTCATTGTCACTGAAGGTTTATTTGCAAATTCTGGTGATATTGCTAATCTACCAGAATTATCTAAATTAAAGAAAAAATATAAATTTAGATTAGTTGTTGATGAATTATTATCATTAGGTGTCTTAGGGGCAACTGGTAGAGGTTTGTCAGAATATTATAAAATGGATAGAGCAAATTCAATTGATATTACATTTGGTTCAATGGCCAATGCATTCGGTTCAAGTGGTGGGTTTGTATTAGGTGATCGTCATATGACTTTCCATCAACATATTAGTTCTAATGCTTATTGTTTTTCTGCGTCTTTACCTGCATACACTACAAGAATCGTCTCTAAGACAATTGAAATTTTACAAAGAGATAATTCAATTGTTTTACATTTGAACACTTTATCGAAATTATTACATGAAAAATTTAATCAAAATGATGAATTGAAGAAATTTATTGAAATTAAATCAAATGAAAATTCACCAATTTTACATTTTGAATTAAAATCAGATTTCAGAGAAAAGAAATTCGAATATAACAAAGAACAATTATTTGAAAAATTAAGTTTATTACAAAGAAGAGGTATGACAACAATGTTTTTTGACGAATACGAAGATGAAGAAATCTTTTTACAAAAAATTGTTGATGATCTTTTAATAAACAATAATATTTTAATCAGTAGACAACAAATTATATTGAGACACGAGACATTACCAATTTTACCAAGCATCAGAGTTTCAGTTACTGCCGACATGACCATTGAAGAATTAAGTAATGCAACTGACTCAATCATTAATTCTATTGTAGGATTATGTAGTTCATTATAATTCTAGTTCTTGTTGGATATTTGAATGAACAAACAATAAATAGATTTATATATTGACACTTTGATATGTACCATAAATAGAAACATAATTAATAACAGAAAAAGTGTATATGTTAATCTATAATTTTTTTTTAATTTTACAAGAAATTGTCATAGTATTACGAGTATGTTAAAGTTTCTTGGCGATATAGAATTGTTCATATTGCAAACATAAGACGAATTCCAAGATATCCAAGATACTTAAATTAGTTAATTGGCAAGTTGACCCCCACATCTTCATCATCCTCACCATAACCTCTTACGTTGGTGTAAATATGTATAGTTCTTATACCATTATCATGTTAAGCTGAGCCTTGTTTTTAATACTTTGTGTTTGTAATAAACAGTGGTACCGAAAGCACATTAAGAGAAAGCACGTACAATGGTTGCAAATAAACACTTAAATATTCCAAGGGCTAAGACTACAACGTAGAGACGCGTAATAAAAATTACGCGTAAACACATGTTAGATACTTGCGCAGCATACAGACAATCAATGGCACATATATTATATTAATATTCTCCACGCCATTGTTCTAACAACATAATATAAACTGTAGCAAACCTGTAAAACAAAATAATACAGACAAACAAACGGACAAATATGTTTTGATCAACAATTTGCTTGACAATTGCCGTACACAAAAGATGCTTGGGCTCGCCTTCTCCGCATACATCTTCGCCATTACCGTTTCTTTTTCCGCGTTTTTACAGGCGAGGTCGAACAGAAAAAAAACTGATTTTTGCGATGCTTTTTCTTTTTTTTTTTTTAATTATGAAATTTGCGGCTTTCTACGGAACATTCTCTCCAATTTTCCAACAAATTTCGAAAAATTCTAACCCAAAAATACATCCAAAACACACAAAAAAGCAATATAAAAAGAAACAAGAGACTCATGTTTGTACGATTGATTGTCTGTTTTGACATGAATTTTCCCAAAATAAAAAAAAGAAAAAATACAAAATTGAAATTGCAACATTTGAAAAAAAAAAAAAAATAAATAACAAAAAAATAACATCAATTTTCATACCTTGGGCTTATTGTAAAACTTTGAAACTAAAGGAAAAAAAAATATGTTAAAATTATTTTCATATTGAATGATGAGATTGAAATTTTTGTAAACTTGTTTTATGACGTAAATATTTGTAATAAAACACTTATCCTTCTTATTTCAACTATATAAACTTTCAACTTTACAACAAATTTAAGTATTCATTGTTTTCAATTTTTGATTTAGGTTGAAAACTAGCAAGGTTAGTGATATAACCATAATAAACAAATAACACAAATAAGTTTAACAAAAAAATATCTTAGGTCAAGATGATGCATTTTAGAAAGAAGTCTAATATGAGTAATGGTAGTGCTGAAGGGGATGTTAAGATTACCAAAGAAGATCAAGATAGATTAAAAGTCAGAACTGCTTCTGTTGCTGATCCAATTTTAGAAGCTGTTCAAGAAGCTCAACCTTTTGAACAAGCCGGTGGTTATTCAGATAATTTAAGACAATCTTATTACTCTCACGAAGGTGATGTTCTGCAAGATGTGTTTGGTCAACCAATTCACAATCCTGATATTTCAAATCCAACTAGATCAAGAGATGAAAGACCTCTAGATACTATAAGAAGTTTTGAATATGCTATATCGGGTGATCCAAGTTGGGGTCAACAACTAGAAACTTCACAATATGGTTTTAGAGTCAGACCAGATTTCCCATCTTTTGGTAACGGTAATCCATATGATAATGAAGGTAGACCAATTCAAAATCAAAATAATCAAATGTATGGTGAACAAGGGGTTTATCAAGCTCCACAACAAAGTGCTTTAGGTGAAGGTAAAAAGAAGAAGAAGAAGTTTGGTTTATTCGGTAAGAAGAAGAACTAATCTAACATATAAATAATACACTCAAAATGAACTATTTAAATTCTCTCTTTTTTGGAATTTTTTCCACTGATTATTTTTATTTTTTTTTTATTCCAAATCATTTCTTAAAATATAATTGATAAAACAAACTATTATTTTAATGATCTTATTCATAAAATATTCTAAAACAGGTATGGACATTAATTTAAAAACAATTCTAATACCATAGTAATATTATAATGCTCAAAACTAAAATAAATTTTGTTTTAAGAAATTGATTTAATAAAGATAATAATAATAATCATATTATGAAATGAAACAATACCAATATTAATATAAATAAAAATAAACACAAAAATATCAATATCATTAATTTATAAATAATTTTATTTAAGGAAATAATCAATATATTATATAAAATAAACGGTTACTACATATTAACTCTTTTCAGATTATTCATTTTTTTTTATTAAGTAAATATATAAATAATAAGTTAAACTAAAATTACTCGATTAAGTATACTACTCAATCTTCCTTAAGAGTGTGTTGTAGCTCATATTGGATATCTAAAGCATCATTGACTAAAAGGAAATCTAAAGTTTGTCCTTGAATTTCTTCTGGAATTATAAACTCACAAACAACTTCAACAAATTTATTGTTTTTATCAGATCTGTTTTCTTGTGGATGGCATCTTTTGATCATAAGTAATTCTGATCCTTTGTAACCAATACAGAACCACGATTCCTTTTGCATTTTAGGGAATTTATCACAATATACTTTAAATTCTCTTTCTGATTTACTAGCATAATGCTTACTTCTTAAAATCAAAGTTGATGAATCTTTTTGTTCGTCAAATTTAACATCTTTTAAAGTTGGCAATTTACTACATGTGTCAAGGAATTTTTTCACCGTTCTTTCATTTAATGCCCCAATATCTAACTGTTGGTTTGAGCCTCTTTTGACCTTTTCAGGAACTGATAAACATTTAACATCTAATTTTGAAGCTAATGATTTTAATTTACCGTAACTCATCTTACCAATTTGTTCTAAAGATACACTTCTAGTATTCTTGCCTTTATCAAATCCAATCTCGAAGCCTAACTCATCAAATTGTAAGTTATTCATTCTTTTTAATACACAACCTGGAAGGGCAGTTGCAGAATCATCTTCAAACCAATACCCTTGTTTTATACATTGCATAACCTTAATAATGGTTCTAACTGTGTCAAAATAACCTAATTCACTTGCAATATCAACAAAGGCTTGTAAAATTCTTAAAGATTGATCTAAAACTGAAACCGTATCTTGGATATAATCAGCAATTGGCAAATCTACTCTACTTAAATGAGCTTGTAATAATAAGAATGCTTTAACGTGTGTATCATGGATAGGTCTTTCAAAATGTCCAACAAAAATTGTCTCAGCAGGATAACGAGATTGTGCTGACATTTCTTCATTCATAATCGTTTCACCACCTCTAACTGGTAATTCATTATATTCTTCAGCTAATGATAACCATTTCAAAATATCAACAAACCTAGCTTTATTGGTGATTTCTGTTAATAATGTACGTACAGTTTTATGTGAAATATAGTAATACGATGCTACACTTAAGAAAGGCGTGGCTTCAATTTCATCACCAAATAAATTAACACAATCTGATATTTCTAATTGTTCTAAACTTTTATCAATTAATTCACTCATAAATTTGTGAATACCAGCAGTTGTAGTATCTTCTAAAATACCATAATACGTTGGATTGTGGTAAGCTCTACGGAAGAAGAATGTGTATTTCAAGAAATCTATAGCTTCTTGTTTATTTGAAACTGTACCAGAATTAATTTCTGCACCTAAATGATCTTCTAAAACTTTATGAAGAGAAGATTCAACAGGGAAACCAACATTTAAGAAATGTTTATAAAACATTTTCTTGTTTTCTCTGGTATAAACAATGGCTGTACCAGTTGTATCATAAGCAGGTCTACCAGCTCTACCCATCATTTGAAGAATATCAGTTAAATCCATATCAACATAGCCTTGTACTTTTTTATCAAAAAATTGAGTACCCTTTATAACAACAAGATGAGCTGGCAAATTAACACCCCAAGCTAATGTTGAGGTTGCAACTAAAATTTGAATTTTATTTTGTTGAAATAATTGATGTGACAAATCACGATCTTCTTCAACCAAACCAGCATGATGTAAACCAATACCAAATTGTAAAGATAATTTAAGAGTGTCATCTGTAACTTTCGAAATATAATACTGTAATTCCGCGTCATCTTCAATATTTAAAAACCTTCTTGGGTTATCTTCCATACCACATAAATGGATCAGGTCTAGAGCTGTTAATCTAGTTTGTCTACGAGAAGAGACAAAAATTAATGCAGGTTTTTTAGGCGAATGCTGTTTGATAGCCATAAATGCAGGTTTATTCATAGTTTTCATTAACGGACAGTATGCTAAATTATCCTGGAAACCATCAATATACATATTTAGAGGAACTGGACGAATACTTGAAGGAAAATTAAATAAACCATTTTGTTTGACACCTAACCACCCAGCCATGTCATGAGCATTTGATACAGCTGTAGACATACCTAATAAACGTATGGGATTTTTTGTTTGAGATGCAATGTAATTCATACGACTTACAATCATTTCCAAAATTGGACCACGGTCACTTGCCAATAAATGAATTTCATCCATAATAACTAAAGAAATATTTTGAACGAATTTACGTGTTTGCCAATTACGTGAAATACCATCAAATTTTTCTGGAGTAGTGATGACAATTGTTGCATCTCGAATATCACGTGGATCTGGAATAGAATCACCTGTCAATTCTACAACTTTATCCCCAGTAACAGGTGTAATTTTTTTCCTCCAATCATCAACTCTTTCACGAACCAAAGCCTTCATGGGGGCAATATAAACAATTTTTTTACCAGGAAATGTTTTAAAAGCGTGCCATATAGCTAATTCAGCAACCAATGTCTTACCAGAACCAGTGGGTGAACCAACGAACACATTCTCATTGGTGTGATATAAAGTGTGAAAAGTCATAGTTTGCATTGGATTAAAAAATTTAAACGGATATATTGATTCAACCAAAGGGTTTTCTAAAGCTTTAACAGGTAGTGGTCTTAATCTTTGTAATTTTGTTTGAATAGTTTCATTATATGGTCTAATTAAGTGTTGGAATGAAATTGGGCATGTAGATACGCACCCGATCCAGGTATCTGACACAACCTTGACAATGACTTGGGGTGGTAATGGATCAGATAATGGAATCATAAAATTCATTTCATGCACCGAACCCATCTGTGCCTTTCTTAATATATATTTCTCAAAATGTAAAACTTGAGATTTGTCAGATTCTTCAACCATGACCCAAAAGAATTGGATATCACCATGGAATCTATGATCCCATCTAAAGTCAGGAGTTAAATTAACCTTTATTCTCATAACATTCGTTGTAATAGGGAAAATTTCAGCTGAAATCGCAATTTTTGGAAATTTTTCGATAATATTAAATAATTTACTACCCATACCTTTATTATGAACCAAATCACCGATTTCCTGTGGTTCTAAATCTCTTAAATAATCCATAGTTGGATTCTTCTCCCTAATTTGTTTGATTATTGGTGCTGGAAGCTCAAATTGACTTAAAGGATGATCGAAAGCCCATACCCTTTTTTCAATCGACTTGCAAACATCTAACATAACCTTTGAGAAATTACCCCACCTACGGTTAATACCAATCAAAAAAAGAGCTCTACAAATTCTAGTTGCATTTTGAGCAACATAATTAGAATCTGATGATAATGCAGAGTCCATGATTCTACTTTGTGAAATATAAGCTTGTAATAAAACATTTGTTTTACCAGCTGCTGTATCTAATGAACCACCTACTTGGCATTCTACAGAACTATCCAATAGTTTTGTTAATTCAGCTGACTCTTCTTCTCTAAATTTTATACTGTCAAATTCACTACTCATACTAATCATTGATAATACATCTGCTTCAGTTGCCCTTGGATTACACATTTGATTAAAAATCTCAACAGATTCATTTAGTAAGTAAAAATCCGAAGAAATTCTACCCAAATCCTTAGGAATAAAGTGCATAGAAATTTCATCAAAAACAATCATTTGTAGGGCATGTAAACGTCTGGCTGCTGTAATGATCATCTTTCTCCTTCTATCGTATAATTGAGGATCATTGGATAATTCTTCCCAGTCAATAGCGTAAGTGAATGGATTTCTTTTCATTCTAACATATAGATACGTGTAACCTAACCATTGTATACCTTCCTCTACATTTGTTACAGTACCTAGAGATATTTCGGCATTTAAATTATCAACCATTTTAGAACCTAATTTGGATTCAATAGGATGCTGTTCAGTAAGTAGAGATAGGTACATATCTAATTTATCAGCAGATGTACATAATACACCGGTACCATGTGCAGAACCAAAACCAGGTCTACCTGCACGACCAAAAATTTGAATTACATCAGAGATACCTAGATCTGTGAAACCACCCTTTTTAGAATCATAAACTTGTGTTCCCTTAATGATAACACAATCAGCAGGTAAATTAACACCCCAAGCTAACGTAGCTGTACAACACAATACCTTAATTGCGCCATCTTTAAACATTCTCTCTGTTAAGTTACGATCAGTACGAGCCATACCAGCATGATGGACACCAAAACCAAATTGGAAAATTTCTTTCATATCTTTATCTCTATTTTTACCAATATCTTTTGCATATTTTTCTCTATATTCAGGATCTGGTGCAAATAAATCTGAGTCACTATTTTGTTGAGCCATCTTAATATATGTTCTAGCACTATTAACAGTCTCTTTTCTTGCATGGACAAATACCATAACTTGGTAACCATTTTGAACCATTTCTAATAATTTCTCATATGATACTTTATCAATATTTTCCCTGGATTGTTTACTACCAGCATTTCCTCTACAGCCCATAATTTGTTGTTCTAATGGTTTTGGACGGAATGATTGGTCAAAGTAAAACATACCAACCTGTCTATTAACACCAAGGAAGTCAGCAACATCCATAAAATTTGGTAATGTAGCTGATAAACCCAAGATTCTAATCATAGATTGAGAACTTTCAACTTGTCTTAATGTACGTGCAACTAAGGTCTCAATAACAGAACCTCTATCTTCATGTAATAAATGAACTTCATCAATAATTAATAATTTGACTTTAGATACTAAATCATTATCACCATTTGCTTTACGAGTTACAACATCCCATTTCTCTGGAGTTGTTACAATAATTTGCGTACTTAAAATTTCTGATTTTGTTAATTGCATATCACCAGTTAATTCTCTTACTTGGATCCCGAATATTGATAGTTTGGAGCTAAATTTTTCAACAATTTCAGCTGCTAGAGCTTTTAATGGAGCAACATATATAATTTTAAAATCATCATATTGGATATCTATCTCATTAGCTTCATTGATTTCTGAATATTGTCTTATCATGCTTAAAATGGTCAATAATGCAATGTCAGTTTTACCCGCACCAGTTGGTGCACAGATCAACATATTTTCATTAGTTTTATATGCAACAGGATATACTAACGACTGTACTTTGTTTAAAGTTTCATATTTAAAAACTGCTCTACAATAATGATCTAAATCTGAGATTTTAATTAACTTTGAATAAAATGAAGATTTACCTCTTTTTATATCTGATGGAGGAATAATGACTTCTTCATGAGTCTGGTTCGATGTTCTTGAGGTACCCATAGGTAACGAAAATTTATGACCTGCAAATGATAATGATGAACTGTTATTGTTGTCATTTCTATAAACATGTGGATATTTAATTACTTTTTGCGCTTTATCTAATACAACGTTTTTTGCATTATAAGCATTTTGAGAAACTTGATCCATCATTTCTTCTTCTGACATAAACTTGTTTGAATAACCTGCTTCATCTGTCATTTCTATTACTTCGTCAATGTTGAAAGATACAATGTCATTTCTATTTTCTAGCATAAATGATATTAGTTCAACATTTTCTGCACCAACCAAATCAAGTAATGCTTGTGCTAATTGTCCTTTTTCATTATTATATACAAGTTCTAAAACTGACTTTAACAAAACTTTAGGAGATAAAGAACTTGAACAGTTGTGTATTAAACTATCTAATTTTTTGAATAT